>CM046035.1:65040176-65372676 GCA_025215565.1 Flaveria ramosissima | reverse complement strand
AATTGTATTATCACTCTATAAGCACCCATTTAAAGGATTTGGAGACTTCTACTCTCCACTAACTCCTATTTGGCTAGTTAAAGTGCATGCAAACTCCATAACAATACATGCTCATGATATCAAAGTATCAAACCATAGACTAGCATTACTAGACAATTTCTCTAACAGATTACCGACGGTTCCTACCTTCAGCAAGGAATAATTGACGGCTTTGACCCCAATAAAGACCCTGATTTATATTGTAGCATGAAAGCTTTTGCAATAACCACTTGATATAAACTTGATTGTTTTATATAGAACTAGTGTAACCTTGTTTCTATCATTCATATTGAACAAAACCCACTACACAAAATGATATAATAACAATTTGTTCATGCATGCTTTTTATTATTGTAGAGAACTAGCTATTACAACCCCGTGTTGCGACAACAAAGTTAGATTATACAAAAAGCTGACATCAATCAAAACTTTGATAAAAATATGCATATCGATTCGTATGTGTTATGATGAGGGCGTTAATAAAAACTCAAAACTTAAGATTAAAAACGAAAACATGTTGTAAACCATGCGTAAAAGCTTTATATAATAAAAACGAAACCATCAAGAAAATTAACTATTCAACGAAAATTTCGTAAAAGAATCTCAAAGAATAGATTTTAAATAAAAATAAAAGAAACTAAAGATTAAAGGTCTTCCAAGTTAAAAAAGAATTTTAACGAAAACCATTAGAATGCCAAAAGTGGTCAAATATATCAAATGCAAATTAATGAACACTTGCCACATGTGCCATAATAACAATGAAATCTTGCCACATGGGTTTAAGCAATATAGTTTTGTACATTTGTAGTGTCTTAGGCACTAATACTTTACTCTTACTCCTATTCTTTTTTATTATAACTAAACAAAATGGTCCATGCTTTTTAAATATAAGAGTAATTAGTAATATATAATACCCTCATTTGGGGCTTCTAACGGGCTTCAAACCCATGGACCTTCTAAAAAGTTGTTTATGTTTACAATTTTGCCCCGACTCGAACTATGAGGACCACACGAACACCACCACTTCAAGTCGACACGATCTTCCCCTTCAGTTGTTACAGAGACTCAAATCCAGCCATGTAAGGATCTTTGTAGCAACAAAACTTATTGAAAAACATTAACAAATATTAATTTTGATAAATAAATTCGTTCATATTATATTCTGCATTTATGTACTGAGGGTCTATCATGTATCTAACGAGAGTTATTCTTAATAAATTATATGTCTAAGTTAAAGAGTGTTATATTTATAACGATGGGACGTATTTTATTTACTACAAATAAAATTCAAAGGGTATATATATAGTGGTGTGGCCATTATGAATGGTTTGCTTTTTATGGAAAAAGACACTTGCAAAATTCAAAATATTGAAATGGAAAAACAAGTAATAAACAAAGGGTGATTCTTCTTTCTCTTTTATAAGGAAGCATAAGGACCCATGAACAACGTGTGGTGTTTGATTCATTCAAAAATCTTTAAAAGAGAATAATGTAATTTTATGGAAGGATCTTATTTTCCATCACAATATTCGAAATATAAATGCGATAAAAATATTATAAAGTACTAATTAAGTTTTTCAAATGTTCAATCTACTAAAATCATTTAAAGTTTTATTTTGTTTGTTCAAAGTTACTCGATTACTATTAGTAAGTGTTTCATTCCTATGTAATCCTTATTATAATAAATGAACTTTGCCCGTCAACTTGCGATTTTTACACATCTCTATCCTATTGAATGATAAAACAATTATGTGTTAAATATAATAAAGTTATTCAATCATTTAGCATTGTATTATTAAAAATAAATAATCGACGTCAACTTATGTTGACGTTGAAGAATAGATACAGTTCTTCGGCGTTGATTATTTAGTAAACTTTTTATATAATAAAATATAAACTTCTTTTAAGTTAATTGGAAGTTTTTCTCACTCATTAGTAGCCATGATTTATACAAGTTTCATCAGCCTAACTTAAATTTTAAAAAATTAAACATTTATAAAAATATTATGTATGATCGGAACACTCACTAAAAGTTAAGTGATTTTAAAATAGAAAAAATGACTTTAGTGAAACATCTGAGAATCTTGGTTACAACAGAGTGAAGTTTTTGTATAAAGAATATATATGGTGTTAATTTATTAATTAGACAAAGAATGAATTAATGATAACATCAAATTAAACTTTAGATGTATGCTTAAAGTTTAGATAACCATCATCATACATGTGTACTTAACAATAAAAATGACATGTTACAATGTAATAAGTCTTTAATAACCTAAAACAAGTCACTACACATGTAAGACTATTTAAGGTCATTAGTGTATCGATATCATATACATGTCTAATATAATACCAGAATGACCTTTATAACCTAATGTGATTTTATATAGCCTAAAACAACTAACAAACACATGACAAGGGCTATCAAGGCCCAATGATGTGCCGATCATAAATGCGTCTTTAAATCAAAATTGCTTTTCATAACTTCAATTGAATTTATGACATGTTTAACCTAATGTATGCGCATATAGTACATTGGTGTAACTTAAATTTTCGGACTTTCATGTATGTAGTTTGCTTGTGTTTGACCAAATTTGAGATGCATGCTTGACCTAGTGCGACCATGTTCCAGTTAAGGTGACCGTATTTTTTTTTTAAAAGATGATAACACATGGCCAAATTGGATGAGGTAGGTTAAAGGACAAAAAGTAGATTAAAAGTATGGCCAGTAAGTTGAATGGAAAAAGAATCATATTTTAAAACAACACTTATTTAGTAAGTATTTTTTTTTCCAGTTATAGGATATATTTGACTAAAACTCAAAAACAAAAAGAAACTATTAGTTCAAATATGAAGCTTACAATATGAATGAAGGCTATTGCCATTTGTAAAATTAAATAAAAGGAGAGGAAGAGTTCTTCTCTTTTTTTTTTATTAAGATAAAACCACTGGCTCATATATTATTTTCCCTCTTTGTTCATCCCTTTAGGATTTCATTCATGTTTAAGTTTTATGGTTATAATCTTTATCTTCTTAGTGAAACTTATGCAAAAGAGCAAGAGTTTTATTGTGTAGTTTGAGTGTTTATAAGAAGTTTAAGTAACTAATTAATAATAATGTAGTCAACTTTGAAATTCTTTTAAGTTTACTACACGAAGAAAAATACATAAAAACATTGTATGATGACATCGTCTACTATACAAAAAGCAATTGGAACTGCCTATTCAACCTAACTATTATCATGTACAACAATAAAGCAAATAATTAATAAGGTTTTGTGGTTTGGAATAGTAATCATATCTCTATGAATCATATAAGAATTACTCCTAGATTGCCATATTTTGGCGGCACCCTCAAAATCTTACTTGACAATTTAGAAAGGAAACAAGAATGAGTATGTGTTTTCTGTTTTGAAAACAAATACCAGAACTAGACCAAAAACTTCTAATTTATAGTTGAGGTATTATCATAACGTTTAGTTAAAACGACATAAAACTTCATGAAAGATGAGTGTTTGTTGTCAATTCAAACGATCGACAATTATTCAATTATCATCAAGACTAACTCCTTTGACAGGAACTAACTCATTAAGTTGCTGATGATACATAATTAAAGTTGATAACGTATCCAAGTTGATGTTGATCACAATTGCTAGTCTTTGTAGTTGCTATGATTGTAGTGTTTGGTGATGGTATTGATGATCAATTATCTCTTACAATTGATTTACATTTCACTTTCTATTAACCATGCGGATCCAAAAGAACTTCTAAGATTTTCAACCATGGTAACTAAATTTTGTTCCCTGTGGGCGTCAGGCGCCGACTCCACAACGAGATCCCCACCATGGGCACTGCCCTTTGGGCCATGCTAACGGGTCTGGAACCTCAAGCTATGGGGCGTAGTACATTGCACCACACATTTCATTGGAGCTGGAAACTCGAAGTGTCTTAAAAAATATACACTTTATATCTTTTAACTCATATTAATGTTTATTATGATCTCTTATTAGTATTAAAAAAATTCCAATAACTAAAATCATTTACACAGTCCATTAATTAACCTTTCATGAGTACCAATTAACATAAGCATGCCCGTTGATTAGTTTCTTTGTATCGCAAAGTTGCTACAATGAACAATTTACCCATTCATCACACATTAAGGCACCTACACATAGGTTGCTTAATTAAGGTCTTAGAATTTAGCTACAATTCAATGTTATAGGCAATTACGTGGGAACAATGCTAGTTTTTTTTTTTAAAGTAAAGAATGACGCATTATGAATCCACCATTGACTAAGATAAACATTAATTTATGGCTTTGTTTAATTTAAGAAGTTGCACTAGGCAAGTTCACGTGGTTGCAGTTGATTTACTATCTTTACGTCATACTAGCTTTAGTAAACTCGTGTATTACACGGGTTAAATGAATAAAATATTAATAAACTAAAATTTTATTAATTATAAAATGATATTTAAGATAATATACAATTAAAATTACATACGAGTAAGCACTATAACTGATAAACAATGATATTAACTCGTTAAATTTTTTTTATATTTTCAAAGAATAGATTAAACATTTTTTTCAAAACAAACCGTTTTAAAATTATAATTTTCAAAAATTTCCTTACTATAGCTTTTAATTTTAATTATTTTTTATTTTTAAAGTTTTTAGTTTTTAAAACCACTAATTTCTAAATATTTCATATTAAAAAGATTAATGTTTTAAAAAAATTATTTTTTATAAAAATTTATTTCTTTAAAATAACATTAATAAAAGATTTCTTTCTTAGTTTATTAAAATACTTTTTAATGTAAAAAAATAACTAAATAATATATTAGTAATTAATGTAGTAATTAATATGAGGGAGAAACGAAAAAATTTGATGAGAATGAATGTGGTGGTGACATGTGTCACACTTAGTTACCATTTTATTAGAGTAAGAAGATGAAGAAATTTATTTTATCTTTTCTTAACTAATTATAATTAAGAGTGAATTATCGTTTTTTCCCTTGTGGTTTGGTAACATTTGCCCATTTCATCCAAAAATGTTTTTTCTTGCATTTGGCTCCTCAAGGTTTGGAAAATGTTGTCATTTTCATCCAAAAATATTAGTTCCATTGTTTAAAATATTAAATATTTATCGTTAAAAGGGCACTTACGTAAATTTTTATATAAAAACAAAATCCTAATATATGTTTACGTGTTGCTAATAAAAATTTTTACCACGGAATTCATGTTTTTGAATGAAAATGACAACTATTTCAAACCTTGGGAAGGCAAATGTAAAAAAAAACATTTTTGAATGAAAATAACAAATATACCAAACTACAGAGGAAAAAACAACAATTCACTCTATAATTAATGATACACCACTTGCTAATTTTAAACAATAGACACAATAAGGTTGACCAATAACGCTAAAGAATAATTGTAAAACATCGTTTCAACATATATAGATAGAACACACACTTTATGTCTTGTTTCCTTGAAAATTTCAAATACAAACAACACTTTTTAAAGTAATACATCTCATATATCAAATAAAATTTTTAACATATACACAAAATTTAAAATATAAGGGATAGAGATGAAGTTTCCCCTAATTTTTAAAATACTCTTTCATAAAATGTTATAAAAAAATCCATAAGTTAGGTTAAAAATTTTTAGAACAAAAAACAAATTTTTTTAAAGAAAAAGTTACATTCATTTCAAATAACAATCGAAAATCCACAGAGATCATTTCGTGTAATTAACTTAACAAACAAAAAATAACAATGATTTGAAAAACTTGAAAATCATAGCATGGATGATATTACTCTAATTCATTTGTGCTTAAGAGTATATAATAATCCTAATTGCAGAATACAAAGGATGTTCTTGATCATGAGCTCAATGCTAAACTTTTCTTAATTCTATCATTTAATAATTAAGTGTATATATAGGGTCAGGTTTTTTGCATGACTCTCATATACCAAGAACTACAAGAACTATTATTAAGCACTGATTAACTTATCAACGGTTGTGATTAAAAAATTTTAAAGGTGTAAATATCATTTAAATAAATAAGGTTAAATTAATAAAAGTGTATAATAGTAAATATATTTTTTTCTCTTTTCAATTAATTATTAATTCGTAATAAATTCTCTATCCTCTCTATACTCTCTACCCTCTGTTCTCTCATCTTCATCTCTAGAAATTTACATATATGTAAGTTAATATATTATTATGTTACCGAACCAAAATCAAAACTTAAAGTACCAGACATGTAAATAAAGAAAAATTAATCTTTACATATATGTAAATCATTATAGTCTGAAAGATATATGTAAACAATTTGTATGTTATATATATGTAAGTTAGTGTAGTATTAACTTGGTGTATTTAACAAATCAAAAACAAATAGTGTAACTTAATTTATTTATATATGATAACTTAATTTATTTATATATGATAACATGTAACATATATATCAAAGGGTATTGTAGAAACTCAAGCTATTTACAAATATGTAAGTCAATGTAATTTAAAAGTATACGTTAACAAATATGAAGGTTACGAAATGTAACTTACCATATCAAATGTACATATATGTAAATGACTTGATGATGTAACATCCGGCTTCTCACACCATCAATATTGTCCGCTTTGCTCACGAGGAGCTCAATGATTTACTTTTGGTTGCTCGAGTGAAAACTTTCCAGGGAGGCCACCCATCCATGAATTGCTACCACCTGAGCACGCTTAACTGTGGAGTTCTCCTCTCATCCACAACCAATACGCCCAAAACGCGTTGGTGATATTAGAGACCAGACATTCCTTATGAACTAGAAATCTCTCATGTCCACGACTTATGTGGGATTTATATAGGGTGTTACAATTACCCCCTATTGGACTCATCGTCCTCAATGAGCCCAAGAAGTCACCACCCTCGGTGAGGAATGTCCCACATCTCGAATGACACATGAGTGGCTCTGATACCATTTTGTAACATCCGGCCCCTCACACCACCAATATTGTCCGCTTTGCCCACGAGGAGCTCACGGATTTGCTTTTGATTGCCCGAGTGAAAAATTTCCAAGGAGGTCATCCATCCCTGAATTGTTGCCACTTGAGCACGCTTAACTGTGAAGTTCTCCTCTTATCCACAACCAATACGCCCAAAACGCGTTGGTGATATTAGAGACCGGACATTCCTTATGAACCAGGAATCTCTCATGTCCACGACCGATGTGGGATTTATATAGGGTGTCATAACATATAATAAAATTAATACAACCGAACTGTAATAATAATCATATTATTTATACATATTACTGTGATTTACATACACGTAATCAAATGTTTAAACATGCTATCTACGTATATTTACACTAGTTTACATATATGTTTACGTATAAGTAAATGATACAAGCTTATAATTTTAAAAAGTTTTAAACAATTTCTACATAATGAAAACAAAAATAAAAAATAAAACTCATACTTAAATAGAATTATTGGGTAGACAACATCATGAAAATATAAAGAAAACGTTCATAATATACACATCATTAAATGTAATATAATGTAAACCAAATGAAAAATACACATCATTAAATGATGTAACTACACCAATGTGATTTCAATAACATAACAACCAAACATTACAATTAGAAAAATATTACAAAAAAAAACCTAACAACCAACGACATTACACCAATCTGTAAACTATTGTAAACCAATGTAAACCATGTAACTACACCGCTGTGATTTCAACAACCAAACAACGTTAAACCATTGTAACACCCGCTTATTTATTATTTTGAAGCCGACGAAGGAAGAAAAAGAAATAAAGTCCAAAGTCGAGGGACCAAACTCGCCAACGAAAGAAAGTTGGGCGAGTGGGGGTATATAAGGGAGAGGGCAGCCCTTACCCTCTCCCCCACACTCACAAATCAGCCATCTAGAGAGGAGAAGAGGGAAAGAAGAAGAAAAGAGGAAAAAGGGGTCGGTTCGGGTGGTTCGGGTGGCCAAACTTGTTGTGTAGCAAGCCAAATCGAAGCCCTTGTCGTTGTGCTCGTTTGTGTGAGTTCTAGGACCCCACTTTTACTTGTTTTCAACCGATTTTGGGGCTGGAAAGCATCAAAAACCTGTTTTTGTATGTGTGTGTGTTTGACCCATTTGGGTGTGATGTGTGTGATGCGTTTAGAGTATGTTTCCGGGCTTGTGTGTGCTTGTATGGTGTTGTGGTATGCATTCCTAAGGTCTAGGATGGTTGATTTAGGCTTAGAATGGGTTTGGATGAGCTTGGAGGCCGAAAATGGCAGATTGGGTTCGGGATGAACTCCATTCTGCATCAGCTAGGGCTAGGCGACCGAATGGAGGCCATACGACCGATTGAGAGGCGATTGAGGTTCATTCGCACGATTGGGATTCATTCGCACGATTGAGGGTTCAATCACACGACTAAGGTTTCATTCGCACAATTGGGAGTCCAGTCGCATGGGGAGTCATACGACTGAGGGTCTAGTTGCATAGGTGCTTAGCCGCATGAGTCCATTCGCAAGAGGTCAGTCGCATAGGTGCTCATTCGCATTAGTTCCATCCGCATGAGGTCCATACGCACGACTGGATGTCCATACGCATAGATGTTCATCCGCATGAGTCCAATCGCATGATGTTCAGTCGCATGAAGGCCATGCGACTGAAGGGTGTCCATACGCACGAATAGGGCTGTTGCACCCGAAGAAAAGTGTAGTTAGACTTCTGACTTTCGGGGGAAAATGCAGATGTAAGTTTTGATGTAAAGGTTCCCGTAAGAGCATGTAAGATAACTGTTATGGCCTTAGAAATCAAGTAGGGCATAATGATGATGATGTTGCATGTTTTTGCATGATGCATGTTATGTATGTATGTTGTTGCCCTGTATGACGTGATGTTGGTGCATGTTAATGTTCCTTAGTATGATGTATGTTTATCATTCCTATGGCTTTACGTGTTATAATGAATGAAATGAAGTATTATGTAACGTAAAGTGGAAAGAAATGAAAAGTCTTGCATGTATCGAATAACGGGTCCTTCTTTGTGATCGACCATTTATGTAGAATCTCTACCGCTTACCCCTAGTACTGTGGCATACGCTCAGCTGTTCAATTATTGACTTCGGCCCAGTGGCTAAGATTGTTCGGGGTGTAGCATATGGTATTGGTACGGATGATATCCGATACGCAAGTAAAGTTATATTGAACGAATGAATGGATGAATGAATGAGATAATAAAGATATTATCTATGTGTACGTATGATGTGTGATCATGCAAAAGTAACGAATGGTTTTAAATGAAAGTAAAGTATGTTTTATTATAAAACTAGAACTCACTCAGCAACGCTGACTTTTATATGTTTTCCAGTTGGCAGGTAATGGTTGCTGAGGATGGCACGAGGTGGCTACTCAGCTCTTTTGGGATGGCATCCATTTATAAAGCTTTTGTGATATAATGCAAACATGTATTTTGTAATCGGATAATGATGTATTATTTGGCAAAAGTGTTTATAATGAAATGAGATGTCATTTTTGAATGTTTCCGCTGCAACATTTTCATCCGACAAATGTAATTATATGTTTTATGCGCGATGAATGACCAACTGTAAGCATCCCGGGAACGGGGCCTTACAACCATGTAACTACACCATCGTGATTTCAACAATCAAACAACATTAAACTATGTAACTACACCACGCTAACAAAATTAAACAAAAAAAAAACAACTACACTTCTATAACAAAAAAATATAACTTTAAAACCTTGTTAACAAGTCAATAAACAATAATCATCATCTAGCAACTAGGGGTGTAAACGAGCCGAGCCGAGCCCGAGCTCGCTTAGGCTCGAGCTCGGCTCGTTTTAGTTTTAGAAAGCTCGAGCTCGAGCTCGGCTCGTTTGAAGTTTTATTTCTAAAGCTCGAGCTTGGCTAGCCAAAAATTATCAGGCTCGAGCTCGGATCGGGCTTGGCTCGTTTATTGTTAAATTATTAAAATTTTGTTTTTTTATAATTACTTTTATATTTTTTATAATGAAACTTTTTTATATTTAACATAATAAATATTATTTAATTAGTTTTCATCATAAAAATATATATAATAAATATGATTTATGTACATATATATTTATATATATTTTATATGTAAAAAAAATTATAAAACAAAAAGCTCGTTTAGGCTCGCGAGCCGGCTCGAGCTCGATGTCTGAAGCTTGGGCTCGAGCTCGTTTAGTAAACGAGCCATGATGTGAGCTCGAGCTCGGGCTCGAGTGTCACACCCCCGCTAAAAGCGGAAACACGGAGATGTAACGAGACCGGGATCGTCATAACACATGGCAAGCGATAGAGATGCAATATATATAAATGATGACAAGCGTGTCATGACGACACCCGACAGCAAGGGGACTTGTGTCGTGTTTAGTCAATGTTCACGACAACATAGCTATAAGCATAAACATGATAATGATTCACATAACCAAATAAGATGAAATTGTAATATGAATTCCCACAACCCGGGAACAAGTTTCAAAAGGTTATAATTGTTTACACATATCAACATTGTTCAAAAAGATTGTTTGTCAAAATATGATAAGTCCCAAAAATGCATCCTAGGGTCTCCACTAAGGCATCACACCTAGATTCCTGGACTTGCATGATCACCTGAAAAGATATGCTTAAAACGGTCAACATAATTGTTGGTGAGCTCGCAGGTTTAAGTAATAAAAATGTAAGTGATGCTGTAATAAGTAAGCGTAATGGAATACCGTGAATACAGTTATATACACAAGTAAAATCACATGACATGAGCTTTGCAACCAAACCTAGCGACGTACACAAAGAAATTGTTGGCATATATTCACCCAAGGGCCCGTTCCTGGGGCCACTGATGGTACCAACTAGTATACCATCGAACGAGGGTGGGGGTGTCAACCCAGTAGTACTACCAATACCTAACCGTCGGTTCCCACACTGGAATTAAATAGTTGCAAAGATAGAACCACACAGCAGACCCAAGCATGTATCAAATAGTACTTGCAACACAGTATCATGTTGATTCTTTGTATGTAAAATGTAAGTAAGTTGTACAACATTGAAAATGAGTAAGCATACTTTTCCCCCAAGTTGTAAATGATTGAAATATTGTATAAGCGTAAAAAGGGGCCACGAAACTCACTTGTTAAGTGGTAAGTATGTATGATCGATGTAATCCCAAATGTTGAATGCAAATGAACAGTCAACACCTATTGACAGTTATTGTTAAGCATTAATGATATGATATAAGCGCGTAATAATGATTGGTCGGTTCGGGTTGTATCGGCTGGGTCGCGTGTAGCACACATAAACATACACATGTACTAGATCTTATGTAGATCCAAGTACAAGACATTGTCGCCATTGATGATGATGTTTGAGTAAAAGGTTCATTTTCATCGAAGAAGTATTGAATATGTGTCAATAGTTATAAGTCGGTTGATAGTTGTAAAATGTTAGTTTAATTTGTTTAGAATAGTATTTGTGCCCTTTTTAGCGTTGACTTTAATCTTTGTGGCCGAACAATGGCTATTGTGTTAATGTTACCTCAACATCACACGTCATACTCACACCACGCCCAAGAAGGAAATCACACAACAATTACAGTCGCACGACAAGGCCAGACGCACGACTCAACCTCCATACGCACGAATCAACCCTCAATCGTGCGAATCAGCTTCATTCGTACGAATCAGCTTCATTCGTACGATTGAGCCTTCATTCGTATGACTGGCATTCAGTCGTACCACACAACACCCAATCGCACGACTCAACCTCCATACGCACGAATCAACCTTCAATCGTGCGAATTAGCTACTTTCGTACGATTGAACCTTCATTCGTGCGATTGGACTCCAGTCGTGCGAATCACGCACAATCGCATACACTCAGTCGACCACCTGACTCAATCGCACTCAATCATTCATACGTATGACTCAATCGCATACATTCATTCGCACGCATGACTCAATCGCATACAAACACACAGTCGCACGACTCAGTCGCACGACATGCCCAGTCGCACAACTCAGTCGCACGATTGACTCAGACGCATGGTTCAGTCGCACGACTCACTCAGTCGCACGACTCAATCGCATGACAGACCCAGTCGCCTGAACAGCAGAATCGCGACTGTGGTCGGGCTGAGCAGCCCCCGAGCTGCTCTAAACGCGAGTTTTACACCACAAGGACTTCCAGAAACACTCAACAAACATACACAAACATGAAACACAAGCAGAAAGACCTCACACGCACCCATACGACCTTGTGTGTTCGGGTTGAACCCGAACACCCGAAACCCTAGATTTGGACAGCCGTAAAAAGGCAAGAAAAGAGACAACCAAAGTCGTCTACCTGCTAGAAATGAGAAGTCTAAGCTGTAGATGAAGTCTAGACGACGAAAACGAGACCACACGGGTTGGATTTGGTGCTAGAATGAAGAAGATGTGTGTGTAGAGAGTGAAGAGATGAAGAAGATGGTGAAAATGGTGAATTAGGGCTGGTATGGGGTTTATATACCCAGCCCAAGTTTGCAAAATTACAAGTTTAGTCCCTGCACTTAACCCCCGTGTTTTCCCAAATTTGGTTCGGTTGAAAAACGACTTTGTTAGATATTTTATATTAATTATAAAAATACCTTTAATGATATTATGACTTAAGAAATGGTTTTGTTAGTGATGTTTAATATATATAAAAATGATATATTTGACGGTTTCGAAGATGAAAGTTTTAAATAGTTTTTAAGGTTAACATATGATTTAACGAAAACACAAGCACAACGATAATAATGCACACAAGATATCCACATAAAGAGTTAAATAAAGATGAGGAATGATCGATCAAAGAATAGTTAACGGTAAATCACGTTAATTGACGGACCTTAAGGTGACGGATGTCACAGTATCCCCCAGTTGAGAGAATTTCGTCCCGAAATTCAGCTGGAGTTAGGTCCAAGAGTGTCATCCTCGAAAAGATGTGGATATTTGAGTTTCATCTGATCTTCTCGTTCCCATGTAAACTCTGGCCCTCGTTTTGAATTCACCTTACGCGAACAATAGGTATCCTACTGCGCTTCAGTTGCTTGACCTTTCGATCCATGATTTCAATGGGTTCCTCAACAAAATGAAGCTTTTCGTCAATCTTGATTTCCTCGATTGGAACGTGAAGGGATTCATCGGCCAAACACTTCTTGAGGTTCGACACGTGAAAAGTATCATGCACACCGCTGATTTTTGTGGCAACCTTAATCGGTAAGCCACTGGAACAATTCTTTCTGTAATCTCGAATGGTCCAACGTATCTTGGGGCTAACTTCCCTTTCTTTCCAAATCGAACGATCCTTTCCAAGGGGAGACTTTGAGTAAGACTCGATCCCCTACGTTGAATTCTAGAGGCTTCCGACGATTGTCGGCATAGCTCTTTTAGCGATCTCGTGCGGCTTTAAGTCGGTCTTTGATTTGAAAGATCTTGTATGTTGTTTCTTGAATGATCTGTGGGCCTGTTAGCTGACTTTCACCAATCTCGGCCCAACAAACAGGAGATCTGCATTTCCTTCCATATAACGCTTCAAATGGAGCACATCCAATGCTTGTATGGTAGCTGTTGTTGTAAGAGAACTCAATCAACGGTAGATGAGCATCCCAACTACCACCAAAATCGATTACACACGCTCTCAACATGTCTTCTAGCGTCTGTATAGTTCGTTCACTTTGGCCATCTGTCTGAGGGTGATAGGTTGTACTCATGTCTAATCGAGTGCCCATCGCTTTCTGTAGTGTCTGCCAAAAACGTGAAGTAAATCTGCTATCACGGTCGGATATGATTGACACCGGCACCCCGTGCCGTGTCACGACCTCTTTGATGTACAATCTCGCCAACTTATCCATCTTGTAGTCTTCTCGGATAGGCAAGAAATGTGCTGATTTCGTCATTCGATCAACAATGACCCATATCGAGTCATGACAGCTGCTTGTTCTAGGGAGTTTGGTAATGAAATCCATAGCTATATTCTCCCATTTCCACTCGGGAATTTCAGGTTGCTGTAATAATCCCGATGGTTTCTGATGTTCAGCTTTAACTTTGGAACACGTCAAGCATCTGCTGACGTATAAGGCAATGTCTTTCTTCATGCCTGGCCACCAGTACAGATCCTTGAGATCGTGATACATCTTGTCTGCACCAGGATGAATAGAATATCGCGTCTTGTGGGCTTCATCCATGACTAAGGTTCGAACACCTCCCCATCTGGGTACCCATATGCGATCCATGAAGTACTGTATACCGTCATCCTTGCGAATCATCTGTTTATCTAACCCTCGGAATTCTTCTCCCGCAAGGTTTTCTTCTTTCAATGCCTCACTTTGTGCAATTTGGATCTGAGCTTTCAAGTTCGTTTGAATGGTCAATCCCAACGCTCGTGCACGTAGTGGTTTCACACGTTCTTTACGGCTTAAAGCATCAGCCACCACGTTAGCTTTCCCGATGATACCGGATTTCACAGTCGTAGTCACTAAGAAGCTCTACCCAACGTCGTTGGCGCATGTTAAGTTCCTTCTGATCCAGAATATGTTGGAGGCTCTTATGATCAGTGAAGATGATGCATTTGGTTCCATACAGGTAATGCCTCCAAACTTGAGTGCAAATACTACAGCGCCCAACTCAAGATCATGGGTTGTGTAGTTCTTTTCGTGCACTTTAAGTTGTCGCGAAGCGTAGGCAATCACCTTATCCTTCTGCATTAGCACACATCCCAATCCTTGATGTGACGCATCGCAGTATACCACAAAATCATCAGTTCCGTCTGGGAGAGACAATATAGGCGCATTGCACAGTTTCTCTTTCAACGTTTGAACGCTTGTTCTTGTGCATATCCCCAATCAAACTTCTTGTCTTTCTGAGTAAGCAGGGTTAACGGTTGAGCGATCTTTGAAAAGTTCGCGATGAAGCGACGATAATAACCGGCCAATCCCAAGAATTGCCGTATCTCTGATGGTGTCTGGGGCGTATCCCATTTCTTCACCGCTTCGATCTTGCCGGGATCTACATGAATCCCGTCCTCATTAACCACATGACCCAAAAACTTCACTTCCCGCAACCAAAATTCACACTTTGAGAATTTGGCGAAAAGTTTCTCTTCTCGTAGCAGCTCCAGAATTGCCCGAAGGTGTTCTTCGTGATCCTCTTTTGATCGGGAGTAGATAAGTATATCGTCTATGAACACGATCACGAACTTATCCAAGTAAGGTTTGCACACCCGATTCATTAGATCCATAAACACTGCTGGTGCGTTAGTCAGCCCAAACGGCATGACCAAGAACTCATAGTGCCCATAACGAGTCCTAAACGCAGTCTTCGGTATGTCGTCCTCGAAAACCCTTAGCTGATGATAACCAGAACGAAGATCGATCTTTGAGAAATACGAAGCTCTTGTAGCTGGTCAAACAGGTCGTCGATCCTGGGGAGAGGATATCGATTCTTCACAGTTAACTTGTTCAGTTCACGGTAATCGATGCACATGCGGAACGATCCATCCTTCTTTTTGACGATAGTACCGGTGCTCCCCACGGTGAATGACTCGGTCGGATAAAACCCTTCTCCAGTAGTTCCTGTAACTGACTAGACAACTCTTGCATTTCGGATGGTGCTAGTCGATAGGGCGTCTTCGCTACCGGTGTAGCTCCAGGAACCAACTCTATACGAAATTCCACCTGTCGTGGAGGAGGCAAACCAGACAAGTCATCTGGAAATACATCTGGGTAATCCCGTACCACTGGAATATCTACTAGTTTCCTCTCTTCGTCTTTCTTTTCAACCACATGAGCCAGAAAAGCGTAGCACTGCTTTCGTAAACTCTGGCGTGCTTTCATGCAGGAAATAAGCTTTAAGTTCCTTCCCGGTCGTTCTCCCTGAATCTTGAGTACTTCCCCGTTTGGCATAGGGATTCGTACTACCTTGTCCCTACAGACAATCTCTGCCCCGTTTTGCGACAACCAATCCATACCCACAATCACATCAAAACTTCCTAACTCGAAGGGTATCAAGTCTATATCGAAGGCATGATCCTCCAATGTTAACGAGCACTTCCTAATAATCTCATCGGCCTGAACAACTCTACCATTGGCCATCTCTACAGAGTAGCTAGTTTCTAGCCTACTAGGACTCAAATCAAGCAATTGCACAAACTCAGAAGATATAAAACTATTGTCTGCTCCAGTATCAAATAATATAGATGCGAAGTGATGATTGAGTAAGTGCGTACCCGTGACAACATTCGGGTCCTGACGAGCATCGTTGGCTCCAATGACGAATGCACGTCCCCGAGCTGCATTCCCTGAGTGGTCGGGCCTTGATTCCCAGCTATGGCCATCACCTGCTGCTGGTTACCCTGTTGACCCGGTGCCCGATTCAGCCTGGGGCACATTCTGTAATGATCGGGGCTTCCACACTCAAACAAGCCCTGCATTCCCGGCGGGGTTAACCGCGTTGACGGGTGCCACCAGATTCGGCGCAGTTCTACAATCTCTTGCCAAATGCCCCGGGCGCCTACAGTTCGCGCACACCCGGCACTGCACTCCTGGGGGATGATGATAGTTGCACCTGTCACATTTGGGGTGCGGCCCCACATACTCTCTCTTGGCCTGAGACACGACCACAAAATTCCTGGTCGTCTTGACCCTCTTATCAAACCTTCCGGCACTCGACCGGCTCGATTCCCCAACATCCTTTCGCTTCTCTGCTCCTCTGCCCAAAACCCCTGTTCTTACCATTTCATCAGTCAAAGCGCCAGCTTTCAGAATTGCGCTCTGAATAGTAGGAGGAGCAGCTGCTGTAACCATTGCTCTAATTTGAGGCGCAAGTCCCCAAATGTACCTCTCAATCCTCTTTGATTCCGGCGTGACCAGATGCGGAACCAATCTTGCTAGCTCATGAAAACGGTTGGTATAAGCTGCATGCCCGGCCCCCACCATGGCATGATTCCAGAACTCATGCTCCAATTTCTGCATCTCATTGAGGGGACAATATTCCTCGGTGATCAAGGCCTTGAACTCATCCCATGACATTTGCATCGCAGATTCTCGTCCTCTAGCTTGAACCTGGGTGTTCCACCAGGTTAGGGCCTTACCCTGCAGAGAACAGGTGGCATTTGATCCTCTGGCTGTCGAGGCACTCGCTGATGTCAATCACTGCCTCCATCTTTTCCAGCCACCTGGTTAGGGCTATCGCCCCACCTTTCCCATCGAATTCCCTTGGTTTGCAAGCCACAAACTCTTTGTACGAACACCCCCGACGAGCGTTAACAACCCCAGTTTCGATACCGGCTGTACCACCATTCCCGGTCTCCTGGTTGCTTTCGTTTCCGGTCGGGTTTCCGTTTCCCGTCTCAGTTTCGATCCCACCATGGGCTCTTTCTCCATTGTCTCCATCATCGTTGCCACCATCCCCGTGAGGGTGGTGTTGTTGGAGTGCGTCGCTCACTTGGGCCACGATAGTAGGAATCAGTGCGGCCAACTGTTGAGCGATCAGGGCTGCCATATCAGCATTCCCTGTTCCCTGACTGTTACTGGCAGGAGCATCATTTGTTCTTGGTGCTCTGCCTCTGCCTCTGCCTCTGCCCCTTGGGGCTTCACTCCCGCCACTATTGCTGCGGGTAACTCTTTGAGGCGGCATGTTCTAATCGTAGAAAGGTAAACACATAAGCTTAAATCATTTCGAAGTGTATATCCATAACACTCATCAAGTCCAGTATTCCAAGTTAATATCACACTTATTGTCATCACACATCGCATGCAATTCGTGTAGTTCTCACTCCATGAATTGGTAATGTCTCAACAATAATCCATCATAACGGTTGTAAATCCATGTATACAATCACGTTTAGTCTAGTGGAGGTGGTCTATTTCTTCCTCTTTTGAGGTTTCAGACATAACCTCCTCAGGGTTAATCTCAATGTCCAAGGTCAAGCGCATTAGCATGATCTGTGAAGATCTCTTCGGGTTCAATACCCGGATTTGTTAAACCAACTCAGCGCGCAGAGGGAACAGAAGATCCAATAGAAGCATCCCATAAAGAGTGAGCACAAGGGCTCTCTCATAGGGTGGAAAGATCACATAACAAATAGATGAACAATTCAAGCAGCGAGGAACACATACACGAGATATAATATGCATACAGATTCCTAGCATGCAAATCTACATGAAGGTTCCTAGGTTATAGTCTAGGTCAAGCGTATTGCCTAATTCTCTATAACCAATGGCTCTGATACCAATCTGTCACACCCCCGCTAAAAGCGGAAACACGGGGATGTAACGAGACCGGGATCGTCATAACACATGGCAAGCGATAGAGATGCAATATATATAAATGATGACAAGCGTGTCATGACGACCCGACAACAAGGGGACTTGTGTCGTGTTTAGTCAATGTTCACGACAACATAGCTATAAGCATAAACATGATAATGATTCACATAACCAAATAAGATGAAATTGTAATATGAATTCCCACAACCCGGGAACAAGTTTCAAAAGGTTATAATTGTTTACACATATCAACATTGTTCAAAAAGATTGTTTGTCAAAATATGATAAGTCCCAAAAATGCATCCTAGGGTCTCCACTAAGGCATCACACCTAGATTCCTGGACTTGCATGATCACCTGAAAAGATATGCTTAAAACGGTCAACATAATTGTTGGTGAGCTCGCAGGTTTAAGTAATAAAAATGTAAGTGATGCTGTAATAAGTAAGCGTAATGGAATACCGTGAATACAGTTATATACACAAGTAAAATCACATGACATGAGCTTTGCAACCAAACCTAGCGACGTACACAAAGAAATTGTTGGCATATATTCACCCAAGGGCCCGTTCCTGGGGCCACTGATGGTACCAACTAGTATACCATCGAACGAGGGTGGGGGTGTCAACCCTGTAGTACTACCAATACCTAACCGTCGGTTCCCACACTGGAATTAAATAGTTGCAAAGATAGAACCACACAGCATACCCAAGCATGTATCAAATAGTACTTGCAACACAATATCACGTTGATTCCTTGTATGTAAAATGTAAGTAAGTTGTACAACATTGAAAATGAGTAAGCATACTTTTCCCCCAAGTTGTAAATGATTGAAATATTGTATAAGCGTAAAAAGGGGCCACGAAACTCACTTGTTAAGTGGTAAGTATGTATGATCGATGTAATCCCAAATGTTGAATGCAAATGAACAGTCAAACACCTATTGACAGTTATTGTTAAGCATTAATGATATGATATAAGCGCGTAATAATGATTGGTCGGTTCGGGTTGTATCGGCTGGGTCGCGTGTAGCACACATAAACAGACACACGTACTAGATCTTATGTAGATCCAAGTACAAGACATTGTCGCCATTGATGATGATGTTTGAGTAAAAGGTTCATTGTCATTGAAGAAGTATTGAATATGTGTCAATAGTTATAAGTCGGTTGATAGTTGTAAAATGTTAGTTTAATTTGTTTAGAATAGTATTTGTGCCCTTTTTAGCGTTGACTTTAATCTTTGTGGCCGAACAATGGCTATTGTGTTAATGTTACCTCAACATCACACGTCATACTCACACCACGCACAAGAAGGAAATCACACAACAATTACAGTCGCACGACAAGACCAGACGCACGACTCAACCTCCATATGCACGAATCAACCCTCAACCGTGCGAATCAACTTCATTCGTACGATTGAGCCTTCATTCGTATGACTGGCATTCAGTCGTACCACACAACACCCAATCGCACGACTCAACCTCCATACGCACGAATCAACCTTCAATCGTGCGAATTAGCTACTTTCGTACGATTGAACCTTCATTCGTGCGATTGGTCTCCAGTCGTGCGAATCACGCACAATCGCATACACTCAGTCGGCCACCTGACTCAATCGCACTCAATCATTCATACGCATGACTCAATCGCATACATTCATTCGCACACATGACTCAATCGCATACAAACACACATTCGCACGACTCAGTCGCACGACATGCCCAGTCGCGCAACTCAGTCGCACGATTGACTTAGACGCATGGTTCAGTCGCACGACTCACTCAGTCGCACGGCTCAATCGCATGACAGACCCAGTCGCCTGAACAGCAGAATCGCGACTGTGGTCGGGCTGAGCAGCCCCCGAGCTGCTCTAAACGCGAGTTTTACACCACAAGGACTTCCAGAAACACTCAACAAACATACACAAACATGAAACACAAGCAGAAAGACCTCACACGCACCCATACGACCTTGTGTGTTCGGGTTGAACCCGAACACCCGAAACCCTAGATTTTGACAGCCGTAAAAAGGCAAGAAAAGAGACAACCAAAGTCGTCTACCTGCTAAAAATGAGAAGTCTAAGCTGTAGATGAAGTCTAGACGACGAAAACGAGACCACACGGGTTGGATTTGGTGCTAGAATGAAAAAGATGTGTGTGTAGAGAGTGAAGAGATGAAGAAGATGGTGAAAATGGTGAATTAGGGCTGGTATGGGGTTTATATACCCAGCCCAAGTTTGCAAAATTACAAGTTTAGTCCCTGCACTTAACCCCCGAGTTTTTCTCAAATTTGGTTCGGTTGAAAAACGACTTTGTTAGATATTTTATATTAATTATAAAATACCTTTAATGATATTATGACTTAAGAAATGGTTTTGTTAGTGATGTTTAATATATATAAAAATGATATATTTCGAAGATAAAAGTTTTAAATAGTTTTTAAGGTTAACATATGATTATAACGAAAACACAAGCACAACGATAATAATGCACACATGATATCCACATAAAGAGTTAAATAAATATGAGGGATGATCGATCAAAGAATAGTTAACGGTAAATCAAGTTAATTGACGGACCTTAAGGTGACGGATGTCACATCGAGCTCGTTTAAGCTCGGCTCGATTCGAGCTTTTTTCGAGCCGATCCCGAGTAGCTTGCGAGCCGACTTGGCTCGTTTACACCCCTACTAGCAACCATCAATATCCAAACCTGCAAAACAAAACAAAACTAACTAATCCGAAACATTGATCACAACTCCAGCCCAAATATAAAGAACCCTATTGCTTGAAATCAGTATAGAAACAATACTCCCAAACACCTCCTAAATATCAAATCTGATCAATGCCACCTCCTTATAAATGACAACAATCACCCCACCCACCCATATAGGTACCCTTCCTTATAAAGCTCCGTAGCCCACATCAAGAAAGCACAAAAGAGGGTAACCTTTAATGGCACCAACTTGAAAATTCCTTTTCAGATTTCCCAGATCTAAAAATTCGATGCTCGTTAGCAACTATGGGCCTATGAATAACCACATCTACGTCCATGAAAATGTTGATTTGGTGTAGAAATCAGATGCATCGGAGTACGAATCTGAGTCTTAAATTGTTATCTTCTCCTGAGATTTGTATCCAACCTCTATGTCTTAGGCGGTGAGATTGTTGATCGGGTTGTAGTCGATGGATGGGGGTGGTGAAAAAGATGATGGCAATGGCAATTGTGGTGGAAGTGTGATGGCGACGGTAGACTGGTGGTGGTGGTAGAGGGATTAGGTTATCAGGTGGGGTTTATTTGAATGAGAAAAGAAAATAATGACTTTTATGGAGAGTAGATAGATATTAGGTCTAACTTAAGTACAATGGTTCAAAAGACCCATTTGCCCCTCATTTGATCTATGCCATCCATCTCTAAAAAAATATAAAATTCATTAAATCAATGGCCATAAGATAAGTTAATGGGTTTTCATAAAAACTAAGGGTTCTTACATGAGCCCATTCATATATATATATATATATATATATATATATATATATATATATATATATATATATATATATATATATATATATATATATATATATATATATATATATATATATATATATGTGTGACAGCCGGTCAAACAGGTCAACACTCGAAACCATTCGCAATAATAAATTTATGGTTATCTAATTATTATATCTGATTAATTGAAAACCCTACGTTAATGTTTTAACGAACCTTGGAATTATTTAACAGTTGCTTGTATATAATAATAATAATTACAAAAATGATTAATTAATAATAATAACAATAATAACTAATTAATAACAATAATAATTGAAATTTGGAAGACATGCATGGATGACAACTAAGTCATCCATATCTCTCAAAATCTCTTCTTAAACCCACTCAACCTATTCATCTCCTCACCACCTCTCCCACTTCCACACACACAAATACACACCACCACACCCCATCGCCCCCCCATCGCCGGCCCCCCCACCACCACCGATCACCTGCCACCGCCACCTGCTACCGCCACCTCCACCGCAGCTGCCTGCCATCGCGACCACCATCACCACCACCATCACCACCACCAACACCCGTCGCCACCATCACCACCACCAACACCCGTCGCCACCATCATCACCATCCGCCACCACCATCACCGTCACCATCGACCGCAACCACCACCTCCATCACCATCGGCCCCGTCGCCAACTCGAACACCATCACCACCCGTAGCCAACGAACCCCCCTTCTCTCTCGGTGACCGCAAACACCACCACCATTAGTGACCTTCACCTACATTCTCTCTAAGGATTCTAGTTGGAACTTTGAATAGAACCCGAAAATTGTAATCAGAGTCAAAGATCGTGCTTGCATTTTGTGTGGTTACATCTATTAGATTCTCAAGGTATTGTGTTAGATTATTATTATTTGTGCATGCATGATGATCAAGAAGAAAATCTTGATGAACCCTAGTTCACCCACTTAATGGTTATATGAAAGATGTTGTTCTAATGATTTTGGATTTTTAAAAATGTGTTTGGAATGGTTGTATGAATCTGAAAAATGTATAGGTAATGATTTTAGTTTGATAAAATCATGAGTTGGATGATTTGGGTGGTAAGAATGTATATATGTATGTATATGTCGCGTATGTATGTATACATAAACATGCAAATGGAAGTCTAGTGGATTATGGCCTATTTTAAGGAACACTTAGGTGAAAACCTTGGATGGATAAGTGTTGAGGATGATATGACTTAGAGGAATGGCTAAGATTGAAACTTGATGATGTTACTAGGACAAGTGAATGGATTAATGAAGGAAAAACATAAATACTTGGACACATTATAATGCTACAATTGAAAGTAAAGTTGACGAACAATAAATCAAGGATTAGAACTAAGATAACGACCGTATATGGACTAACGGAACGTTACCACAAAAGGACATGATTGGAACGACAATTAAAGACTCTTGACTTTCTAAATAATAAATAAAGTAAACTAAAAAAATAATATATATACATTTTAGACAACAACTACAAATTAATGAGTTTTATGTTTGGTAAAAATAATATATGTATTAATAATTAAATAATCTTAATAATCATAAAAAGAATTATTTTATAAAAAGTAAAATGGGAGTTTTTGGCATAAAAATTTATTAGTAACAAAACTATTAATCAAACTTTGAATAAAGACTAATATATATATATATATATATATATATATATATATATATATATATATATATATATATATATATATATAATATATATATATATATATATATATATATATCTATATATATATATATATATATATATATATATATATATATATATATATATATATATATATATAAGATAAGATTGGAAAATTATAGTTTTATAGCATAAGACGCTTAAATTAGAAAATCACTAGTTAGATACAAGTTTTAAACGCAAGGTTCACGAGTAGAATAGTAAAGACATAAGGCATCTAGAATATGAGCAAGGAATAGATATTAGTGAAAGGGTATATAACCCTAAAGAGAAAAATAATAGTTTTTACTAAAAATTTACAAAAGTATACATTTCTAAATAATAAAAACATGCTATTTTAAAACAACTAAATTAAGTGGGTGAAATGCATTCGTAAGCATAAATCATCATATATTGACCATAATGCTTATGATTAGGGTTTCATTATCAAAAGCCTAGCACGTTGGTTCGTTTCGTTAATCGCACTCAAGGTGAGTCCTTCGGCCCCATTTTAAATATTATTTTAATTGTTTTGGGGGAAAAGCATGAAACGATACTTTAAAATATATGATGGGTTTAAACAGGATAATATATTATGAAGGTATAAGTTTGGGTCAGTGGTATGGATATATATACTATTGAGCCCTAAATCCCCCTATAATCATTAACCTCAGGGGTGAGGCCACAGAATATATTGGTAGATCTATCGGGTTAGAATGGCCTGCTCTCGTGACCAGTTGCGCTGGTCAGATTGTGGCGAGAGAGTTTATATATCTGGATAGTTGTGGGGCAACGACGTGTTTCTTGGTTTGATTATGGACTTATGACCTAAATTATCATAGTACCTAGCTAGTCTATGTGGAATATATTATGCCTTGTTTCATCATATTATTTTTAAAATGAATGTTTGCGAGATTACAAAACCCCGAAAGCTCACCAACTTTATGTTGACTTTATTACCCTTCATGCTTTTTCAGGGTTATAGGTGAGCTCTATATGGATTTTTGGAACTATGTCTTTGGAGGGTCAAACGTTTCAAACGTCTTTAAATAAAATTAAGTTCATGTAATAAAAACGGTATTATGTGTTACTACCGAAATGTTTAACGTTGGTTAACAAAATACTTTTATGATAATAATATATGATTTTCATGACTAACGTTATCTTTGAATACGTTTGACTATAAAAGTTGGGTCAACTCCAACTTCCGTTACCACCACGTCACGCGACTTTCCGCTGCGGTTTTCGGGGTGTGACAATATATGTATGTATGTATGTATGTATGTATGTATGTATGTATGTATGTACGTATGTACGTACGTATGTACGTACGTATGTACGTATGTATGTACGTACGTATGTACGTACGTATGTACGTACGTATGTACGTACGTATGTACGCATGTATGCATGTATGTATGTATGCATGGATGCATGGATACATGCATGTATGTATGCATGCATGGATGCATGGATGCATGGATGCATGCATGTATGCATGCATGCATGGATGCATGCATGTATGCATGCATGCATGGATGCATGCATGCATGCATGCATGCATGTATGTATGTATGTATGTATGTATGTATGTATGTATGTATGTATGTAGTACGTACGTACGTACGTACGTACGTACGTATGTATGTATGTATGTATGTATGTATGTATGTATGTATGTATGTATGTATGTAGTAATTTCATATCTTAGGCCCAATTCTGATTGACATTATTTTTTATGCATAGCAAACTTTGTAACGTCTTCTATGTCACTAGTACCACATCTTGTTCTATAGTAATTATATTAGTAGGGATGATTTGAGATCGATACCATACCGGTACTGAAAACACAGATAAGATTTCATGGAAAATTGGGTACCGAATACCGTAGTGAATGTATTGGTTCGGGACCCATACATTACCGGTTTTTCGGTATGTTACTGATTTGGTATACCTTTGGAGTTTTCTTTCTTTTTTGCCTAAGAATAATTTGTTGCGTGATTCTTGGATGTTGATTTAAGAATTTACAATATCAAAACCATTTAAAAGTATCTCAAAATTGTATATAAACATATTTATTCTTGAACTTGAAAAATTAAAAATTTGTATCAAAACGATAAAAAAACTATACCAGATCGATACTTTTTGATATTTACTAGTACTGATACCACCTAGTACCGATACCAAAGTCAGACAAATCGAGTATCCGATACCTTTGTTGTTAAGCCGATACCGGTATAATACAGTAACGATACAGTAATGGTACTAAGTACCAAAAACTCATCCCTAGTAGTTAGCCACTTTTAAGTAAACACATTCTATTACAACATTTCAATATGTATGTTTAAGGTTTATTTAGTATTTGAATCCTCTTTTGTTGTTTGACCATAAAATTGATGTTTCTTGTTTTATTTACATGTCTATCTTGTACCACTTCTACTCCATATATAGTCACTAGGTTGAGATATATATATATATATATATATATATATATATAGAGATATATAGATATATAGAGAGAGAGAGATGAGAGAGAGAGAGATAGAGAGAGAGAGAGAGAAGAGATACATAGAGAGACAATAGATAGAGAGAGAAGACAGAGAAGACAGAGAGAGAGATAGAGAGAGAGATAGAGAGACAGAGAGAGACAGAGAGAACAGAGAGAGAGAGAGACAGAGATAGAGAGAGAGACAGAGAGAGACTATCCAGAGACAGAGAGAGAGAGAGAGAGAGAGAGAGAGAGAGAGAGAGAGAGAGATGAGAGGAGAGAGAGAGAGAGAGAAAGACAAGCTCTGACAGACAGAGAGAGCTAGAGAGAAGATTTCTATATAGATAAGATATATATATAGATTGAGTATATATATATAGATATAGATATATATATATATACATACATACCATATACATACATACATACACTACATACAGACATACATACATACTACATACATACATACATACATAGATATATATATATATATATATATATATATATATATATATATATATATATATATATATATATATATATATATATATAACGAATGGTTAGTGGTTAGTTATTAGTATCACCAAGTTATTAATATTCGTCAATGCCAAAGTTTGAATCTTGTACCTCTAAGAGAGACAAATCATCTCACCTCCCTCTTGACCATTAGGATATTTTTGGCCAATCCTAATATTAATAAATTTGTTATATACTTATATATAAAATAACATGATAAAGGAATGATGGCCCCTAATGATTCATACTCGAATGCCATCATACATTGCATAATATTTATGATACAATTTCAAATTTTCATGTTAGAGACACACACTCGTGGGGTGGGTCCACCTTTCATTAACATTTTCTAAATAATTCTATCTTCTTTTGTCTCTTTGAAAATGTCTTACTTTTGACACACTTCAAGTATTTTCTAACCTTTTATCATTATAAGAGAATCATCGTCATCAATTCATCATATAAACTAATAGAAACACTAAGTTATCCACTCTGTATTTATATTATATAATACATATTTTTTAATCGAACACAAATTACAATTTACTCAAAAACACTTAATATAACCTTTTAAGCATATGATACAAGTATTCTATGCAATAGTTACTATTTTATATCCGTTTAAAATTTTATTCTAATTATTACTAATGTGCTCTAAATTATATATATAAGTTACATCATTTTAATATCATATATTTTCCAAACTTTAAAAAAAGTAATGATTTGATGCCTAATTCCTTTAAATTATATTTTCAGATTTGAAAGAGATCAAAATGGACCAAAGGAACTTAAACGAGAGAAAACTGAAGAAAACCAAGCTCCTAAGGTCAAGCATGGGTTGTGCCTCGTGAGGCATGCCCCTATGCCCAGTCTTAACATGTCACCATGTTGAATTTGGCACACCCCTATGTTCGTCAGTCAAATAGATGAAATTACTATTTCTCGTCGGGGAGACATGGGTCTTGCCTCGAGAGGAATTGGGCCATGCTCCTCGAGGAATGGGGCCATGAAGGCATGGGGTCGTCCCCAACCAAACACGCGGGCCTTGCCCAGCCAAAAACACTAACGCCTGTACAGTCGACCAACTTTTAAGTACGTTTTACTAGCATGGGGTCTTGCCTGGAAGTCACAAGGTCATGTCCCGCACTACAGAAAGTCTATAAATACTGGATCATTTGCAATATTTGAGAGAGCTTTTGAGATGTGAAGTGCTGATGTTTTTCTCTAAGGAATCCATCATTTGGAGGTCCTTTAAAGGCTCGGGAGGTCCATCCATAGTGGATCATTTGTTTGATTGTTATCATTTATCAATGATTTTATTACCATCTTCTATATTTGTTGTAATGTTTAAGCTCATTGAAAACTAAACTTTTAATATAATCTTAATTTTTGATGAATTAATGGTGTGCTTTATATTATGTCAATATTATGGTAATCTTGAGTAACCCCTTTGAATGTAATTATGAATGTCATACAATGTTGAAAACTTATGAATTAACTTTTATTTGTGAAACCAGACTTTATAATAAACTTATGGTTGACTGAACTAGAAACGATTATTAAAAATATTATCACTTTAACTTTCTAATTATTTGCGGGTTCCTTTTTTACTTTGTTTGAAAAATCTATAGTAATTATTATGTTTTTCTAAAATTAATAGTATGTTATAATAGAACCTGATAAACTATCTTCCTAACATAAAGTTATGTTTTTAGAAATCATAATTAAAATGATGCACAATCATTACCTACTTTACTAGGGGCTAGATGGTTGTCTTATAAATTACTCATTGTAGTTTTTCTTGTCACTACGGAGTCGGTTTACGTTAACTTCGAATCGACTCAGGTCTATAAAAAATTAACATAATTACATTAATTAATATCTTTAACCGGACGACGTAATTTATCACAGTTACTAAAGTGAAACCTAAATTAGGATAATAGCTATACTACACTAAAAGAATCACCTAAAGTTTTCATCGTTTATTTGTTTTTTATTTAAGTTTTAGATTTATTGTTTTGAAAAATTAAAAAAATTGATCATTTAAACAAATTAATCATTTTCTCTAAACCCAAACTCACTTTCTAGTAAATAATTAAGGTTGTTGAGTAGATCACACATGTGTCCATTTATTGATATTCACCAACATTATACTACACAATATGTACACTTAATATTTGTATGTGTTGTTTACTATAATGAAAACCTTTAAAACTGATTTGTGTGAAAACTTTAATCAAAATATACTACATCATGCAGGACCATTAAAGGGGTCAATGTAACAATTTCACAATGAGGAAATACTTAGAATCTTTAGCAGATCAAATAGGGAACCGGTTAGGATGAAACTGTAAACACAAGTAACAAGAACAATAAAGAAGAACACTCAAATATGATTTTTAAAAATGATGTATATAGCTCTCAAGTTCTTATAAGCGTTACAAAGCTTATGTAAAGATACAAATACTTGAGACACTATATACTATATCCTACAGCCGATCATACTTTAAAGACCAACTAAAAACACTAATCTAGACAAGAAAATCAATGTAGAGTCAAACACTAGGGACTATGACATGCCATAGCTCACATTCTTATCTATTACAAAAAGGATAAAAGTAAAAGAGTAGAAAGTTATAAACAAAATGCCTTAATCAATAGTTTGACAAAAGTAAGGACTTTTGACCAACTCATATAAGTTGGTGAGTCATCAAAAGTGGCAATAAAAAGTTATTCAGCTTTGTCAAAAGCTGATTCAGAAAAAGCATGTCTTCTCTGTATTCGGAAGAAATCAGTGTTTGGCTTTGGAAGACTTTGTATTTGAAGTTTCGAAAGACTTTATCTTTGGCTTCAGAAGATTTGGTCTTTTAGATTTGGAATATTTGATACTTAGCATAATTCACTGAGTTGTATCAAATCTTTCGAAGTAACTTTCTTGTACTTCACATGTGCATGCTGAGAGCTCTTTGATTGTTCTTTAGTTGCATCAACCTCTAAGTGTATTCCTTAAATATCATTTGCACACACCAAATACATTAATTAATTCACTTTTTAATACATTATTTTATAATATAAGATTATTTGTTTCACTATATTAAATATTATCTTATTTATAATATTTTAAATTAATATTTAAACTTGTATCTACTATTTATATTTTTATAACTTAATACTGTTTAAATTAAGTGTTATCTTATTCAAATACTTACGTATATAATTATTAAATATTTTTATAGTTATAATAATAAAAATATATTAGTAATAGCAGTAGCACAAACAACAACATCAGTAGCAATAGGAGTGGCGGTAGCCGTAGCACTTCAATAACATTAAATATAATCTGCGTTTAAAGTGGGTCGGAAAAGTGAGCTAACATGGGATCTGCTCAAGGGCTACCGGTTTAGATAAATATTTAATACGTTCTCCGATAGGAGAAGAGACTCGATCACACTTGCCACATCCCTTGGGACAACCCATTATATATAACAAATAGAGAAGATAATAAATAGTAAAGTTGTAGGTTTTTCTTAATGTTAACACAATAATTTTATTTTTCTTTAAACTAATAACAAACTTACTTTGTTTTTTATTACCATATTACACTTAATCCCCTAGAGAGTTTTTAAAACTAACCACAAACTTTTCTTTCTTTTTTTTCCTATTGTCATTTTTTATATTTTACACTTAAATTCTTGAGTTATGTTAACTTTACACTAAATCTTCTGATCTTAGTAAAGTTTTTCTTTTTTTGAACCAATTTACAATATAGTTTATTAATTTTAATAAAGTTACCACTTACGTATCATTGTTTTTCTTTTTTATATTGCAGATTCATTTGTTAAAGTATTTTTTTGCGAGTGAATTTTTTTCATGTCATTAGTACTAACGTATAAATCGTTAGAATTAAACTTTTCAACATTTACAAACCTCACCGCATAACGTAAGCCACACCCACTAATTTATTAATAACAAATAACTGTTTGACTATGTAAAATCATCAATCCACAAAGCCAAAGCACCTTCCACATGTCAAGCATTATTTACTTGGTGTAGCAATATATTGGTTGGATTTGCATCAAATATTAAGGTAATAATATTTAATTAGAGGTCTAGTACTAGATTGATTTCATCTTTCTAAATGACACTAAGGGAGGTCAAGGACAAAAGAGAGGCACAATCATTCAATTATTAAGGGTGTTTAATTAAATAAAGAAATGTCTAAAATGTAATTAATTATAATAAGTTATAATATTAATACCAATGTAATCTTTAAGGCCCCACCAAATCTCAACAAATCAAACAAAAGAATCGAGTGATGTAGGATATAAACTATTGGGTTTAATTAGCATTGATTGAAATTACAAACTTAACTTTTCTACGCTTTGTTATTTAAAATAAATTTCATCTATACATGTGTTACGTAGGTAATGGATCTAGTTACACACACCAAACATGCGTTATGTCTAGGGGTGTAAACGAGTCGAGCCAAGCTCGCTCGAGCTTGTATAGGCTCGAGCTCAGCTCGTGATAACTTAGAAGAGCTCGAGCTCGGCTAGTTTATTTATTTAAATATTATTTATTTTTATATTTAATTATGATATATATTTATAATTATATATTTTATATATAACATTATACATATTATTTAATTGTTTTTTATCATAACTTTATATATGATATATATCATTTATATAAACAAAAATATATAAATAAAAAACTCGTTTAGGTCCGCGAGCTGGCTCGAGCTAGATACGTGAAGCTCGGGCTCGGGCTCGATAATTAAATGAGTTTTTTTAAGCTCGAGCTCGATAAAGCTTGGCTCATTGTGAGCTTTTTATCAATCCGATCTCGAGTATCTCAAGAGCGGCTCGGCTCGTTTGCATCTCTAGTTATGCGTAAGTGAGCGTAACTAATATATTATTAATTAGTTAATCATTGTAATTATTTAGTAGAGAAAATTGCATGAATAGTCTATGTGGTTTGAATATATTTATGTTTTGGTCCTAGTTTAATTTACAAAGTTAGTCTAAATTTTTATGTACACGTTGCATGTCGAATTTTAAAATTGACATAGTTAGTCCAAGTTTTTATGTGCACGTTGCATGACTGTTAATTTGTTTGAAATACATAAATATTATCAAGATTTAACATTAGGGACCACATGTAACATACACCCAAAAGATTAAACTAACTTTATAATTTTTAAAATTTGAAGGCAACGTTAACGTGCAATTTGGTCAACAAAGAGACGATTTATGCTATATTCTCTAATTATTATATTTATACATATACATACACACATATTACATAAATTTAGTTTTAAACAAGCAATACTAGTTTTTTTAAACCATTATTACCATTCGAAATGGCGATCCAAACGCGTGTCAAAACCACTTACGGTACAATAAACATTTTTGTAATTAAAATGACTATGTTATTATTAAATTTATACCGACATGTTTAGGAAAAATAAATAAATTAGACCGTTTATTTATTTTAAAAAAAATTAAAGAAGACAAGATATTTGAGAAATGTCAAATTAAGTCTAATTACTAAACACTGAATTAAAAGAATAAAAAAGAAGTGTTATCTGATATAAGAAAAATATGAAACTGTTGTTAACAACAAAATGATAACTTATGTCCATTTAGTGTTTCTTAAAATGTCCTATGATTTCTTTCTAACAACAAAAATTCGTTGCTCAATTTCGTCTGAAAATATCTGACATAAGATTTCCAACGCAATAAGACATCCATCACTGATACCTTATCTTAAGATTAAATTTACTTACTTGATAACTAACGGATAGGGATAAGCAGAAAACAAAATTAATCGACTTGTAACGGAATTAACCTACATAACCATATAAATTGGTTTTTCTATTTCTAGTCGGTGGTAGTTTGTATGCATTTATGTTATCCGCTAACTTGTTGAAGGTATTAACACACCTAATTATTTTGAACGTTGTACTATGAATATTCAACTTAAATATTGATAGATTGCACTATTGCAGTAGCCAATAGTTTCTCTTGACGTAAGTCAAACGAAAAACAATATATGTTTAAATTTAAAATTGTTAGCAGCCTCTCAATCTCTCTCATGGTTCGTTTTATATAATATATTTATTTCAAACAATCCAATATATATGATTTGTGCATCCATGTTGCGATTATCTTACAGAACCGTTAGCTACTTCTAAAAATCTCTAAGTGTATTCATGACCTATAAAATTATAAAAATGTAATTTTTGGTATATTGAATGCATGTCGAACGTATGTACAATTTTTAATGTTTTCTTTGCATTGACGTCCTGATATAAGTATGATATAATATTATTCTATATATAATTAAATTAAAATTATACAAATAATACGTTGACTATATCTTCCATTTGCATAATTCTACATATATAGACTATATGTATCATTAATTTATTTAACCGATCACATCTGATGCCTTCAGTGTTTAACAAGTATCTAGCTACATATTTTTAAACAAGTTCTCCAATAATCCAAATCAAATATCTCAAAGCCAAAGGGTACAATTATTTCCTAGTACGTACAACTTGTGCGATGAGGATTATGTATTTGTTGGTTGGAACAAATTTGCAATTCGTAAAAGCTAGAGGGAATGGCCAGATCGAGGGTGGAAAAGTCTTTCACAAACATAGAAATGCGATGGGTAGGTGAATAGAGATGCCGGAGAGATCTTCTTTCTTGCAAGAAACTCTCTCTAGTATCTGCAATGACAAAATTACTCTTTTTGTAGTCTTTTTAAACAAAATTGTTTTTTAATTAAACTTGATCATCTTTTATATATATATATATATATATATATATATATATATATATATATATATATATATATATATATATATATATAAATTAAGAATATATTTTGAGCTAAGTAACCAAAGAGAGTTGATTTGTAAACGAGCGGACTTCGCATGAGTTTTTATAGCAAGTTCAGAGTTAGGAGCTATATTAACAACCTTATTCTAGATGTTATTCATATAGTTACCTCTATATTACAAGGTATTCTCCCACCGACTATCGAGTGCAAGATGTCAAATATGGTGGTATATATGTTGCGTATGAAACATTTAATAATTATCATCCTACCCTACTTATATATCATAATTTTAAAAGATTAAAATTAAAGTAATTGTTAGTGCTTATAATGCCCTGAAAGAAGAAATTAAAATGAAAATGATAGGGGGAGAAAAGCTTCTCCAAAGGGACCCATGATATGTCTCCTCAGTAGTAGACTCAATATGTTGTGATCTTCATCTTTTTCTTCCTTCTCCTACCCAACCTTTTGTTTTTACTATTTTTCACCTTGAATTGTCTCCTGATCAAACATATCCATCTTCATGTCAATTAACATACCAAAAGATCCATCTGAAGGGTCCTCGCGATCGGCAACCGGGGATCAAAGTCATCATCCGGCACCTTTAAGCCGTTACGAATCACAAAAACGACGCGACTGGAACACTTTTGGACAGTATCTAAAGAATCAAAGGCCTCCGGTTCCTCTCGCGCAGTGTAACTTTAGCCATGTTCTCGAATTTCTTCGATACCTTGATCAATTTGGAAAAACTAAGGTTCATATACTTGGGTGCGTCTTCTTTGGGCAGCCTGACCCTCCTGCCCCTTGCACCTGCCCTCTCAGGCAGGCTTGGGGCAGTCTAGACGCCCTAATCGGGCGGTTAAGAGCCGCCTACGAGGAGAACGGCGGCTCTCCTGAGAAAAACCCTTTTGGAAACGGAGCGATACGGGTATATCTAAGGGAAGTGAAGGAGTGTCAAGCTAAAGCAAGGGGGATTCCGTACAAGAAGAAAAAGAAGAGGAAAAATCAAATGAAAACCAGTGAAGATGCGAAGGCTTCAAAGCTTCAGGCTTCTTGAATCTTGCTTCAATCTTGTGTTCTCTACACCAAATGGTAAGAATATCTATCATACATATGAACCCTTTATATATCTTTCTGATGACTTCAATTTTCTTGCAATCATCAAGAACCCTAAAACCCATGAACCAAAAACCCTAATATTCATGTTTAAACCGTAGATTCTTGAAATCTTTAAAGAAACCTATGAAAGCATCATATGAACACAGCAATTAAGGGCATGTGATCAAGTAGGACAACAGCCTCTCTCTCTCTCTCTCACACACATATCATGCAAAAACACTGTTTATGAATGGTGTTTAGATTAATTATTTAATATATATGTCTCAAATGTCTACTTTATATATGTTTTGTCCCTTTTGGGATTTGCTACGATTTTCTGCCCCCTACGGATGACCATGTTAATAAATCACCTCCTACATTAGACTTAGATCATAGAGCTTGTTGATATGATTGATTACAATATTAATTTAAATTTAAAGAAATTTGTTTCACGAACCTTGTACGCACACCACTAATATGACCTTGCCGTTTAGAGGTGTTAAACTTTATATACTTCAGTTTACTACTTTTACTGTAAACTACAGTTTACATTTAGCTTTAAACTATAGTTTAGAAGTGAGGTGGTGTATGAAACACAAGACCATAAATTTAAAATAACATAAGATATGAATCTCGCTCTTATAAGAATAAAATAACAAACTGAAAAAAGAAACAAACCGGAAGCCACAATCTGGATCAAAAAAATGAATTAGTAGTTAATTAGGAGATTAATTACGATAATTTATCCAAAACTATTCAAAATTGATAACAGTGTCATACCTTGTACGTCGATGTAGGATCTTGCTTAGGGTACTCTTGTTGGTTTGATTTTAATTTCTTCGTAACACTGCGTGTAAGATTAGTCTTATTTTAGCATGTTATTAAAAGTCCAATATTGGAAGAACAACTATATCATTTACGTTACATAATTTCGGTGGCTATTTCATAAGATTACTATTTACATAAGGTCAATATTGTTTTTCAAAGTAGTTTGAGCTTATTCTTATCTGTAATTCAGTAATGTTAATCAGTTAATTAATCATATATACTAATGCGCCATTCTTTGATTTATACGTCATAAGTTGTAGTAAATCTTAAGGAGGATCTAAGTAACTCTATCACAACCATATACTAACAGCTGGAAACAATGTTCATGTGTTTCGCGGAGGTTCTCCTAAACTCTTTTATGTTAGGCTCAAATTCTGCATGTAGTCTGAAAATTTTCATGTCGATTCATTGCGGAGCGATCCAAAGATAAACATTTTTTTGTTAGAAGGGAAAAAGTTAGCCATATTAGTTAGGCAATGAAATACGTACCTCATAGGACTTAAGATTTTGCAGGATTTCACTATCAGTGATGTGAAGATATAAGCTAATTAGCATAGAGGTTTTAAATCTAGCTCTCCAATAGATATGATTATAGTTAAAAAAGATGTGCATAAGTTCATGATCATTTATCATAAGAAAAAATTATTATTAGTCCACTGGTAATATTACATATAGATGTAGATTTACCAAGAAGAAAATTTTAACATAGTTACAAATGGAATGACTACACTAACCTCTTCGATTTGGTGATAGTATCTCAGTTGTTAAGTGTAAAGCTAAATTGTCAATCACCTGAATTTATATTGATCAATCAACACAACACTTGGGACAAGTGTGATCCAATGTAGAAACCAAAGATATAAATGTTTTGTTTTTAAGTTGGTCCAGTCAGCTCAATTGTATTGAATATAGGGTATATGAGATTTTAAGCTAGGGTTTTCAGAGTGTTTTGAAGAATAAAAGAGCTTATTTATGGATGTGAACGGAGGTCGCGTTGACCAAGACACATTAAGTTTTGTGTTCTTGTAGGTGTACACTAACCATGGCTGAGAATGCTAAATGAACAAATAAGATCAAAGTGATGTGATTAATTGAACAAAGATGGAGATCTACAATTTGAAGAGAATTATGGATTATCAAAAGATAGAAGATTATCAAAAGAGAATTATCAAAAGAGAATTATGGATTATCAAAAGAGAATTATGGATTATTAAAAGATAGAAGATTAATCTTGGTGACTTGGTTTTGATACCGAAAACCCCATTAAAACAAGTTACAAGACCATTGAGTTTTGGCTGTTGTTTTCCTGGCAACATAGTTAGCTGTCCATTGTTACAACCACCCTACAATCGGCAAAATGTTCTATCTAGTTAATCTCATACACGTCCTAATATTGTAACACGTCCTAAAAATCTGTATGTAAGAACTTATTTAGTCCCGAATATGTTTTAACAGATAATTAGTACCTTATAATTACAAGAAATTTTTCAAATTTATATCGGTTCGATTGTTAACCCAATCTTCGCAATTTAATTTTCGTTAACCCGTCAAGATAAATAAAAAACTATATTATTTGTGATCGAATAATATTACCAATGTTAACTTTTGTACAATTATGAATTTACACATATATATAAAAGAACATTACATTGTATATGTGTAATGATTTTATTCCAACAAAATAATAATGATTTTGATTTGTCTTGAAGGGTTAACTCAAATAAAGTCGCGAAGAGTGGGAAAATGTTATTACATAATTGGTGTAAAGCGATATAAAAGTTAGTTAAACTGTATAATCATGTGTAATTGTTCGTTACATTATATTTAATGACTTATCGCAATAATAGTGGGTTAACAACTGTTCCTCCCCCCGCCCCCACACCACACACACACACACACACACACACACACACACACACACACACACACACATATATATATATATATATATATATATATATATATATATATATATATATATATATATATATATATATATATATATATATAGGAAATGGTTCAAGCGAGAACCCTCTTTTATTGCGAGAACTTGCAAAAACCCATCAAGATCAATGAATATCATTATTTTTTATGTTTAAATAACATTATTATACATATAGAAGATTATGATCTTTTATGTATATGTGTAAATTCATAAGTGTAAAAGAGTTTACATTGGTGTAAGTTTTGCAAAAAACACATATATTTAAAGTTGCAAGTAAAACTTACACCGATGTAAACTTATTTACACTTATGAATTCACACATATACATAAAATATCATAATTTTGTATATGTGCAATAATGTTATTGCAATAAAAAAAAATATGATTTATATTGATTTTGACGGGTTCTCGCAAGTTCTCGCAATAACACAGGGTTCTCATTTGAACCTTACCCTATATATATATATATATATATATATATATATATATATATATATATATATATATATATATATATATATATATATTGAAAGTCCTAAATATGTTTATTTAGTGACTATAAGTTAGTCTTTGATACTATGATTTCTCCGGTGTCTTTTTGTTAGAAACCAAAAAAACATTTTTATACTAAAATACTATATTTATTAGTACATATATGTGTTTACAATTAGTAATTAAATTACTTTTTAGGACTAATAGTAGTCTCCAATACAATATTATTACAATCATCAAATTTAATCAACAATATCATAACATGTAAATGTGAAACAATATACATTCAAACATATAAATACATAATGATACCTAGTTAAACAATTCTAAACTTTATAACAGTAAACAACCAATTACTATATAAATATGTCTTAACTAACATACTAGATCAAACCGTGTCACACCCTTGTTGGTAGCAAAAACACGAGGATGTGACAGATGAGATCATTATAACATATCGGGGATCTAAGAGAATCACAAAAGGCATTCTCAGTCAATGGATCAAGACGTCGCCCGAAACATAAGAACAAGGCCAAGTCTAGTCAATCCAATAACATCATACCATAATAAATAAAACAATCCAAGGTTCCAAACCGAAACAACATGCACAAATACAAATCAAACTAAGAACATTTCCGACAAGTAAATTCAAAACCAAAATCCAAGTAGTCCATATATTGTCTAATGCTTCAACGAGAGCGGTCTCTTCGACGGTTCACATTCCGAGCACTTAAGCATTATTTCCTGAAAAGTCGTGCTCTAAAAAGTCAACAACGTTTGTAAGTTCACAGGTTTATAAGTACAAAAAAGGTTATCGTGTGAGTCATGTGTAAATAATGTGTGTGTAAGGGAGCATAGTAGTCATAGAAATCAATGTAAATTCATGATCAATACAAGTACAAGTAACCGAATTATATTCACTTGAGGCGCGCACATACCATGTCAGTCTTAACTAGCATACTGACAACATGAGTGGGATGTCAGCCCATTCGTACTAACAATAACTTTCCTTGACAGTCCAATCCAATTCCAAGTAAGGGTACATACTTAAGGAATATCTTGTCATACACCCTGGTTTGGGTCACCACGGGCCGTGTGAACCGATCAGGATCGATTGATTATTTTATTCATAAATCATTTTTAAATAACAAATGAATCATGTCAATTCTCAAATATCATTTATTGTTTCACAAGATTGTTTTACAAAATCTTGTCAATATTACAAGCCACAAGATTTCTCAAGACTAGAGATGTGTCCATATATCTCTTCTTCTAACTTGTTACTGAGATATCGACATTAGATAGACCTACGAGAATCGAATGTCGGGTTGCGATACTAGTTGAAATTGATCCTAGGGCATGCAAATCGAGGTTAAGTTTGTGTTTTTTTAGTGTGAAATATGTAGAAAATAAGCAAAATGCTCGTCTTATATAAGCAAGGTCGACTAGTTGATGCTCCTCGCATCGGGTGTCACCCGCGCATGCATGACAGGCATAACGCATGCATTGCCTCGAACAGCTTTTGGTGATGTGACCCGCATCCACAGCCGATGCGACCCGTATCAGTGTCTACATGCCCAACGCCTGCCTATTATTAAGCATCCACTTTTCGATACGGGTCACATTGGCCCTAATTTCCTAAATTTATATTTTTCTTTATTTTTATCCATTACACTAACTCTCTAAAATAAAAAGTTTTTTGAGCTACTGCCCCTTGGACCCTGCTTTCAGGGGCTGCCATTCCTAAACCCTTGCTATCTCGTGGATACCTTGGGTCTAGGCTTCAATATTGTTACGTCCTCCCTTCCTTCGGAGAAATCTCATCCTCGAGATTTTAGTATATAAATGGGGATATTTCTTCTTCATTTTAGGTTCTAACTCCCAAATATATTCGAGTCCCTTTCTGGAGTTTCATTTGATCTTAACGAGAGTTAGTTTTTTATGCTTAAGCTTTTTGACTTTTCTATCTTCAACTTGTAATAGTTGTTCCACAAACTTAAGGTTTTCATTAATATTAACATCTTGTACAGGTACGTATAGGGTTTCATCAGCTAAGCACTTACATAAGTTAAATACATGAAACACGTCATGCACACCATTTGTTTCTTCTAGAAGTTCCAAGCGGTAGGCAACTGTTCCAACCTTTTCAAGTATGGTGAATGGTCCAACAAATCTTGGACTTAACTTTCATTTCTTTCCAAATCTAATAATGTTTTTCAAAGGTGAAACCTTTAGTAAGACCTTATCACCAACAAGAATTCTAAAGGTTTTGTTTTTCGATCTGCGTACTTCTTTTATCGTTCTTTGGCTATTTTTAGTCGTTCTATGTCTGAAGGATCTTATTAGTTGTTTCTTGAATTATTTCTGGTCCAAATAATTGATATTCGCCTATCTTAGGCCAACATACATGAGTTTTACATTTCCTCCTGTATAAGGCTTCATATGATGTTGCATTGACACTTGCGTGATAGTTATTATTGTATGAAAACTCCATAAGTGGTAGGTAGTCATCCCAACTCCCATTTAGATCAATCACGCATGCACGTAACATATCCTCTAAGGTTTGAATCGTCCTTTCACTTTGACTATCAGTCTGAGAATAATAAGCCGTACTAAAACTTAGTTTTGTTCCTAATGCTTTCTGAAGGCTTTTTTAGAATTAGGAAGTAAAATGGCTATCTCTATCATATACAATGGATAAGGGTACTTCGTGTAAAGACACGATTTCATCCACGTATATATTAGCCAACTTATCTGTCGAGTATGTTTCTTTCATAGGACGGAAGTGAGCAGATTTTGTTAATATATCGATGGTAACCCATAACTTAGCTCAACCCAAGCTAGGGGTGTTGCCCTTTGGACCCCACTAGGGGTTGCCGCCCCCAAACCCCTGTTGTCTCGTGGATGAATTGTGTCCAAATTTCAGTAGTGTTACAAATCTAGACTTGATACAATGAATCAAACCACACATGATAATCCATAATAAATTTAAAGTCACGACATAAATCAAAACCAATGAGCAAGCTTTTCTCCAAGTAAAACATATTAAAAGGGGTTGTTAAACTCATATTGATGATAATACAATCTAAAGTGCACAACAAGTATAGTAAGTTACCATATATACATAAAACAAAAAAGAATTACTAAAGGTTGAGAAGATCTAATTGGGTGTAATCCTCATAATCCAGTTCTTAATGTCCATCCAAGTTCTTATTTTAATGAAAACATGATTCATTTATTAGCCAACTTATTAGAATATCTTATTGAACACAACTATTGGCTTGTTTTGGTTATTTAGTCTCAAATCTTAACATTTAAGTTTATAAAAATATCTAAGCTTGTACAACTAATTGCGCACCAGTCTTCGTAGGTTGTTTGAATGTCGAAACAATAATGAAACATCGCATATTATGCATCGTTGGAAAGCTAAGACACATCTAAAATAAGAATATCTTCAGTCGGACAAAGTATTAGGTAGATGTTACTTTATGATAGCCTAACATTCTGTCCGAATTTAACAGCTTTGACTTTTGATTATATTTATAGTGTTTTGAGGACCAAACATGTCAATATGATGCAAGATCACTTGGTTTAGTTAGAAGACTCTTTTATATTATTTTTAGACAAATCGTTTGAGCCATTTGGACTCCGTATAACTAAGTTGTGATATGTACAAAACGTCCTATTTTTCTGTCCGTAAACCGTTTAAATTCCCAGCATTGTCCTTTGTACCCCAAATTCATAATTTTTGTCCACCATTGAACCAAGAACTAGATCAATGTCTATTTCTTAAATCATTTAACTAAAGTTACCATAAATTTCAGTCCCTATCGAGTAGTTAAGATTTTAATCTTCCACTTCGTGTTTTAGTCGATTAATATATAGATCTAAATACTAACACGTCTATTGATTCGTGAACGTAGATTAAAATGTTTAAGAAAAATTTTTATACCCAATATTTTCATTAGGACCATATTACACAAGTTTACAATCCCAAATTAACAAATCAAAGAATACATGAACATGAAAAGCACGGTTTTTACCGTTTCAAAGACCCAACACCCGGAACACCTAGATCTTCATGATCCAATGCCAAAAATAATGAACACAAGGTTATTAAATAAAGTTTTAGAAGTTAGTTGATAAAAATCATTAATAACATGATCAAATTGAAACTCAATTGTCACACCCCGACCAAAGCGGCGGAACATGCCGGGGCGCAACTAAGATTGTTCAAATGCACACGACACTATTAAAGTGACAATATTTAATCAACTCATTCATTTCATAACATGTTCTTACAAATACAAGAAAATAAATAGTTCTTAACTAATAACCTAACGGTCCAAAATAAAGTAACGTCTTTAAATCTTCAATCAACCGATAATCAAACCTGTAGCATTGCATAAAATATGTTTTGTCAACATGTATGTTGGTGAGCAATTCCATGACTTTATTAATATAATATAAGGCAAAAATCCACAACTGTGAAAACGTAAATAAAAGCGACAATTGAGGTATATAAATCATAAATAAATGAGGCTCCTTTCTAATTGATAAAACTACCATATTACAAGGAGGAGCGTATGATCATACTTATTGAGGATGAGGATGAGGCTAACCGAGTAAAAGCAATAAACATGTAGCAATTAATCATATGAGGTATATAACATACAATTGGACAATTATTCTAAGCAACACATAACCTAGAGGTTGTGGGTTGAGGATCTAGGTGTTAAATATGTTTTTTTTTGGTTGAGTAAGTATGCTTGCTACCCCCAAAGTATAGAAGAGAAAACGGGGATGAAATTACTCACATAAGAAAAAATGGCGTTGATGAATAACTTAGAATAAAATCCTCAAGCAAGCGAGTCCGACGGTTTAACGTGCGTGTCCTAAATTGAAAGATCTTAAGTAAGTATTGAGTCTTGAAGATGAAATATAGATGGTATAAAAGTTCATAAAAGTAAGGCTTGGGTTTTCGGGAGTTTTAGTTATATTTTAAAAAGTGTGTTTAAATAACGTAAGTATAAAATGAGTTTTACAAGAAAACGGGTCCTTGATGTTTAGTTTTACTCAACCATTGTTAAGTTTTACATACGGGAGTTGGTTTAGTGCTAGTGTGCACGATCCCGTTAATGTAAGCATCAAGATCCGACTTACACTCTCTTAAACCCGAGTTTGAGACTTTAATTAATAAAGAAATTCGCTTAAACCCGATCTTAGTATAAAACCAAGTTTGGTTCCGTCATACCAAAATCTTATTACTATAAATAATATAAAGTGAAACATAAGTAAAAAAATAGTTAGGAAATATTGTTTTGGCGTTTTGAACGGTGACTAGCTCGTTAAGACGATAAGTTCGACTTTTACTCGGGTTTATTTTTACCCGAAACTTGGTTTGAGCTAATATTTGTTCTAACACTTCCAAAATCTTAAGTAATATGAGTAATATAAAGTAAAATATAACTAAAAAGATAGGTTGAACTTTTGGTGGTTTGAACATTGACTAACTCGTTAAAACGGGTGTTCGGTTTTACTCGGTTTTTACCCGAAACTTGGGTTCAAGCCAAGATTTGTTCTATACCTCCATATCAACCATATAATAACTAAAATATCAAGAAAAACTCAGATCTAAAGTGTTTGATGTAACATGGTCGCTTAAAAGTTATTTAAAGTGCTTAAACGAGCGTTCGGTTTGGTTCGGTCTTTGACTCGGTATGAACCGAGGATGGTCACCACATGTCCAAAACCATTGAACTAAAAATAAGGTAAAATTTCCAGATCTAAACTCAAACAAGAAAGTTAAGCGAGTAAAGTTCCCGAAAACGACCCAAACGGGTCTAAAATGCATAAATATGAGTTTGAATACCCACAAGCCTTAAATAAAGAGGAAAATGGTTTTGTAAACATAAAATAACTTAGAAAAACTGAAAATATCCAAAAACACATACCCGAAATGATTTGAAATGCAAGATTCGGTTCCGTTGACTTTTTAAAGTCAAACTTAAGCAAAACTAGCTAGAACAACTTACAAGATCAAAACTTTTGGGAGAAGAAGATGAAAATGTGCAGGTGAAATGGTTGAGAATGAGTGGTATTTATAGGGAAAAATTAGGGTTTGAGGAAATGGGTAATGCGTTTGTCCGGTGGGTAAAAGGGTGCACTTTGATTCTTTTATTTAAAATTAATTTTGATTTAAATAAATTATGACCAGGTATCTACATGTTTGGAGGGTTCTAGAATAGTTATGGGTTAAGTCTTGGTTGGTTTGGATGGTTAAAATACAAGTCCGGACCTTAAACGAACCGAAAACGTTAAAAAAACGGATTTTGCTGAAACGAACTGTGGGTCACGCCACGACAAGTATGAAACATGATTACAACATAAAATCCATCATTTTATTAATATTCAAATATCCGAAGACCAAAACGAGTCGGGTTCACAATACAGAATAACAAATACAAAGATAGTCGAAAATGACGAATGTCACAGTATTCCCTACTTTTGGAAATTTCGTCCCGAAATTAGGAAGAAGCTACGACGAAAAGATGCGGGTATTTTTCCTTCATGGCGTCTTCTCTTTCCCAAGTAAATTCGGCACCACGTCTTGATTCCCAGCGTACTTTCACTAACCGAATACGGCTTCGTTTGGTTCGTTTCTCGTTGCGATCCATAATTTCTACGGGTCTTTCAACAAATTGCAATGTCTCATCGATATGTACTTCGTCGATTGGTATATGGAGATTACCCTCGGCTAAGCATTTCTTAAGGTTTGAGACATGAAAGGTAGGATGAACACCGGAAAGTTCTTTCGGTAAATCGAGTCTATAAGCCACTTTTCCAATCCTTTCGAGGATCTTGAATGGGCCTACGAAACGAGGAGCTAGTTTTCCTTTCTTTCCAAAACGGACTACCCCCTTCCAAGGAGATACTTTGAGGAGGACAAGGTCATCGACGTGAAATTCTAGAGGCTTTCGTCGTTTATCGGCATAATTCTTTTGACGGCTTCTAGCGGCGAGTAGATTCTTGCGGATTTGATCGATACGATCGGTAGTGTCTTGAACCATCTCAGGACCGGTGATTTGAGTTTCACCAATCTCGTTCCAACAAATCGGAGAACGACACTTGCGACCATAGAGAGCTTCAAACGGAGCCATACCAATGCTAGAATGGAAACTATTGTTGTAGGAGAACTCAATAAGCGGAATATGAGAGTCCCAATTTCCACCAAAGTCGAGTACGCATGATCGAAGCATATCCTCAAGGGTTTGGATTGTACGCTCGGATTGGCCATCGGTTTGAGGGTGATAAGCGGTACTAAGGTCAAGTCGAGTACCCAAAGCATTTTGAAGCGATTTCCAAAAATGAGACGTGAAACGAGCATCACGATCGGAGATGATGGTCACTGGTATACCATGGCGGCACACTATTTCTCGGACATAGATTTGAGCTAGTTGTTCCACGGAATACTTTTCTCGGATTGGAATGAAGTGAGCCGATTTGGTCAATCGATCGATGATTACCCAAATACTATCATTTTGGTTTCGGGTATTTGGGAGCTTAGTGATAAAATCCATGGCAATGTCTTCCCATTTCCAAACAGGAATCGGGGGTTGCTCGAGTAACCCGAAAGGTCTTTGATGCTCGGCTTTAACCTTTGAGCATGTAAGACATTTTGAAACGTAAAGTGCCACATCCTTTTTCATACCGGGCCACCAATAAATGGGACGAAGATCGAAGTACATTTTATCCGCACCGGGATGCACAGAATAACGTGACTTATGAGCCTCGTCAAGAATGAAAGTACGAAGTTCGTCACGATCGGGAACCCATAAACGATTGAGAAAGTAAAGTAAGCCATCGGGTTTAGTTTCGAGTTGAAGTTCGGCTCCACACGACATTTCGTCGTACATGTTACCTTCATTAACGGAGGTGCACTGTGCTCGATAGATGCGGTTTTGAAGATCGGTTTGGATGATAATGCTATGAAGCATAATGGATTTGACATTAACTTTTCGACTAAGGGCATCGGCCACGACATTCGCTTTACCGGGATGGTAGCGAATTTCGCAATCGTAGTCACTAAGTAGTTCGGCCCATCGCCGTTGTCTCATGTTCAGATCTTTTTGGTCGAAAATGTGTTGAAGACTTTTATGATCGGTGAATACTACACATTTTGTACCATAAAGATAGTGTCTCCAGATTTTTAAAGCAAAAACGACGGCACCAAGTTCAAGATCGTGAGTTGTGTAATTTTTCTCGTGAACTTTAAGTTGTCTTGAGGCATAAGCGATAACTTGACCTCGTTGCATGAGAACGCAACCGAGACCTTGTTTGGATGCATCGCAAAATACCACAAAATCGTTGTTTCCTTCAGGGAGGGCTAAGATAGGAGCATTGCAAAGCATATTCTTTAGAGTTTGGAAAGCTTCTTCTTGTTTCGGTCCCCATTCGTAAGATTTTCCCTTATGAGTTAATGCGGTGAGGGGTAGCGCGATTTTGGAGAAGTTTAGAATGAAACGCCGATAATACCCGGCCAAACCAAGGAAGGATCGAACTTCGGTAGGTGTGGACGGAGTCTTCCAATCTTTTACGGCCTCAATTTTAGCGGGATCAACATGAATACCTTTATCGTTAACGATGTGACCCAAAAATTGAACTTCTTTTAGCCAAAATTCACATTTCGAAAATTTGGCATAAAGTTGTTCTTTTCTTAGGAGATCGAGTATGGAACGTAAATGATGCTCATGCTCGGCTTCGGATTTAGAAAAAAATGAGGATGTCGTCAATAAATACAATTACGAATTTATCCAAAAATGGTTTACAAACACGGTTCATGAGGTCCATGAATACCGCGGGTGCATTGGTTAATCCAAATGGCATAACCATGAACTCGTAATGTCCATACCGCGTACGAAAAGCAGTTTTGGGAATGTCATCTTCGTGAACACGCAATTGATGATAACCCGATCGAAGATCGATTTTGGAGAAGCAAGTTGCACCTTGGAGTTGATCGAAGAGGTCGTCGATTCGAGGCAAAGGGTAACGATTCTTTATGGTGAGTTTATTGAGCTCACGGTAGTCGATACACATGCGAAACGAGCCATCTTTCTTTTTCACGAAGAGAACGGGTGCACCCCAAGGAGATGAGCTTGGACGGATAAAACCCTTATCTGAGAGTTCTTGGAGTTGGTTTGACAATTCTTGCATTTCAGAAGGAGCTAAACGATAGGGAGCCTTGGCTACGGGAGTTGCTCCGGGCACAAGGTCGATTCGAAATTTGACGGGACGGATGGGTGGAAGACCGGAGATGTCGTCGGGAAAAACATCAGGAAAATCACAAACAACGTGAATGTCTTGAATTTTCCTTTCCCCGGGGTCTTTTGCCACCGCTTGAGCTAGGAATGGAACGTACTTTTGGCGTACGTACTTTTGAGATTGAGAACACGACATGAGGTTGAGCTTTTTGGGAGACGTTTTGCCAAAGATTTTGAGAGTTTTACCATTGGCGAGTGGAATTCGAATGAACTTATCATAGCAAACAATTTCAGCACGATGCAAGGCTAACCAATCCATGCCTACTATGATGTCGAAACTTCCCATTTGCATCGGGATGAGGTCAATTGAGAATTTATGCTTACAAAGAGTGAGTATGCAACCGCGGATGACCGAATCGATAGTGATTGAGCTACCATTGGCGACTTCGACAGAAAAAGGTCGAGAAAGTTTAGTACGGGGTACGGCAAGGGTTGATTCAAATTTAAATGAAATAAAACTCCTATCAGCTCCGGTATCAAATAAAATTGAAGCAAAATGCTCGTTAATTAAAAACGTACCGTTCACCACATCGTTGGCAACTTGGGCTTGGTTAACATTCATCATAAAAGCACGCCCTTGGTTGCCGTGGGTGACTTGTGGAGCTTGCGAAGGCGGGGGAGGAGGAGCTTGAATTGATTGGGGCGGTTGAACCGGAGGAGCCATGAGTTGTGGGACTTGAGGTTGGTAAGTTTGCAATTGGTAGGCTTGAGTTGTGTAGTATGGTGCGGGCATGATTTGGGCTTGATTTGCAAAAGTGAGTCGGGGACAAGCATTGCGGAAATGATTCGGGTCTCCACAATTGAAACAAGCTCTTGGTTGAGGAGGAGTTTGAGCAAATGGCATGGGTCGGTTTTGAGGATTATGCGGAACAAACCTTGGTAGAGTGGTTTGTCCACGGGAGGCTTCACGACACACATTGCTAAGGTGACCGTAACGATTGCAATTTGAGCATTGGCGACAAGCAGAGTAAGATGGGTGGTGGCGTTGACAAGTGTTGCACAAAGGATGGGGACCGGTGTAAGGTTTTCGATTTTGGGCAGCTTGAGATTGAGATTGGGGTTGAGTTTGGTGAGTGACGGCAAAGTTTCGATGGTTCGGTTTATGCTTCTTTTTAGAGTGGTGAGATGAGTTGGAGTAATTGATGGATTGGGGTTGGGATTCAACTTTGGAGCTTGGAGATGGATCGGTGATGGCCTTGACATTTGGTTTCTTGGAATCCTTTCGGGATAAAGTCCCCGCTTTGACATGGTTCTCCGAAAGGGCGGCGGCAAGAGTGATCGCATCATTAAGTGTTTGTGGCTTGCTACTCATGACGGAATCTCGAATTTGCATTGGCAAACCCGAAACGTACTTGTCGATTGCCCTTTCGAGTGGGGTAACCAAATGGGGCACTAGAAGGCTAAGCTCGTGAAGCGGTTTGAGTAAGCGGAGTTGTTACCGCTATCTTGTTTAAGATCCCAAAATTCGGCCTCCAATTTTTGAATTTCATGCTTGGGGCAAAACTTTTTGAGCATGATATCCTTCAGTTCATCCCAAGGGAGAGTCATAGCGACTTCCGCTCCTTTGGCATTCATGATGCTATTCCACCACGTTAGGGCGGTTAGCTCAAACACACTTGATGCGAAAGTGGTTCGCTTGGCCTCTGGGCATTCACAATGCAAGAACACGCTTTCCATGCGTTCAAACCATTGAAGGAGCGTGGTAGCACACTCCTCACCCACAAATTTCGGTGGATTGGCGCCCGTAAACTGTTTATAAGTAAAGGTAGCATGAGAGGGTGTGGCTTGAGTAGCAACAGGTTGCGGTTGGATAGCTTGAATTTGAGCAACGAGGGTGGGGAGTACAGCGGCCATTTGAGTTGTAACCAATTCGGCTATCTTAAGGTCGGAGTTCTTGGGGCGACGGGTTCGACGTGCTTGACGAGCTTGACGATGAAGGGAGGCATTCTAAAATAATAAAAGTGAGACAATATGAGATTTTGGGTAACTAGAGTAAATATGATGGTGATAAATGTAAATATGAGATTGTAGTGAAATATTTTGTGAACCTAAAAAAAACCATTTTAACACATGAATATATATATATTTGAAATTTGAATCGTTAAGATTTGAGGCGGGAAATACATACATGAATCACCATGACTTGTTGTCCCGACAGTAATCTTAAAGAAATACGAGGTAATGCGGGGAGTCGAAACGTTGCGCGAATCACCGCGTCTTTCATGTTCCAACCAAGATCATAAAATGGGATAAAATGAGAAGTCAAAAACACTAGTTCACGTATCACCGTGGCTTTCATGATTCAACTCAAAACAAATCAAAATCGAGGGATGGATCAAAACACTAGTCCACGTATCACCGTGGCTTTCATATTTCAATCCAACAATATTAATAGAGGTAACCGGAACGGTTACGGTGACTGCTTAAAGTTAGCAACCCATATAACGCGCATTCGCTTTGGCCTATAAGGTCAAACCTTGACTTGAACCTTCCAGGTAAGTAAATCACCTTTGATTCTCGGAATCGTTTTGCCAAAGGTTCACATCTAGGTATTTTCCCTCTTCCAGTTAGTACGAACCCGTTATAATGTCACGCTTTAAGGAGATGAGAAATATCGAAAAATTTGATACCCAAACTCAAATTTTGAGATCCATAATTTGTTTTTTTATTTTATTTTTTTTTTATTTATTAATTTTTTTTTGAGATAAGGTAAGGATACCTTGGATTTCTATAAGAGTGTGTGTGCGTGTAAATGAGGGTAAATGAAACAAATAAGTAAAGAGCAAATAAACAATCAAGTAGGGTAACACGTATAGGCAACACGTTTTGGGACCCTAAAGCATAAACTATAATAGGTCGTTACGTCTAACCACCTATGCTATAGTCATGGCTCTGATACCAATCTGTCACACCCCGACCAAAGCGGCGGAACATGCCGGGGCGCAACTAAGATTGTTCAAATGCACACGACACTATTAAAGTGACAATATTTAATCAACTCATTCATTTCATAACATGTTCTTACAAATACAAGAAAATAAATAGTTCTTAACTAATAACCTAACGGTCCAAAATAAAGTAACGTCTTTAAATCTTCAATCAACCGATAATCAAACCTGTAGCATTGCATAAAATATGTTTTGTCAACATGTATGTTGGTGAGCAATTCCATGACTTTATTAATATAATATAAGGCAAAAATCCACAACTGTGAAAACGTAAATAAAAGCGACAATTGAGGTATATAAATCATAAATAAATGAGGCTCCTTTCTAATTGATAAAACTACCATATTACAAGGAGGAGCGTATGATCATACTTATTGAGGATGAGGATGAGGCTAACCGAGTAAAAGCAATAAACATGTAGCAATTAATCATATGAGGTATATAACATACAATTGGACAATTATTCTAAGCAACACATAACCTAGAGGTTGTGGGTTGAGGATCTAGGTGTTAAATATGTTTTTTTTTTGGTTGAGTAAGTATGCTTGCTACCCCCAAAGTATAGAAGAGAAAACGGGAATGAAATTACTCACATAAGAAAAAATGGCGTTGATGAATAACTTAGAATAAAATCCTCAAGCAAGCGAGTCCGACGGTTTAACGTGCGTGTCCTAAATTGAAAGATCTTAAGTAAGTATTGAGTCTTGAAGATGAAATATAGATGGTATAAAAGTTCATAAAAGTAAGGCTTGGGTTTTCGGGAGTTTTAGTTATATTTTAAAAAGTGTGTTTAAATAACGTAAGTATAAAATGAGTTTTACAAGAAAACGGGTCCTTGATGTTTAGTTTTACTCAACCATTGTTAAGTTTTACATACGGGAGTTGGTTTAGTGCTAGTGTGCACGATCCCGTTAATGTAAGCATCAAGATCCGACTTACACTCTCTTAAACCCGAGTTTGAGACTTTAATTAATAAAGAAATTCGCTTAAACCCGATCTTAGTATAAAACCAAGTTTGGTTCCGTCATACCAAAATCTTATTACTATAAATAATATAAAGTGAAACATAAGTAAAAAAATAGTTAGGAAATATTGTTTTGGCGTTTTGAACGGTGACTAGCTCGTTAAGACGATAAGTTCGACTTTTACTCGGGTTTATTTTTACCCGAAACTTGGTTTGAGCTAATATTTGTTCTAACACTTCCAAAATCTTAAGTAATATGAGTAATATAAAGTAAAACATAACTAAAAAGATAGGTTGAACTTTTGGTGGTTTGAACATTGACTAACTCGTTAAAACGGGTGTTCGGTTTTACTCGGTTTTTACCCGAAACTTGGGTTCAAGCCAAGATTTGTTCTATACCTCCATATCAACCATATAATAACTAAAATATCAAGAAAAACTCAGATCTAAAGTGTTTGATGTAACATGGTCGCTTAAAAGTTATTTAAAGTGCTTAAACGAGCGTTCGGTTTGGTTCGGTCTTTGACTCGGTATGAACCGAGGATGGTCACCACATGTCCAAAACCATTGAACTAAAAATAAGGTAAAATTTCCAGATCTAAACTCAAACAAGAAAGTTAAGCGAGTAAAGTTCCCGAAAACGACCCAAACGGGTCTAAAATGCATAAATATGAGTTTGAATACCCACAAGCCTTAAATAAAGAGGAAAATGGTTTTGTAAACATAAAATAACTTAGAAAAACTGAAAATATCCAAAAACACATACCCGAAATGATTTGAAATGCAAGATTCGGTTCCGTTGACTTTTTAAAGTCAAACTTAAGCAAAACTAGCTAGAACAACTTACAAGATCAAAACTTTTGGGAGAAGAAGATGAAAATGTGCAGGTGAAATGGTTGAGAATGAGTGGTATTTATAGGGAAAAATTAGGGTTTGAGGAAATGGGTAATGCGTTTGTCCGGTGGGTAAAAGGGTGCACTTTGATTCTTTTATTTAAAATTAATTTTGATTTAAATAAATTATGACCAGGTATCTACATGTTTGGAGGGTTCTAGAATAGTTATGGGTTAAGTCTTGGTTGGTTTGGATGGTTAAAATACAAGTCCGGACCTTAAACGAACCGAAAACGTTAAAAAAACGGATTTTGCTGAAACGAACTGTGGGTCACGCCACGACAAGTATGAAACATGATTACAACATAAAATCCATCATTTTATTAATATTCAAATATCCGAAGACCAAAACGAGTCGGGTTCACAATACAGAATAACAAATACAAAGATAGTCGAAAATAACGAATGTCACATCAATCGTCAATAAATGACTTTTCTTACCGATAATGCATAGTAGACCAAGGTTTCAACAAGATGAGTACTTGAACAACAAAAATTGATCAAGAATAAGAAGATGGTGATGATTCATGATGAAGATGGTGACGAACAATGGAAAATTTAATGTGATGGCTAGGGTTTCAAGATGCGTGAAAATTTGGTAGAAAAGTTTTCAACAAATGAAAATAAAACAACGGGGAGTCCCCTTGATGACCTCAGCCGAAAAGAGAAGGGTGCAAGGGCCCCGTGCCCTTGGACCATCCTGTCTAATTGCGTCTCGCCCAATCCACGTGTCGTTCAATTTTCACGTTTATAATTCTACGCGTTAATTCGATTTCAAAGGACTGTTGTACACTATATTTATGATTTAATTTATATTTTAAACAATATTAAGTATATTTAGTAGAATTCATGCAAAATCCACTCATGTCTAAAATATGTTCCGCTTTCAACGTAAATTTTTAATACTTTTACGTATTGTCAATACTTAATAAAGTTCAAAGCATACAAACCTCGTACTATATCGAATCCGATGAACGTCCCACTGTCAACACTCCTAGGCCCATTAGCACATATTAGGCCCATAATGCATAGTTTCTAGTACTTAGCGTGTCTACACGCATCTAATGTAGTAATTATAGTTCAAGTCAACATGAGGTCAACTTCTATAGATGCCATAAACTTTTACTTTCATGAATAGCGTCATCGAGTTGCTCATCCGACGAGTTGCTCCACTACTCACAGCTGCGGATATGACACCCTCAAAATCTAGAAACTTCGAGTTCATGACCATCGATAATTTTTTACTTTTTATTAGTTTGTTTTGATTATTTTCTAGTGAAGCAACTTGATTTCGAAGAGTATTGGTGTCACATCCCCACTTATAGTGGAAATGCGAGGATGTAACAAATGATCGTCATAACACATTGCTATGTAACACAGATTCACTAAATGATATGAAACCAACATGTATGATGTCACTTGACACAAATGTAGACTTTTGTTGTGGTTAGTCACTTCCAGGACATGCATAGTCAAATATTTAAATATGTTTACATCCCACATCCCGGACAAGACTAGCACAAGCATGACCGAAAGTATACAAGCATAATCAATAAAAAGAAAATTTATATTGTTTAAAACATAAAGCAAACCAAAGTCTAAGATAATCTTCCTTAATGATCTCACTAAGACATTTGCATCCTTCTGCATGAAACGTTATTATTAACTAAAAAAATGCTCGCAAAGGTCAACTCATGATTAGTGAGTTCGTAGGTATAATATAAATATATTATGTTGTGTTGTGTAAGTAGGACATATGTGTAAGTTATAAACAACAAGAATCAAGTATTTTCTCTAATCTTGTCTAGAGATGTGGGACGTAAAAATATTTAACTGTTTGACTATGCATGTCGTGAAAGTGACTAACCACGACACAAGTCTTCATTTGTGTCGGGTGACGTCATGCCACGTTGGTTTCATATCATTTAGTGAATCTCTGTTACATATTAACGTGTCATCACAATCCTGTTTACATCCTTGTGATTCCTCTATAAGCAAGGGTGTGGCATTCAGTCTCGCTTGAAGGTTGGTGAGACAATTCAGTTTCTGATGTCATCCAAAAATCTTTGTTTTCCTTCTGAAAACTAGTCTAACGCCTACCTTTTGTGCAGATTTTGTCAAACAATAAATATCATCAATGTATCAATCTACAAATGTTTCTCTATAAGAGTAGGGACAACCATAATGTCTCCCCTATTACAAGGTGAAAGGATCACTATAAGACTTTCACTTTGATAAAAGTAGTCACCTCTTCACAAATATTTCTGAATGAATGTTTTTAAAAGATTACTTCATTTTGAGTTGATATATTGCTTGAAAGTGTATATAAAATAATCACTCATGAAAATATTAAAGTATTTTATATTTTTCAAGTTTAAAAGGAAACTCATAGTGATGGAAGGAAAAACTTTAAATAGTGAGAGAAAATACTAAAATTTCTTTAAGGATGGGAAAATGTTTAAACATAACATTTATGTCAAACTACATCATTGTCATTGAAACATATGATCCATTACTAATCATTATAAATAGGATGCCGATCTTTAAATGGGGTTGGCTTCATCACATACTTTTACTTGCCTTTCCTTACTTCCAATCGACCTACACTTTAGGTTGATGTTAAAGGTTAACAATGCTAAGTCAGGTAATAAGCATTTACATTAGCTTTATTATAACATTAATCACCTGGTCATATTAATTTGGAATATATATATATATATATATATATATATATATATATATATATATATATATATATACACATTACATGATCTAAGCCTCTTGATAATCGAAACCATAAGAACCATAACTACGTTGTATAACTATAGGAAAGCCACAAAGGCCTTGTCCTATGCTATTGTATCCAAGGACCCATGCATTAGATCCATAGGAGAACTTTACCATTGTATCTATTGGAAGGACCATGTCATCATATCCATAGAAGGACCGTATCACAGTATCCATTGAAGGATAATATCATCGTATCCGTTGAAGGATGATATCATCGTATCCTTAAAATGGCTATACTTTCATGTACATAGTGTTCAAAAAAGTTCATCATATCGTATTTATAATATATATATATATATATATATATATATATATATATATATATATATATATATATATATATATATATATATATATATATATATATATATATATATATATATATATATATATATATATATATATATATATATATATATATATATATATATATATATATATATAGTATCTATACAAGTACCATATCTATTTTCTTTATCTTTAAACCATAATATTGATCATTAAACATTTTTCATTTAAAATTTAGGTTTTTCATAAAGTTTGCACACCACCCCAAAATTAGTAAAAATTGGGTAGAACTTACTTGTTCGTATGCTAATATACTATGACCGAAGGACTATAACTAAGGTACAATATCTAAAATTTGTACAAAAGTTTCACATGTGAGCTAAGTGGCAATATAGAAAACTTTTACCTCAGACTACATAGCTACGTCCGAAGCTTTTTGAAGTTTCATTCTATAATTTGGTCTCTGCACTTTGATATTTTCGTCCAAAACTTGTTAGTTTCATCCTAATATATTTGTCTGCAAATCTTTATCAAGTCATAAAAGTTATGTCTGACCTTGTGAAACTTGCACTCTTTGTAGTGAAAGTTCGCTCGGCTCGTAAAAACCCTAGTTTTGACAACTTTCTATCAAGATTTCGCTTTATACGTCAAAATTCTTTATATTAGATTCATAAACATATTAAAATTATAAATCTAATCTAACATGAGCATTTTTACATAAAAATCTCACATTTTGATCAAAATTCAAACTCATGCTCCAAGTGACAAAAACAAAGATTTCCATATAAAAATTTTGCCCTTTTTGTAGCCTATCGACCTAACATTCTCCTTTAGTTGTAAACCAATCTAAAAGAGAGACGATCTAAGACTTTTTTTTATACTTTCTTTCTATACTCTCTTTCTAGAAAACTACATGAAGGTGAAGAATTAGGGTGGGTGGGGTGGGGGAGGGGGCTATGGTTAATGGGGATGTTTCTATCTTTTTCCAACTTGTCACAAATAGCCCTCCCTTATTCACATTAAATTATAACAAACTTTCTTTTTAAAAAATTGTCATTCTTCTTTTTTATTTTGTCAAAGATTTAGCGCATTACATTGATGTAAGGAGTCAAATTGTAAGTGCATTAACCATGACATGTTCGTAAGCATTTTCTCTTGCATATTTCTTATATTACCATAAGTTAAAACATGTTAAAAAACATATTTTTCGACTTGAGTTCACAAAATATTTCATTTGACTAACAAAATGTGAAGGGTAACACTTGAATGTAAAACATTTTTTTCTTCCATCAAAGAAAGTGTCGTGATCATTTGTTTAATTAATCAAACCATCTTTTTATTAGGTTTAGATTTGAAAAAAATATATATAACAATTCATGATTTTTATTTGATTTAATTTTGTAAAATTTTATGTGCTTATATAAAGAAGTTAGATTAATGACAATACACGTGTGTTTTTATATATTTAAAATTTTAACTTTTAAAGGATTATTGTTTAAGACTATAAAGTACAAAGTTCCCATATGTATTTGTATATGCCTTTTCAAAGTTAACTAGAGTTTTTGGTCTTAATGTATTGTTAGGAAATATGTGTCCAGTGATTGGACGGTTAACATCAGTCATAGTTTTACTAAGAACTCGCTCTAGATTTTACATGAGCACTTTTAAAGGCTAATACATGACATAGTCAAATTATTGACTGTAATTCGACACGTCACATTGAGTTTGGACAATGTACTTGGGGGTCAACCAATTCATTCTTTCACAACGCTAGTATATCCGCCTTTCGGATTACAGTATTCTTGTGAGGTCTTTGCTTAGTTTTTTTAAATTAAGGGGAGTAAGTTGTGAACTCACAAGTTTTCTATAAATACTATTTAGCTCATGTGTTGTTATTTTTTTAGTTAATTAAATGAATTGAATTATAATTAGGCAGTATGCACTAAAATTATTCATTTTAGTAATCATATCTAAAATAAAATTTAGAAAAGAAGTGTTTTGAATGGATTGGGACCTATATTAGCCATTAAATACCGTTCGCATCCTCTATCACAAGTTTTGAACCCTTAGACGAGTCTCGCTTGGAGAAGTACTTAGTACTCTCCACTACTTGTAATGTCCATTTAATACTATAATGCCTACTTGCAACAATGCCCGCATTAAACACCGATTCTTTCCATGTGTGAATCGATCACTTATCTATTGGACGACACTTGCCTAGAAGCTCATGTCGTACCGCCACTTGCGCTTGACTTTTGTGCGTGGACAGGGTCCCTTTGGAAGACGAAACCAATCCAGATTCCAGAAACACACAAGCTACAACTTTCTCCTTCAGATCATCGCAAACTATGATTACAGCTCCAGAGTCAATCCTTGCATCCCTCCACCTCAGCTTGCCTTCTTTCTTTGCCTCTATATTCTATGTTTGTTTCTTATTCCCTTCTCTTTCACCATGGAGATATGATTACAAGATTTGGATGCCAAAAATCTTAATAAAATGCATTGGTCTATATAGGTCTATCTTCTTTCATTTATCACACATGTTTCTCTTTTTTTCTCCCCCTTTATTCGTACCTCTTTTTCTCTCCTTTTCTTGCACCAAAAGACTCTTCTTGTTCTCTTTCAACACATGATTGCATCACATAGGTTCTTTTCTCCTCCTCTTGAACCACATAGGTTCTTTTTGACCTCTTGAACCATATAGGTTCTGCAAGACCGTTTAAGGGATGGTCAATACAATCACTCTAACAATAAGAAGAGTGTTAGAATACTTAACAGATCAAATAGAGAACCAGAATAATATTATAATACTAAAAACACAAGCAAACAATGAGACTGAAACTCAAGAACAACACAACAAAGTATGATTTTCAAGAATGATGTATATTGCTCTCAAATTCTTTTACAAGTGTTACAAAGCATGAAGAAAAGATACAAGGATCTGAGATACTTTATACTACATCTTATAGCCGGTCATACTTTGATGGCCAGTTGGAAATACTAATCTAGACAACAAGATCAATGTAAAGTGAAAAGACAAATTTGCCTTTTGATTAGTGACTATAACATACCATAACTCACATCCTAATATATTACAAAAAGGATAAAGGTACATAAAGTAGAAAGTTATAGACTCAAGACCTCAATGTACAGTTACAAAAGCATGGACCTTTTCACCAACTTGTATAAGTTGGTGAGTCTTTAGAGTTGCAGCGGAAAGTGGTTCAGCTTTATGCAAAAGTACATAAGAGAAAGCATGTTCTTCTTAGTCTTTGGAAGAAATTTGTTTTCACTTCATTGGCTTCGGAAGACTTTGTCTTGGAAGCTTCGAAAGACTTTATATTTGGCTTCGAAAGATTTTGGTCTTGGCTTCGAAAGATTCTACAATTAGAATATTTTCTTGTGCTGAGTGTAAAACTTTAGAAACAACTTCTACTAAGTACCAAGTGCATGCATACAGGAGGCACTTGAGTTGTTTTGGGTGCATCAACCTTTCAATAAACCTTACAGGTTCTCTCTTGCTCTCTTTTTTGATTGATTCACACAAAATAGTTGTTTTGATCACACTGATTGTTATCTTCCTTTGATCTTCTCTAGCTCACGCCGAACTATGCTCCTTTGCTAACACTAAACTTAGTCTTCTTGGCTCATGCGAAACCTTTTTTTCTTGGATCACACAAAACCTCTTTGGTGGTTTTGATCTTTAGCTCATACAAAACCCCTTCAATATTCTTTTTGCTTGATCGTCTTCAACCATCAATCCAAAGGGTTGCTTCCACTTACCATAAATACAAAAATCTTATGTGAATTGTTGGTTCACGCCCTAAAGTACATAAAAAACGTTACGAATAAAAATAATATTACTACTTTAAAATCCAAAAAGCCACACTTCATTCATACTCTAAACATAAATATGTAAGTAGACTTTTGCAACATTAACAAAGAAAAAACGATCAACTAATACTACCATTGTTAACCATCTAAGAGTATTAGTTGTGACCAACTAAGGCCTATGACCTAGGATACTACATACATAAATGAATCTACTAACTATCCCACAACCTTTGACCCATGACTATTAATTCATAGCTCTAACCCATGTCTTTGACCTTTATTGAGTTTCACAAACAAGCCTACTAAGATTGACCTTATATTTTTAGGGGGTGTATAGATTTGTTTTAGCTATGCCTTAGTGTGTTGATTTGTCCTGCACTTTTTTTTTGCCTTTGTTCCTAGTTACTTTCTTGGTCATCTGTGTTCTTTTTCTATTTTCTTATTGTTTTTGATTTTCTACTACTGATATATACTTTATGTTAATTGTACTCTTATACTAAAGGGAAGGGGTTGGTTGTGTTGTATTTGTAGTCTTGAACAAGAATTACAAATAAAACACAAACCTAGAACTTGAATTAAAACTTTATAAAATCAAACCTGGATTAATCTTCAATAGTGAACCACTATCTGATAAACCTATTTCGCGGGTTACACGCAAATGATTTATTTGATTTGACTAGAATCCTTGATTTTTTGTGATAAAAAATGATTAAGATACGGTAACCATATGTATCTTTCTTGCGCTTTATTTTAATCGACTCAAAAGAAAAAAGACGGACCCTTCTATCTACACTTCTTCTTTTTTTTATAATCAAAAGACCAAAAGCCCACAATTCAATAAAAAATTATACACATGGTCTACTTTGTTAATTGCCATACAAAACTTTTATTATTTTCCACTTAAGCCCAATATTAAGCCCAAGTAAGGTTTCTATTTTAGGCCGAATAATAGTTAGCATTAAATCGAGCTCACACTCACGCAACACCTAACTCGTTTAATTATAATGTTATTTTCTCAGTCAACAAGTCAACCCGATATACTAAAATAAGCATTCACAACACTAAAATTACTAACAGGTCGAGCCAAGGGTCTCATTTGGGAGTAATCTTTTTATCTCCTTGTCTTCTTTTGAAATGAAAGGAGTCAATTTATTTGAGCATATTCAAGATGTAAAGAAAGTTTTTTTTTAGTACATGTGTGCGAGTAGAAAACCCATATATTCACTAAGCATGTAAATGTTCATATGTTTCATGAAAGTGCATTTTCTGTTGCATGCTAGATGAAAAGTTCAAGGATTGTGATTAAATGAAAGAAAGCTTTGTTGAAGATCCAACTAATTTACATTTAAATATTTTACCTTTTGGTGGTTGACAAAAAGGTTGTGTTACTCATACCGGTCACTTTTGCATCGAAGATGTGTGATGCTAGTCTTTAACTAACAAGCGTACCCTCAGCTCGATTGAGTGTCATCATCGGTGGTTTTCATCTACCGATTGTCGTTTTTGCTTTGCTTGATCGTTTAACGTTTAGCCATTTGTAGTTTTTGGCTAGTTAAATGGTTTGTTGCACTTTCATATTTGTTTATAATAATTAGAAAACAAATATGAAAGTGTAACGTGTTTTCTTCTTTCTTTCACATTTGGTCTTGAAGTCAATTATGAATTAAATAAATTTTGTGATTTATTAAGTATTCATGTACAACATTATTTCCTATACGTGCTAAGAAAACCATGATTGGGAACAACTTTGTAGTCACTGCCTGAAATCTCTTTTTCAACAACTAGACCAGATTTTTGCCTGAAAAGCCTGATCGTGAAAATATTAACTTTAGTATACCGATGGATTATTGAAGAAACGTAGTGGGAAATGCTTTCTATAAAATTAAGTGTGAATCTTTTTTCTAAAAAAGTCAGGTGTAAAATTTTGTTACCTTTAATTTTATTTGCCAACTTGTTTTCATTATTCTAGTATATTCATGATTCTAGTAGTGAGAATCCATTACTTGGTGGTAAAAATGATCAGTTCCCTGTTAGTTACACAAAACATATGGAACCGTTTCTTTCCAAAACTAGATCTAGCGACATTTGATGATTTCAAAATAGCTTTCACTTGGTATATATAGCTTTTTCATTACCATCTTTTGTTTTTTTTTTCTGTATAGTAGATCATAAAACCATAAGAAATCCTAGTTTTCTATTATCTAGATTCTCAAGCAAAGTGTTTATATTGAATGATCACAAGTCAATCATGAAGTCTGAATATAGTGACAACCTATCAAACAAACCATTGACAACATGTTACTATACTTGGACCACGTAAATGCTTTGTGTTTTTTCACGATTTACACATTTGCATAAATGAAAATGCATTTTGACTGCCTGTAGTAGTAGAGCGTAGCACACTTCGGGTGTGCAGCATATGAGTAAAGCCTGGATAGTTTAATCGATTACTGTTTTTATTTACCTAACGTAAACTCTTTTGAAGTCATATTGCAGGCAAAAGAATTGGATGAAGTTTACATATGCATGGCAGAATTAAAGGCTTCTGGAATGAAACTAGAGGGTTCTCCCTTAAGGTATAATTTATAAGAACAAACACTAGATGACATATACCTCAAAAGTAATAAAATATAACAATTTGCATGTAGCACATTATATATACACATTATGTACTTTTAGTTTCGTTGCTTATATAATTTTATAACCATATTTTAATTAGGACAGAAAGTCTGTAAATCGGAACAATGATCAATCTTTTGCTACCTTTTCATACATGTGTATTGTTATTTGTTAATATCCCTTCTATTTCCATAGCATATGCCTTTTATTGCCACTCTAGTCCAGAGAAAATGATAAAAAAAAATTTAGCATAACCACTTTTTTATCTGGATTCTTCTTTATTCAAACCATGCTCATATATATATTTTTAAAAAAAAATCCTAGTCGATGAATAAGAAAAATTATTTAAATCTTTTAATATTAAAAATATAATCTGTTTAGTGAAGAAAGTGTTTTTTTAATCTTGATGAACACGAGTCAAAGTCGTGTTATCCAGGAAGTTTATTTAGTCATATGTTTTATTCTTTTAATATATATATTTTCTTTAGTAGATATGTGCTCATGAGTTAGTTTAGTTGAGTCAAAGTACTAGAGTAGTGGTGTTGAGGGTAGGTTGTTTTTCTTTTTCTTTAGGATTACTATTTATGTAAGTTTTGCGAGAATGAGTGAAAAAGAATGAGGGGCTTGAAAAACAATAATATTTTTTAGTTTGTGTGAGTTTTTGAGAGTATTACCGACAAAAAGTAGCATAAATGTCTATAAAAGATGAGCGTCCATCCGAGATTGCTTAACAAACAAAACTTATATAGAAAACTATCTTTAAAAGAGACTAATTAAAATGTGTAAAATTTAAGAAGTGTTTCAAATTTAAAAGGTTTAAAATGTAGTTTTTCTCTTATACTATAGAGCCAACCATGCATTTTAACCTAACTTCATGAAAGAACACATAGGATGATTATTGGATTTTGTATTTCGGTGTATATTTCCGGAAAGGTGCTTTAACATATTCTGAGTTAAGTTATGTTTATGTTTTAGTACAAAAAGAACAAGTGTTAACATGTTTAAGTGATCGGAATGAATGGTTTTGTAAGATATTGAAATGTTGAATATCACAAATAACATACTTTGAGAGATTTTAATGTTAAACAACCGTTAAAGAATGGTATTAACTAACATGCTCCCTAATGCAATATATATGTATATTTTATAGATTACCTTCCTTTAAACTAACGGTGTTGATTGTGAAATAAAATGTCTAGAATCAGAAAATAAAAGAATGTTGGTATTCAAGAAGCCTCAAAAAATATTGAATTTACGATTAAGAAACCATTCAAGTGAGACATATTTATATGACACGAAATGAAGTCTTGAAAATAGAGGAGTGATTCAGTTCAAGTGGTGTTAATATAGTTACGCCTTTCTAACCGTAAGGAGTAAGGACACTTAACATTTTCTTTGACACATTTACATAATATACCGATCAGTTTGACCTACTTGACATATTTACTAAAACAAAATAATAACTTAACCTAAGTTTATGATTAAACTCCAGTATCACCCCTAATCAAAAACTTGGTTCTTCATTCTTCATTCTCAAATCTTTGTTTATCCCTTTCAAATTGAACGGATCGGGGTCGGTCATGGACATGTCATATATCTTTAATATGAATTCTTCTTTCTTGCATTACATCATAGCACCAATTCATAAAGTATCCAGGTAAAGAGTATAGATAGTCTTGATCTCTACTTCCATATCATATTCGAGAACAATATCCGCCGCTATCATTTTCCACATGCCTTCAATTATGATCTTCTCCATATATATCCTCCATTGAGTTCTAGCATCATATATATAAAGATCAACTTATTTCCCATTACTTAAGTTTGTTCATTCTTGGTGATCACATGTATTGAGAGCATACAAATCAACTATAAAAAAGAGTATTAATTAGTTTTAAGAGTTTGGAAAACACAATAGCCTTTGTCGTTGTTGTGAAGGCGATCAAACCGGAGTGATTTAGAGTGTATGAGGATAGAGCCTGAACGATTCAGGTTGCGTGACTAGGAAAAAAAGAGAATAAGACCTAAGAGATTGAAAGATGCAATTCATGATAGTGGTTATCATGATGATGATGAGTGACATTAGAATATGAAGATCTAGTTAATAGATTGTAAACAACTAGTACTAAGCCCCCCGCGTTGCAGTGGGGGGGGGGGGGGGGAGGGCGTAAAGCCATGACAAGTACCACCAATGACACACAACCGTTAGTGACCACCAACATCGAAAAAACTTGTATTAAAAAAGAAATGAAAAACGAAAAAATAAAAACGAACGAAAAGTAGACATAAAAACGTTGAACCACACATGCGAAACTTAAAACATGTAAAGCAATAACTAAATCGATATAGGACCAACGCTTTGCGATTGGACCTTTAAACGGAAAAAAATAAGTGTAGAAATGTTAAGCCATACACGCACGTTGCGGCGTGTTAACTCGCAAAATATAGACCGAAACGTAAAACGAAAAATTTTTAAAATTTGAAAACTATAAGGGACCAAAGTTGAAAACTATATATGTATATATATATATATATATGTATATATATATATACATATGTATATATACATATATATATATATGTATATATATAGTATAGAGATAGAGATATATAGATAGATATAGACATACATATAGAGAGATAGATAGATAGATATATATATATAGAGATATATATATATATACATACATATATATATATATATATATATATATATATATATGTATATATATATATATATATATATATATATATATATATATATATATATATATATATATATATGGGAGGGATCAAATGAGAACTCACTTTTTTTGTGAGAACTCTAGGAACCAATCTCAAACACTAGTTTTCAATGGCAAAATTGTAATTAATAAAAACATATTTAAAAAAATTATAAATCAAAAAATAACATAAAAATAAAAAAAATAAAAACACAAACATGTTCCCCTAGTTTCCCTCTTTCATAAAAAAAATAAAATAAAAATTATAAAAAATTAAAAAAAAATCTCCTTTTTTTTCGAAATTCGTTTTACACATGTGTAATACCGGATTTACACATGTGTAAATCCAGTATTACACATGTGTATAACTAGATTTACACATATGTAAACAACGGATGGATGATTTTTTTTAAAAAAGTATATCAATATGGTAGGCGTTGGAAATATAAAAAATATTGAATTTTATGGTGAAATTTTTTTGAAAATATGATGTCATAAAAAAAAGTTATGAACGTTTTAAAAAATGAGGGAAAATGGCATGTGATTTGCATATGATTAAAAATAAGTGGTTTAAATTGGTTCTTAGAGTTCTCACAAAAAAGAATGGTTCTCAAGATAACCCTACTATATATAATGATCTATGTGACGAAATAGTGGATCGAAAGGGAAAGTGTGAGGTAAATGCACCAAGAATTACGATGGACCAAAGATGAATCTTGATGGGAATTCAGGATTCAGGTGACACATATCAAAATTAAATGAGAGAATGTGTTTTGAACCTTGCTAGTACACCATGAGCCAGCCTAGTAGACTGTTCAAAAAGCCCAACAAAAGAGTACGTATATATGTTGGATCGTGAAGGAAACTATGTGAGTAGTATAAAGGAAACTATCCGATTAAAACGGATATGAGAGCTATACACGATAATTTTCCCTAGATCTTTTTGTCATTCGAAGAACCTGCATGTTCAATGGTTGAACCGGGAACCAGGTTAGACCAGATTTTTTATTTTTTATTTTGAATTTTAATGAGTCGAGTGGATGATTTAATTTAAGAATTGTGTGCGCAACTAAACCACTGAATGGTTTTCCCGGGTTTAACCAGACCATGAATACCACAAACAGAGACCGTATAGTTTGACAAAACCATCAGCAACTAAATTAACGGTGAATAATGGGATTCAGATCATGAAACATCTTAGACACCCTTCATAGTTAATGCATGTATAAAAATCAGATGAATGGTTTCTTATTTCTTATTAGAAATTACCATTATATTTATCAAGTAATCATAATTAAATGATTAGTTACAAATTCACTTTTGAAACTATATCTCAACATTTTCTAGCTCTTGATTTCGTCTAGCACGTCTCTGGTTCGAATATGGTTTTCTATCTTTGACCATCTTAAGGCGCACTGCCCACAAACTCTGTTTTACTTGATCTCATTGGTTAGAACCACAAATCTATATCAGCATCTCGCAGCTCAATAAGCGTGAGAGGATTTCTTCACAGTCTGGTCGTCGTTCTGGTTCTGCCCAACAATCTGAAAGGAAAAAACAAGATAGTAACACCAATCACCATGCTAAACAAGGGCAATACAACACAAAACCAAGGATGAAAACCTTCATATAGTCTAAGTTGCTGTTAGATCAGAATCGATTTGTTTCTTGATGATTCAAAACATCTAAAGAGTCGCTTTTAGAAGCTTTTTTCTCTTCTTAATATGAATCCCATACCTGCTATTAGATTTCCCAAGGGACCATCAGGAATTTCAAGTCGGTTTCCATCATGACCAACTGCACGAACCACCTGTTGCAAAACAGGCAATGTTAGCCACCTGATATTGAAACTTGGAGTCACGATAATCTGTTCCTATAACACGTATCCAAACAACCCTTAACTACACTTACTTGAGCTGATGGGATGCCTTCCCATGGCCGACGAAGAGTACATAATTCCCAAATTATGACACCTAGGCTAAAAATATCACATTTTTCTGTAAACGCTTCATTTCGAATGAGTTCAGGTGCCATCCATTCTGGAGTCCCAGCAGAAGAACAATCTCTCATGTGCTCTGTGGTTAGTACACGTGACAGCCCAAAATCACATATCTTCACTATCCAATGCTTGTTCACCAAACAATTGGCGCTTTTCAGATCGCGGTGAACTATTTTCATTCTATGCATACACATTAGACCCCTGTATGCAATTGAAGAAGAAACTGTTATTAGGTTATATACTAATACATGGACCTTGTATCAGGTTTTTATTATACCTGCATATATCACACAGCATTTTTAATCTCCTTCGCCAACTAATTCTCTTTTTGAGTCCACTCACATGAACCAGATAATATAGTGACCCCATGTCCATATATTCAGTAATTAATGAGAAGTGAGGCGGCGTTGTGCAAGCACCAAGGAATAGTATAACTGCATTATACAGTGAGATAATTAGAGGAAAGAGTGGTTATCAATGACAAAACAAATACATGAGAATAGAACTCAAAATTTTGCAGCATTTGACATTATTTCAGTTATCAAGTTAAACATCACAGCAGTCAAAAGCAAACAAGGCATATGCATAAGCACTCAGACGAGACAACTGCGCCTAAGGTAGACGCAAGGTGAGGAACTTTTGAAAGCACAACCGACAATCGCACCCTTGATGCAGGCAAAGCAATGAGGCGAGATCCAAGGTTTATTAAGAAAATATCATTTAGGTTTTAACCATTGATAATTCTAAGTTTCGCCAACTCTGCTAGATCTTTCATAATATTTGTGGAATGGTATTAACTTTTTTCAATTTTCTATGTCTATCATATATATTGTTACTATTATTGTGCTGTTTTGTAATGGAGTGTGCTATTCTTGACCCTTGCGCCCAGGCCACAAGTGAACCCCCTTACACCTTGAGTGCGACTTTGACTACCCAGTTAAATGTAATTTGATAAAACTGGATGTTATCTGAATTTACAGAGTACAATACCATTTGGGTGGCGAAGTCGACTGCAAAAGATGGAAGAATAATCAGCTAGACTTGAAAGTGAAGGTAAATAATACATGGGTTATTCTCATAAAAAGATAACCAACTTATGCCCAATCTTTATTTTGGGTAACCATCTTTGTTTACCGCATAAAAAGAGGCCCAATTTTCGAATCAAGGTAATTATACATTTGACAGCATGTAACCAGTTCTCCAAGCAATGACATAAAAAATCAACATGGTAAAGGCATGCCATCATTTTGACCCAGAGGGCAGTATGGATTAGCTTCAAACTGAAATCTCGAAAATTTTAGGGGTTTACTAAATCGTTCAAACGTTTATGGGTTTTTCCTGGGCAAAAGAAAGATGGTTACCAAAAATACAAATTGGACCAAAGTTGGTTACCTTTTAATGCATGGTAAAAAGGTACCTAAGGATGGATATTTCATTGCAAAAATCTTCAATATTCTCAGCAGTTACTTCCTGTTCAAGTAAGACTTTGATTGCAACCTCAATTCCATTCCAAGTGCCTCGGAAAACTTCCCCAAAAAATCCTACAAGATAACATTCACCAATATTAGAAGGTAAAACGAAAAAAAGAAGAATATAAGACAAAGTAAAGAAGGAATAAATGAGGATGACGAGGACGATGATGAAGAGAAAGAGTGATACATACCGATGCCAACACGTGATCCAACTGTTAGTTCAGAATAATCAATATTCCATTCGTTGTACGGGAACCATGGTTCATTCTCAATTAGGGTAGATTCAAGCAGTTTATTCCATGTTGTATTCATATCAAAATTGCCTTCTAATTTGTCTGCTTCACTCCTCTCAGAACCAGGAAGATGAGTTCTATACTTTTGAGGAGATGTGGGTAGAGAGATAGCCTTTGGACAACTGCTTTGCCTCCTATGACTACACGAAGCAGATGCCTGTAATTGTTAAATAATTAACAAAACTTGTACATCTTTTATACAACTTTAAAAGATACACATACATTTTCCTGGTGATCTGAACTGGTGCCATGTTCATCAACCACTTCCCTTGGAGGATGACTTCTCTTCAAAGTGTCATTCATTGCTCGCACAACCCTACGATTATGTCCACTAGTTTACATATTGAAAATTTGCAATTTCTTTAATCCATGGAAGACAAGTATATTGAAGTATCAACCTTACAATATCATCACCGATTTCAGGAATCACAGTAGCACTACTGCGCCTACGTCTTCTACGACTTCCTACAGGTGATGCTCCAGCAGACCTGCAGTTATCCATATAGAATCCAACAAAAAATTATATCTATATATAAAATGTATATATATGCATGTGTGTATTGCTTTAAAAGTGACAGAACCTTGATATTGGCATTTCACTTCCAGACTCTCTGGTAGTATCTCTTTGACCACCAAGAATAGATCTTCCATGCCCTCTAAATAAATAGTGCTCCGGACTGAAAGTCATACATTAAAGAAACAAATTCTAAATAGGAAAACATGACATAAATAAAATTTGTTGATATAAAATTTTTAACTATACATAATAGAGAAGCCGGGAGAAAGGAAAAACCTTGAACTGGGAGTGCTTTGTTCTGTAAGTGCATTCTTGTTGTGTCCCCATTCTGCATTTGTTACATTAGGTTCACCGGGTAATGAGCTGTATGATAAACGAATATTACTTATTCAAGAGACTATAAATATCACAAAATCCAAAGGTACGCACACACACACACATATAAATATACATATGAATGATTACATATATCTTTATTTTTCTTAAAAGATAGTACACATGTGGAAGCTTATTTCATTACCATTCATCGGACTGTTCTGCAGCACCATGAACAGGACTGTTTGGTTCAATAGGTGAATCACATGAATCATTCTCTCCAGAATCGCCTTGACCGATGACATAAACATGAGACATGTATACTGCCTTTGTTGAAAAAGGGACCAAATGTCCCGGATACCTCACCATATCAACTAGTAATTCATTTGAATTCAATTCCACTATAACAGATACATGCATGTGTGAATCTGTTCTCTCCAGTTCTCCCTCCTTTGGTAAACCCTAAAGACAGAAAAATAACAAAATAAACCTAATAATATAAAAATGAAGAAATGGAGATTTGAACTTACCACCATAAGTCTACAATCTAGGCCAACTGTATCCGCGAGAACTTTGAAAAGAATAGCACGGGGATGGCAAAAACCATGCTTTATTTGACCCAACATCTGAATACCCTGGTTATGTACGTTGTACACTTCCTCCCATGCCCCTTTGGCATAACTTAATTCCACATTTGGGAGTTTATAGAAATCACAAACCTAGACAATGGACATCTTATCATAAATAAATGAAATAAGCAAAATCATTAAGATAATAAAGAAAGGTTGAAATGTAGAATGACACACCAATCCGCCTATCTTTTTGATAACTGCAGCGGGGTTAGAAGTCAACCCTCTAGCCAAAGTCAAGGCCAGCTGCTGCAACATACACACTTTCTTATCTTTTTGCATGTCAACGACGATTACATTGAGCTTAATCCCTTCTGATTCCAAGGCATGGAGCTCTTCAAGAGAAGGAATCATGTCATATTTCTCTTTAAGTCTTCTTTCCTACATGATATAAACACATTTTAATGGATTTTTGATCAATCAGATTTTAGTGATGGGTTGCTATTTTGCAAGACTTACGGATAAAATAGAATAGAAACCACTAGGAATTGGTTCATCAAGAATTCCAGTGGACCAAAGTATTTGTGCCACTCTCTGTGCTCCCCAATCCCCGAGATGATGATCATTATGCATTCTTTCAGACCTAGAAACCGCATCTGAAGAGCAGAATTAAATGGAGTAATTTTTCCTGTTATGTTGTTTTGAAGGGCATCTGTTTGTGTTGCGTCCGACTCTTTGGTAATTAAAAACATAAAATCATTTTGGCTGGCTTCTTAGCTCATAAACACTAATCAAGTCCTAAAGGAATCCTTTTGAAAAAAGTTCTTCAAGGGTACTAAAATTAGAGTTGACTATAAACTGCTTTCTGCCAAATTAAATAGTGTCATTAGTTCAGTCATATAACAATTATTTAAGAATGATCAAACTCCATGACAAATAGATTTAACAAGGTTCACATGTAAGCTTCTTGGTCTTTTAAAATGTTACTGATTTTAAATTATCTTGAGCTACTCCTACTAAATGACACCAAAAGTGGAAACAACCATGTTTCTGTATTAATCCCCATATTCTCTCATAGTAAGCTGGTTACTTTTTGGCATGGTATCTGACTTTTCTAGAAACAGACGGAAATAACAAGGATTCCCTATCACCATTGATCCTTCATTAAGAAACTTACTAGCTCTTTGCTCTACTAATTTCATAATCTTATACTCCATTTACAAGAATCTTATTTGTACAATCCACTTCATTTATTGGATCTAGTCATCAAGAATGAACAACATACCTCAGATTAAGTACCAAAATGGAAGCTCAATACACCGTTGTGCTAATCAAATTCTGTACCATGCCTACATAAAATTGTATAATCGTACATTAAACCTCACTTCCAACATCTGAATCTTATACCACTCGGGCAATTCATTTTCACCTCAAAACAAATAAAAACCATCAACAGAATTGACTTCAATATACACACAAAATAATCATTCAAACACTGTCCAGCTTTTAAATTTAAGAAGTTTCATACATAAAATTGAATGATCAATTCAAACACTGTGAATCCGGTGACTCCAACATGCAGAAATAATCATTCATTCACAATGGTCAGTAAATCTGTAAATTAAATTCAGCATACTTTGAACGCGTCAATCTAATACAAACAGGTAAACAGCATGATAAAGAGCTAGAAACCATATTCACTAAACCAATAAAACATCACAAAATCTAAAATAACAGATATGAATCAACTAACCCCACAGTTCTATTAACCCTCTTATGGTGTTGCATATTATCAAACACCTGATATGCACCACAAATCTCTACATTCCCCCAAAAACCAAAACTAAATATCATAAACCAATTACCATACATAACCAAATTCAAAAGATTGCATTTCAAGACACCCATCAATGGCGATGCAAACCAACGACGAAAACACCCACAGGATTATCAGGTGATTCATAAAATCATCAATGGCGGAGAAATCCAATGCGTATATGAATACATCGGTCAATACAAACAGAATAAAAGATCGAATGTACCAGTAAATCTCGAGGCATTACATCGTCCAACAATACATCTTCAAATCTGCTTAATTGTAACTCTGTTAAAGAGACAAAAGTGGAAAGATTTCTGTTAATCTTGTGAACATTTGTCAACGCCACTGTCTGCAAATCATAATACTAAAACTTACGTCTGAACACACTAAGATCGTAAATATGATACTGAAAAAACCCCAAATTAGCGAAACCAAACTATCGAATTCATCGTAAAATTAACCCATTCGATTCATCAAATGTTAAAGATTGTGTATGAGGTAAATTCGAGTGAAATAATATTAAAATATGGGGTGTGTGAAATGAAATTTTAGTACTTTAATGTTACTTCTCATATTTCAAGAAAATAATAAGAGAGTGACCATTCAAACACCAATGTTTGCTATTTTGGTACTTATGCATGCCCTAGTTGCATGCAATTGGAAGGAGAATCATATCAGATTTGAGAATCAGAATCAAAGATAGGGGCTTAATATGTTATGATGAACAAAAGTATATAGATTTAGATGTATATGTAGAGTACAGATAAAAATATAATAAGTTTAACTTTATGTTTGTTGTTATCAAAATCATGTCTGTTTAAACATACACAAATACATTTAAAATTCACGGATATACATGTGTAAAATCCATAATACCATTTACACATTTTATGATTTATAAGTTTTTTTTTACTATAGCAGTCTTATATGTGTGTATAAGAATGTTCTTATAAAACATTAGAAATCTTTAAAAGTGTAAGAAAGAATATGGATCATTAATTAAGTCATATCAATGATTAAATGAAATTTCTAGCTCAACATTCTTTTTCCCTTAAGAGGTCATTTTGGTAGTAAACCATTCGTGAATAAGTTTTCATTAACCTATAGTAATAGCTAACATAGTAACAACTATCATAATTCGTCGTTGGTCCCTTGCTAATTCCCTTGGATAAGCCAGAGGAAATGACATTACCCGTCGTTTGTATTATGACAGAGTATCATCGACGTATTACTAACATGACTTACTTTCACCCCTGGATCTCCATGGAGCCTTTTAACAGTGAAAGTCAAGTTCGGCATATTAAACACATACACATATGAGATATGTAACATGACATAATACAATTCATATAACGTTCAATGTGTTGTTTGATAAGAAGTAGATTTTTTGCATATGTGATATTTATGCTCCAAATGATGTTCATATAGTACTTCATCACTATTTCTTATTCTTTATTCAATCTACCGTTGCCCTTTATTTTCACTTATTTTAGTTTCACTTCCAATTCAGATTTAGTGAAATTCAAAGCACAGTGCCGCAGAGTTTCTGTATATGCATAAAAACAATATTGATACTTGTAAGAATGAAATAACATATGTCATTGGTAAATAGCTGTTGCGTTTTTTATTAAAAAAATGTTTTTAAACAAGTGTTGAATATGTATCTCATAGACCTTGTAAACTTATTCAATGCTGACACGGGTAGGTTTTGAATATAACTCATATCCATGATAAACATATTGGTGTATTTAGAATTTCTTAAAACATTAAAAGTTGTAGAAAAGTATAAAAATAAAAAATATATTGTATTTTACTAGGCTCGCTTTTGAATAAAATTTATATCGTATCATAGGTAAAAATAAACAAGTCATAACGTTATGTTCGAAATTAAATAATCATTGTACTTTGAAAGTTATAAAAGAAAATACATAATGTCATTAAAAGTGAATATATTATTAACACAAGGAGAGGATCTTTTGAAAACTAGTTATAGAACTTAAGAACTTCTCTTAATTTTTATTTAAAAGACTATATTTTTTCATATGTTATTATTTAAAATAAATGCATCATAAAACTAAGAAATTTTTAATCTTTAATTTGAATAATATATTTATATATTAATTATTAATATAACAAAAATCTAACGTGTTGAACTGATTTAATACTACATACATGTAGTAGCATTTTACTATGATATTATATGTAGTAAATAATATTCAATATTGTTTGTAATTACATATCAACATAAAATCATGAAAAACAATCAATTGAATTGTGATCCATTTATAGTCATCACCTTGAATTCATCGAAGTGATCGTAGTATGAAATTCTCCGATGGTGCGCTCTTCTACCAAACAACTCAAAATCTTCTGCAACTTATGTGCCCTAACCGATCTTTTTTGTCAACGAAAAAACAAAAAAATGCATATATCGTAGTACTTCGAAAGTATTTAGTAGTTTACTCTAATGATTTTACTCGGTTTGACTTTTATGTTTCATTACGCATATGATACTACTACTACATATATGTTGTATAATATGTTACGTATAATTAATATATCATACTACAAATACGTAGTATTGAAAAATTACCCCGCATTAATTTTTTTCTTTTTGATATATCAGTATTATACTCAAATTAAAAACAACAGAATTTATGATTTAATTGTGTAGTCTTTTCAAAAAATAATTATGTATGAAAAATTTATTAACATTAAATTTAAAAAAGAACGAGGTCTAAAGAGAACCCTTCCAATTAACATATTAGTAAAATTAAATTATTATTAGTCATACTCGGCTACTCATTGAAGTTATGGGAAACAAGATCATAGGGACCGATTCGAGATGGTCAATCTTCCGATAGACCCGTTGAGTGGGTCAGCTCCAAAGAACAGGATGAGAGAATAAAAACACACACTTTTACTTCAATTTTCTGCATACTTCTTCATTAAACATCTAAGACTATTTATAAACTTACAATTGAACATCAAGTACGTGGACATTAAGAGAAATCTGCTAAACTACCCACTAACTAATTAAGACTTTCAAACAAATAAATTGTAAACAAACAAATTAAAAGGTTATGCATGTAAACGTGGAGTTGGGGTTAAGATGATATCACAGAATTAACTAACAAAATGCAAGAAATGTTATTGAGTGAAGTATTTGTGATACATCAATACACACAAAGGCCACCTATTTATTAGTTGTTAGAAGAACAACCTATTTAACATCAAGCCCTCTACTTTCAAGATTTACACATCTACACTAAACATATACTAACCATACAAATTCAAAACAAACAAAACTAATACAAAGAATTACAATCTAACAATCACCCCCTTAATTCTTTGAATTCTCCAACTCCCAAAAGCTTCTTCATTTCCACAAACTTTAACCTCGGAAGAGCTTTGGTTAGAATATCAGCTCTTTGTTCATTACCACTTATATGCCTTACCACCACCATTCCTTCTCTACCACACCCTCGAATATAATGGTATCTGACATCAATGTGTTTAGATCTTCCATGAAAAACAGGATTTTTCATTAACTGCACAGCTGATTTGTTATCCACATGTAACAGTATAGGACCCATCTTCTTTCCTGTAAGTTCTTCCAATAAATTTTTCAACCAAACGGCTTGCTGAGCGCAGCGTGGCAGCCATAAACTCAGCTTCACAAGAAGACAAAGCCACTGTCTCTTGCTTCTGACTTACCCAACTTACAGGTCCTTCACAATAGTAGAACACAACACCAGTAGTACTTTTCCCATCTGATTAATTGGTGCATGTGAACTGTCACTAAACCCAACTAATTCACTAACTCCACCATACTTGTACCAAACCCCATTATCTATAGTTCCTTTCACATATCTCAGTATGTGCTTCACAGCCTGCCAATGTGATGTTCTTGGTGATTCCATGAACCTACTTGTGATCCCCACTGCATAACACAAGTCAGGTTTGTTTGAGTCAAGTACCTTAAACATCCAATGACCCTTCTATATCTAGTAAACATCCACTAGCTCACACTCTTCATCTTTACCCAGCTTTAACCTGGATCCATAGGAGTCTTGGTAGCATTGCACTCCCACATTTTATAATCCTCCAAATCTTCTTAGCATATCCTGATTGACATAAGAAAATCCCATCACCTTCTTGTCTCACCTCAATTCCCAAATAATACTTCAACAAGCCAAGATCAGTCATCTCAAACTGAGACTTCATCAAAGACTTAAACTTCTCAACAACATCCATTGTAGACCCAGTCAAACAATATCATCAACATAAACACCTATTATCAATGAACCAACATCAAAACTCTTTCTGTATACTGCATGCTCCTGAGGACATCTTTTAAACCCAAACTTCAACAAAGTGTCATGAAGCTTCTCATTCCAGGCTCTTGGTGCCTGTTTCAGCCCATACAGAGCTTTTATAAGTGTATACCTTCTGTTTTTACCAGATTTCACAAATCCCTTTGGTTGAACCACATATACTCCTCCTTCAGATCTCCATACAAAAAAGCAGTTTTCACATCAAGATGATGAATTTTCCACCCATTAGATGCAGCCAAGGCATAATCATCCTTACAGTCTCTAACCTTGCTACAGGGCAAAACACTCTTCATAATCAATACCATACTTCTGCACATAACCTTTCACAACTAATCTAGCTTTATGCCTAGTAATTTGTAACACCCCGGAAATTTATTATTTTGAAGCCGACGAAGAAAGAAAGAAATAAAGTCCAAAGTCGAGGGACCAAACTCGCAACGAAGAAAAGAAAAGTTGGGTAATGAGGTGATATGTGTAGGGAGAGGGCAGCCAACTCTCCCCACACTTCACATATTTCAGCTCTCAAAGAAGAGAGAAGAGAGGAAAGAGGAGGAAAAGGGAGAAAAGTGGTGTTTCGGGTGATTCGGGTGTCCAAATCCGTCGTGTAGCAAACCAAATCGAAGCTCTTGTCTTTGTGCTCGATTGTGTGAGTTCTAGGACCCCACTTTTACTTGTTTTCAACTGATTTGGGGCTGGAAAGTGTGCAAAAACCCGTTTTATGTGTGTGTGTGGTTTTGACCCATTTGGGTGTGTGTGTATGATGTGTTTTAGAGTATGATTTCGGGCTTGTGTGTGCTTGTATGGTGTTAAGGTATGCATTCCTAAGGTCCAGGAAGGTTAATTTAGGCTTAGAATGGGTTTGGATGAGCTTGGAAGGCCGAAAATGGCAGATTGGGTTCGGGATGAACTCCATTCTGCATCAGCTAGGGCTAGGCGACCGATATGAAGGCCATACGCCGAAATGAGGGCGATTGAAGGTCATTCGCACGATTGGACTCAGTCGCACACGACTGGAGAGTCCAGTCGCATGAGGGTTGTACGACTGAGGGTTCAGTCGCATAGATGCTTAGTCGCATGAGTCCATTCGCATGAGGTTAGTCGCATAGGTGCCATTCGTTGTAATCCCATTCGCACAAGGTCCATACGCACGATTGGATGTTCATTCGCATAGATGACCATCCGCAGGGTCCAGTCGCATGATGGTCAGTCGCATGGAGGCCATGCGACTGAAGAGTGTCCATACGCCCGAATAGGGCTGTTGCACTCGAAGGAATGTGTAGGTTGGCTTTTGGCCTTCGGGGAAGTTGCAGATGTAAGTTTTGACGTAAGGTTAACCCATAAAGAACAATGGGTAAGAGGATGATTATGGCCTAAGAACATGTAGGGCATGATGATGATGATGTCGCATGTTTATCCATGTTATGTATGTATGATGTTGCCCTGTATGATGATGATGAATGTGTATGAATTTCCCTATTATGATGTATGCTTATCTTTCTTGTGGCTTTACTGTCATGCTAATGAATGAATGAATGAATGAAGTATTACGTAATGTAAAGCGAAAGATAATGAAAGGGGAACATGAAGTAAGAATGCATGCATTAATAATGATGAATGAACGAAGAAAGGCTGCAAGCATATTTATTGGGGTGAGCGACTTTGTGTTGCAAAAGACTCGGATGAAGTGCAATCATTAGATTGCCTATGAGGTGAGCAACCTCGCTTGCAAAAAGACTCGAGTAAGAGCTATCGTGATGTTGCCTTGGGGTGAGCAACCTTGTTGTTGCAAAAGACTCGGATAGCTTGCTATCGTGATGGGCAATTGGGGTGAGCAACCTTAGGGGTGCAAAAGACTCGGATAGCGAGCAATCATTGAGATTGCCATTGAGTGAGCGACCATGTTGTCGCAAAAGACTCGGAAGACAGAATGAACGAAAAGATGAAGATAATGAATGAGATGAAAGATAATAATGAAATTATCTGTGTATACGTATGTTGCATGATCGCATGATAAAGGAATGGTTTTTAATGAAAGTAAAGTATGTTTTATTATTAAAACTAGAACTCACTCAGCAACGCTGACTTTTATTGCATTTTCCAGTTGGCAGGTAAATGATTGCTGAGGATGGCACGGCGAGGCTACTCGGCTCTTTGGGATGGCATCCAATTATAACTTTTGTGATGTAATGCAAACATGTATTTTGAAATCAGATAATGATGTATTATTTGGCAAAAGTATTTATAATGAAATGTGATGTCATTTTGAATGTTTCCGCTGCAATGTTTCTTAATGAAATGAAATTATATGTTTTATGTGCGATGAATGACCAACTGTAGGCGTCCCGGGAACGGGGCCTTACAAGTTGGTATCAGAGCCAAAAGTTTAAGTGAAATGGGTAAATTTTCAAAATAAACCTTAACTTAAACTGAGAATGGACGAATGGGGAATGGGGATGCCAAACTGAGTAGCTGCGTGCCATCAGGTATTTTCTTAAAGTTAACCGGTTTATGTGCGCATGGTATATTTTGCGTTGTTGTAGATTTGAATACTGATGTAGTCAGGATAGGTAAAGCTTGGGATGAAGAGTAAAGTAAGTGGCTAATCACAACTGGTCACTGTAATTAGGGACTTACTATACTTGACATAAACTGAGTTGTTTCCTGGAATGACCGTGTTGGTGTGTGAATCTTCAGTGGTGTTAGAGAATGGCTGGTGGTAGATCTTCTAGAGCTTCTAGGGTGGAGGCCGTGATGGCCCTGTTGCTGAACCACGCCCTAAGAGAGGAAGGCCTAGAGCTGAGAAAGAGGTTCCTGCAGAACCTGAGACTCCTCATCCAGAAGCTGGGGATGAGAGTGCGAACTTGAGGGCCTCAGTAAAAGAGGCTGTCGTGGAGGAAGTACACAGGTCATGCAGACAATCTTACCGTCTGTGGTGACCGAAGTCATCAAGGCTGTGAAGGAAGGGGAAAGGAAGGAGAGAAAACCGGGCCTCGGGGGAGCAACCGGAGCCTGAAACTATTTTCTCCGATAATGAAGAGGAAGAGGAAGAGGAGCCTGTGCGGGAGGTGGCACGAGGCTGCAACTATGGGGTGTTTATGAGATGCAAGCCCCCTACTTTTGACGGTAATGGCAATGCTGCTGCTGCTCACCGATGGGTGAGAGAAATGGAGGCTGTTCTCGACATCAGCGAGTGCCGAGAGGATCAGAAAGTCAAGTTTGCCACCCACTCCTTTGTGGACTCGGCACTATGCTGGTGGGACAATATTGTCCAAGCAGAGGGTAATCGGGCGATCGGGCGAATGAGGTGGCCCGAACTGAAGAAGATGGTGATCGAGGAGTTTTGTCCTCATCAGGAAATGGATAAGGTTGAAAGGGAGTTTCTGCAACTGGAGGCGGGAACCATGACACACCAACAGTACACCACAAAGTTCAACGAGATGGCACGTCTGGTGCCGGATCAAGTGACACCTCTGTCCCGAAAGATCAAGAGGTATATACAGGGTTTGCCGGCGGATATTCGCAGGCACATGATCGCCGCCCGGCCGAGCACGTTTAGGTCGGCGGTGGATTTGGCGGGAAGATTGTATGATGAGAGGACGGTGGTGGTGACTATGGTGGCAGGAAGAGCGGTGGTGACCGGAATTGGCAGGGGAAGAGGTTTGGTCGGGGTAATGCCTCGACGGGTAATAAGAAGGCACGGGTGGATGATCGCCGTGTGGTCACGTTAGGTGCGGGGTCGAGAAGGTGTGGCAAATGTGGATGGGAGCACAGCGGGGAGTGCAGGTTTGGATCGAACTTGTGCTTCAGGTGTGGAAAGGCGGGGCACATGGCAAAGGACTGTCGTGCGGTCCGATGCTTTAACTGTGGTGAAGAGGGTCACATGCTCAAAGATTGTAAGAAGCCGAGGGCTGAGAGTTCAGGGGCAAAGAGGACGGGAGGTGATGGACCGAGGGCGAGCGCCAGGGCATTCACCATGACACAGGAGGAAGCTAGAACGGACCCTGATGTCGTGTCCGGTACGTTTCTGGTGAACCAAACTTTAGCTTCTGTGTTATTTGATTCGGGTGCTAGTAAGAGTTTTATTTCTGCTGCTTTCTGTGCTAAGCTGCCTGTTAGTAGTAGATGTATTGATGCGCCCTTCGATGTAGAAACTGCCATAGGTAAGTCTACCAGGATTTCAGAGATGATAGAGAGTTGTGATGTGGAGCTCGAAGGTCATAAGTTTCCTGTTAGACCGTTTGTGATGACCTTAGGTGGTTTTGACTTGGTTCTTGGGATGGATTGGTTAGCGGACTTCGAGGCGAACATTGTGTGTCGCAAGAAGATGATTCGGTTGTTGGCGCCTGACGGTAGTTCAGTGATAGTGTTTGGTGATCGGGTTACTACGATTCCGAAAGTGATCTCGATGGCGGTGGCGGGAAAGTGTATGAGGCGTGGATGTAGTGCCTACTTGGCCTATGTAAAGGATGTGGATACGCCAACACCACAACTAGCCGATGTACCGGTTGTGTGTGACTTTCCAGATGTGTTTCCAGAAGATTTGTCAGGAGTGCCACCTGACAGAGAGATCGAGTTTCAGATTGATCTGGTACCGGGTGCCCAACCTGTCGCCAAGGCACCATACCGATTGGCTCCGACCGAGATGAAAGAATTGATGGAGCAGTTGCAAGAGCTGCTTGATAAGGGGTTCATTAGGCCGAGTATCTCTCCTTGGGGTGCTCCGGTCCTGTTTGTAAAGAAGAAGGACGGTAGTATGAGGATGTGCATCGACTACCGCGAGCTAAACAAGTTGACAGTGAAGAACCGATACCCCTTACCGAGGATAGATGATTTGTTCGATCAGCTTCAGGGTGCCAGTTGGTTTTCAAGGATAGATCTTCGATCTGGTTACCATCACTTGAAGGTAAAGGAGCAAGACATTCCTAAAACAGCTTTCCGTACGCGCTATGGTCACTACGAGTTTCTTGTCATGTCCTTTGGCTTGACCAACGCGCCAGCTGCTTTTATGGATTTGATGAACCGTGTGTGTCGGCCTATGCTGGATAAATCAGTGATTGTGTTCATTGATGATATCCTGATTTATTCGAGGAGCGAAGCAGAGCACGCCGGTCACATTCGGGAGGTTCTAGAGACGCTGAGGAGGGAGAAGTTGTATGCAAAATTCTCCAAGTGCGCGTTCTGGTTGCGCGAAGTTCAGTTCTTGGGTCACGTGGTGAATCCCGATGGGATTATGGTGGACCCGGCAAAAGTGGAGGCGGTTATGCAATGGAAGTCGCCAAAGACGCCATCTGAGATTCGTAGCTTCTTGGGTTTGGCGGGTTACTACAGAAGATTTATCCAAGACTTCTCTAAGATTGCTTCTCCACTGACTAAGTTGACCCGAAAAGATGTGAAGTTCGTATGGGGTCAAGCTCAAGAGAAGGCGTTTGAAGAATTGAAGGCGAGATTGACTCAAGCTCCTGTTCTGTCATTACCCGATGGAAGTGAAGATCTGGTGGTTTATTCCGATGCTTCTTACTCGGGGTTGGGGTGCGTGTTAATGCAGAGAGGAAAGGTCATAGCGTATGCATCCCGACAGTTGAAGGTTCATGAGGTCAATTATCCTACTCATGACTTGGAGCTGGCAGCCGTGGTCTTTGCATTAAAAATTTGGAGGCACTACCTCTACGGGACGAAGTGCACCATATTCACTGACCACAAGAGTCTGAAGTACTTCTTTGAGCAGAAGGATTTGAACATGAGGCAGAGACGGTGGTTGGAACTTATAAAGGATTATGATTGTGAGATCCACTACCATCCGGGCAAGGCCAACGTGGTGGCTGATGCCCTTAGCCGGAAGGAGAGGCCCGAGCCGATTCGGGTGAAAGCCTATCAGTTGATCATGACCTCCGATGTGATGAAGCAGGTTAAAGAGTTTCAAGATGAGGCATTGAAAGAAGATCATCTTAACTCTGAAAGAATGAGAGGTCTGGTTGGGGAATTGGGTGAAAACACACTCGGTGTTAGGACCCGATTCGATTGTGTGTGGATTCCTCGTTTTGGGGATCTACGGGTGAAGATAATGGATGAAGCTCACAAGACTCGGTACTCCATTCATCCTGGAGCCACGAAGATGTACCATGATATGAAGAAAGATTATTGGTGGCCGGGTATGAAGCGCGACGTGGTGGAGTATGTGAGTAAGTGCCTTACTTGCTTACAGGTGAAGGCCGAGCATCAAAAGCCGTATGGGAAGATACAACCTTTGGATATACTGGAATGGAAGTGGGAGCACATCACCATGGATTTCATTACAAAGTTGCCGCGTACCCCGAAAGGGTATGATGCCATATGGGTGATAGTTGACCGTTTGACGAAGAGTGCTCACTTCCTACCGATCCGCGAAACATATTCATCTGAGAGGTTGGCTGATCTGTTCATCAAGGAGATTGTGACTCGTCATGGTGTGCCGGTGTCTATTGTGTCGGATCGCGACACCCGGTTTACATCTAAATTCTGGAAGAAGTTCCACGATACTATGGGGACGAGGTTACACATTAGCACGGCTTATCATCCCCAGACTGATGGTCAGTCAGAAAGGACCATTCAGACGCTGGAAGACATGCTTCGGGCATGTGTGATCGATTTTGGTGGAAGTTGGGATGACCACCTACCGTTAGCCGAATTCTCATATAATAACAGTTATCACGCCAGCATTGGCATGCCTCCATATGAGATGCTATACGGTAGGAGATGCAGAACACCCGTTTGTTGGGGTGATATTGGTCAGAAGGAATTAGGGAGCGTCGAGGTAATCGAGGCTACGACTGAGAAGCTTGAGAAGATCAAAGCCTTCATGAAGGCAGCCAAAGACAGACAGAAGTCATATGCTGATAAACGACGCAGACCGATTGAGTTCCAAGTGGGTGACCGGGTTATGTTGAAGGTCTCACCTTGGAAGGGTATCATTCGCTTCCGAAAGCGGGGCAAGTTGAGCCCAAGGTATATAGGCCCTTTCCAAATCATTGCTCGAGTAGGAGAGGTGGCCTATAGACTGGAGTTGCCAGATGAGTTAAGTGGAATTCACCCGACATTCCATGTATCTCATCTAAGGAAGTGCTTAGCAGATGAAGATATGATTGTCCCATTGGAAGATATCGAGATAGATGAACGGCTCAATTATGTGGAGCAACCAGTGGCAATCATCGACCGAAAGGAGAAAAGGCTAAGGAATAAAGTGGTTCCTCTTGTGCGCGTACAGTGGAAGCACAGGAAGGGATCCGAGTCGACGTGGGAGACCGAGGAAGAAATGAGACAGCATCATCCACGTTTGTTCGAGGAATAACAGGTTTCGGGGACGAAACCTATTTAAGGGGGGTGGACTTGTAACACCCGGAAATTTATTATTTTGAAGCCGACGAAGAAAGAAAAGAAATAAAGTCCAAAGTCGAGGGACCAAACTCGCTAACGAAGAAAAGTTGGGTAATGAGGTGATATGTGTAGGGAGAGGGCAGCCCACTCTCCCCACACTTCACATATTTTCAGCTCTCAAAGAAGAGAGAAGAGAGAAAGAGGAGAAAAGGGAGAAAAGTGGTGTTTCGGGTGATTCGGGTGTCCAAATCCGTCGTGTAGCAAGCCAAATCGAAGCTCTTGTCTTTGTGCTCGATTGTGTGAGTTCTAGGACCCCACTTTTACTTGTTTTCAACTGATTTTGGGGCTGGAAAGTGTGCAAAACCCGTTTTTATGTGTGTGTGTGTTTGACCCATTTGGGTGTGATGTGTATGATGTGTTTAGAGTATGATTTCGGGCTTGTGTGTGCTTGTATGGTGTTAAGGTATGCATTCCTAAGGTCCAGGAAGGTTAATTTAGGCTTAGAATGGGTTTGGATGAGCTTGGAGGCCGAAAATGGCAGATTGGGTTCGGGATGAACTCCATTCTGCATCAGCTAGGGCTAGGCGACCGAATGAAGGCCATACGGCCGAATGAGGGCGATTGAAGGTCATTCGCACGATTGGGACTCAGTCGCACGACTGGGAGTCCAGTCGCATGAGGGTTGTACGACTGAGGGTTCAGTCGCATAGATGCTTAGTCGCATGAGTCCATTCGCATGAGGTTAGTCGCATAGGTGCCCATTCACTGTAATCACATTCGCACAAGGTCCATACGCACGATTGGATGTTCATTCGCATAGATGACCATCCGCATGGGTCCAGTCGCATGATGTTCAGTCGCATGGAGGCCATGCGACTGAAGAGTGTCCATACGCCCGAATAGGGCTGTTGCACTCGAAGGAATGTGTAGGTTGGCTTTTGGCCTTCGGGGAAAGGTGCAGATGTAAGTTTTGACGTAAGGTAACCCATAAGAACATGTAAGAGGATGATTATGGCCTTAGAGAACATGTAGGGCATGATGATGATGATGTCGCATGTTTATCCATGTTATGTATGTATGATGTTGCCCTGTATGATGATGATGAATGTGTATGAATGTTCCCTATTATGATGTATGCTTATCTTTCTTGTGGCTTTACTTGTCATGCTAATGAATGAATGAATGAATGAAGTATTACGTAATGTAAAGTGAAAGATAATGAAAGGGGAACATGAAGTAAGAATGCATGCATTAATGAATGATGAATGAACGAAAGAAAGGCTTGCAAGCATATTTATTGGGGTGAGCGACTTTGTGTTGCAAAAGACTCGGATGAAGTGCAATCATTAGATTGCCTATGAGGTGAGCAACCTCGCCGTTGCAAAAGACTCGAGTAAGAGCTATCGTGATGTTGCCTTGGGGTGAGCAACCTTGTTGTTGCAAAAGACTCGGATAGCTTGCTATCGTGATGGGCAATTGGGGTGAGCAACCTTAGGGGTGCAAAAGACTCGGATAGCGAGCAATCATTGAGATTGCCATTGAGGTGAGCGACCATGTTGTCGCAAAAGACTCGGAAGACAGAATGAACGAAAAGAATGAAAGATAATGAATGAGATGAAAGATAATAATGAAATTATCTGTGTATACGTATGTTGCATGATCGCATGATAAAGGAATGGTTTTTAATGAAAGTAAAGTATGTTTTATTATTAAAACTAGAACTCACTCAGCAACGCTGACTTTTATTGCATTTTCCAGTTGGCAGGTAAATGATTGCTGAGGATGGCACGGCGAGGCTACTCGGCTCTTTTGGGATGGCATCCAATTATATAACTTTTGTGATGTAATGCAAACATGTATTTTGAAATCAGATAATGATGTATTATTTGGCAAAAGTATTTATAATGAAATGTGATGTCATTTTTGAATGTTTCCGCTGCAATGTTTTCTTAATGAAAATGAAATTATATGTTTTATGTGCGATGAATGACCAACTGTAGGCGTCCCGGGAACGGGGCCTTACATAATTGCCCCTTCTGCATTTTTTTTCAACTTGAACAGCCATTTCAAACCAATTGGCTTCACCCCTTGTGGACAATGGACTAATTCCCAAGTCCCATTCTTCTCAATGCTATCAAGTTCTTCTTGCATAGCCTTCCTCCACTCTGGTTTGTTCTTAGCCTGCTCATAACAAGTTGGTTCTCTCATTAATAACAATTCAGATTCCTCAAACACCGGAGGTTCAAAAGGGATCTGCAGTTGAACATCTGTTCTATTAAACACATCCTCCATGCTCCTAAATCCCTTTGAAGGTGTATCATCATAGGCTGATCTGGGAATCATATCTTCATCAGAATCTTGTGCATCTTGTGCATCTTGTGCACCCCTGAACATGATCTGTTTCAGGACCCACATAATCACCATCATCCCTTTGACTTTCATTATCATCATCATCATGGGAATTAGAAATCTCAGTCTCTTCTAAAGAACTATGACTCTGTGCACCTTGAGTCATTGTTACACCAAAATCTGCATACCTTTGCTTTGGTTGGTCTTGTTTATCCTGCTCCCAATTCCAAGGCATTCTCTCTTCAAATTTAACATCTCTACTAACCACAATTCTACCTTTATCAGGATCAAACATTCTATAGGCTTTAGACCCTGGTTCTATACCCAAATGAACCATTGGTTTACTCCTATCATCCAACTTTCTGACCTGATTATTTGGTATTTTCACATGCCCTTTACACCCAAACACTCTCAGGTGTTTCACCTTAGGCTTCCTATTATACAGGCTTTCATAGGGGGTAACTCCATCCAAGGCTTTGGTTGGACATCTGTTTAACAAGAAAACTGAATGTCTCACTGCCTCAGCCCACAAATGCAAAGGCATATGCATAGCCTTTAACATTGATCTCACCATGCCCATCACAGTTTGGTTCCTCCTTTCCACCACTCCATTTTGCTGTGGAGTGTAAGGAGCTGTAAAGAACCTTTTGATTCCATCTTCACTGCATAGTTGCTCAAAAGTTCTTGAAGTAAATTCCCCCCCCTCTATCAGTCCTTAGAGCCTTAATCTTGTACTCAGTTTCCACCTCTATCTGGGTTTTAAACTGCTGAAAAGCCATGGGTGCCTGGTCCTTTGACTTGAGTATGTACACCCACATGTATCTTGAACAATCATCCACTAGCAGCATGAAGTACTTGTTCCCTGCAAGTGTGGGTGGTTCTAAAGGGCCACACAAATCTGCATGAACAAGCTCTAGTGGAACTTTTGCTCTGAAGCTGCTAGAACCAGGAAAGGCTTGACTCCTGTGCTTTCCTACCAAGCAACTCTCACACACCTGTGACTTGTGGTTCATCTTTGGCATACCTCTAACCATGCCTAACTTGGACATTTGGTTTATGGCCTCAAAATTCAAATGCCCAAGCCTTGCATGCCATGTCCAGGCAGTCTCATTCATCATAGTCAATAGACATTTGGGTGTAGCTACCTGCAAATGGATCTTGTACAATCTGTTCTCAGACTTCTTTACCTTTATTAAGGTTCTTCCATTGTTTTCATACACCCACAAGAATCCATTCTCCATCAATATCCTACAGCCCACTTCATCAAGTTGGCCTAGGCTTAGGATGTTACTCCTTAATGCAGGTATGTAGTACACATTTGTGACTACTTTGTGCTCACCATTCTTGCACTGGAAGCAGATTGAACCTCTCCCTTTAATTACAACCACTGATCCATCCCCAAACTTTACTTTTCCTGTGATACCCTCATCAAGATCAGTGAAGTGGGAATGAATACCAGTCATGTGGTTGCTGGCACCATTATCAAGATACCAGGTGCTTGTATCCCCTTCCTGTGGCAACCTCTTGGGGAACACACCCTGTTCCTTTAATAGACCCAAGTCTTTTGAGAGTTTTGCCATCAACAGGGCAGGTTCTTGGTCTTCTTGGGCCTGTGCAAGATGTGCCTCCTGTTCTCCTCTACTAGGAGCCTTGCACTCATTTGAGTAATGCCCAAGTTTTTCACAATTGAAGCACCTTATGTTTCTCTTGTCTTTCTTGTTGCTTTTGCCATTTCTCTCACAGTTATCAGGGTTGGATTTCCCTCCCCTGCCCTTTATAAATCTTCCTCTCCCTCTTTCTCTACCTTTGGTGTCACTGGTGGCATTGCCCCGCTGGTGCTCTGATTTGGACTCCTTTCTTGTCCTCTCTAGCCACTCAGCTTTGGTCAGGAGAAGCTGACCAGATGAGTCCTTGCTTCTAGTCACTGGCTTCAATCTTTCCTCATAGGCTTTCAACCGCCCAACCAGTTCTTCAAATGGCATCTTCTCAAGATCAGAGAACTGTTCTATTGCTGCTACAATAGGCAGGTACCTTTCAGGTGCAGCCTTCAAGACCTTCCTTACTTGCTTCTTATCTGGGATCACAGTTCCCAGAGCTCTATATCTTGAGATCAATTCTCCCATTCTTCCTGCAAACTCATCTATGGACTCATTCTCTCCCATTCCCAACATCTCAAACTTATGATCTAAGGTTTGGATTCGGGCTTGCTTTACTCTTTCTTCCCCTACATACCTTTTCTTCAAGGCATCCCAGACATCTTTCGCAGTCTTGAATGCAGCAACTTGCATCAAGACCTCTTCTGGCAAAGACTGGAAGATGAAGGCCCTCGCCTTCTTGCCAAGTTTCACATCAACTGTGGCTGTGTCAGGGGGTTCTATGGCATCCCAGATTCCCTGGGCATCCATAAAGGCTTCCATCTTGATTGACCAGGAGGTGTAGTTCGTCGGGGTTAACATGGGGATCTTGAACGATATGGAGTCGCTGGTATCTTTCAGCACCACCTGTGCATTGCGATCTGCCATTGATTCTTTGGATCTTGGTCGCAGATGATCACTTCGGAAGATTCAATTACGGCTTCGGAAGATTCAATCACCACTTCGGAAGATGCAGTCACCACTTCGGAAGTTCCAATTACCACTTCGGAAGTTTCAATTACCACTTCGGAAGTTTCAATTACAATCGAACTGATTGTAATTACGGGTTCAAGGGTTCAAGATTCAATTACAATCGCGACTGATTGTAATCAAGAATTCAAGGGTTCAAGATTTCAAGAATTGAATTCCGATGGAGTTCAATCCAGTCGGCAGTGGGAATCGCGTGGGAGAGATTACGATCGTGAGAGAGAAGAGGATTCTATGGATCGAGAGCCATTTGAAGCTCTGATACCAAATGATATTAACAGAATTAACTAACAAAATGCAAGAAATGTTTATTGAGTGAAGTATTTGTGATACATCAATACACACAAAGGCCACCTATTTATAGTTGTTAGAAGAACAACCTATTTACACATCAAGCCCCTCTACTTTCAAGATTTACACATCTACACTAAACATATACTAACCATACAAATTCAAAACAACAAAACTAATACAAAGAATTACAATCTAACATAAGACGTGTGTTGAGTACGTATCACAAGAGTTCAAACAAGAAAAAATATTTAATTATCATCTCAAATATCACAAATTGGTGCAAGGATATGATCCTAACATGCTCTAGTTGTTTCATGGGTTAAGGAGTTATAACTCCATGACCGGGCTCGTTTAAGGGTGGTTAGGGTCAGTAACCGACATGGTAAGATTCATAAACATTTGTCATCGATTGTCATCACAGTCGCTTTAATTGGTTTTCCTTTTCTTTTTGACTCGCTTATGGGTTCCATCTTTGAACCTGCGGTTCTTCAATGTAACTTCATGGCTATAAAGTTGCATAGTGATATGGCATGTGTTGGATTAATCTTGATGGGTTTAAAGTTGGATCAATGGGTCATGGGTTTATTTAGGCACCTTTTTCATTAGTTTATTGAAATGTAATGAGTTAATGGGACAGTGGTTTTCCTTTTCTTTAGGTGCAAAGGTTATTTTTTCTATTTTATGTAATTTTGTTTATGAATGAAAATACAAAAATACTTGAAGCAATGAACAATTCTCTACATAATTAATTTTATTTTTTTTTTCTTTCATGAGTTTGTGAGTGTGTGTTTTGAGGCCTGGTCCAACAGTTTATGTGTTGCTTTATGTTCTCATTTGTTACAGTCCTTTAAATTAATTAACAGATTGTTCCCTTGAAGGTTGGAGATCGTAATGCATTGAAAACTATTAAGAAACAATATTGTTACGATAATAATCTAAATCATTGAAAATTAAAGTTTTAATGATACATACAACATATATAATTATTCTAATTTCTAATAATAATAATAAGGATTGTATGACTGAAGGGTTGTTCCCTTGTGGACGGATTAGTATGGGTTAAATGGGTTGAAGCTGGCTGGAGAAAAACTTTTTCAGTTCATTTATATGATTACAGAAATCATTATTGTAATCTTTAGATAAACTATTAACCGAAATCACCAAATAGGTCGAAATTGTCATCTCTTAATAAGGATCCGAACTTGAGCATAAAGTTAACTAACTGAAATTTTGAATTCTTATAAAGTTCAACTCAAGTTTCAGTTTTCAAAGTCATGTTTGTATTGGACTTGGTGAAGTTTCTTCTCATCAAAAAATAAATAACAAACTGAAAACTCTAAGCTTTTCACTAAGATATAAATAACTTGATACAAAATTTGTTTAGAACACCAAGCTATATCATGCTCTCATGAAAAATAACACATCACAAACTTCTTAGCAGGCCTACTCTCTCTACTCAACCAAAAGGGATTGTGATCAGCACAATCTCAATCTTGCAAAATGACAAAACTACCCTTAACCGTTGAACTTTCAACCTAAAAAAACTCATGATGGTGGAAAAAACCTGTTAAGATTGAATGGAAGGGTGTAAAACTCCTCATTTCGACTATCACCTTTAAACGATCTAAACTTGGCCCACCAATGCATCCCCCTGTCTTTTGCGCTGTCTTTCAACTCTAGCGTGTTATCAAGAAACAACGCCACCATCAATGCCACCGTCGGGGATGAGAAAAAGATGGTGTTGAGGAAATCATTGAACTGTATGAAAACAAATGTGAAAAAGACCAAATTACTCTTCCAGCTTTCACATGTGAAACCACCTTGATAATAGATGTGAAAAGACCAACTTACCCATTCGGCCTTTGTATGTGAAGGACCATGAAGAGCACCGGCTGTGTACTCTCTAAAGTACTCAGGAATAGATAAACCAAGAAAGAAAGAAACACCCACAATGAACAAGTTTCTCATCGAGTTCATGTTTGTGAACTGCAAGAATGACAACCCGACAGAAGCTGGCCAAATAAAACAGAAAAAAAAAGATATTATTTTGCTGCATTAATAATAATAAGAGACAATTCAAGATGCTCACCAACAAGACCAAACAGCACACAGTATACTGCAGCAAAGATTGGGAAAGGTATGGATGCAAATAAAGCTCCAAATTTCCCTACAGGTTTCAAAACAGACAATCAAGAGAAGTGAATTGGATAAAGGGCGGTGTTGACTTTTGTCGTGATGTGCATTGACTTACCTAAAATAGAGAAAAAGATCATGAAACCAGCTGAGATTTGAATGACTCTTCTACTACCTACACGAGTGCTTCCCAGCAGACCAACATTTTCTCTGTTGTGTTTCACAGATATTTATGTTAGAGCTCGTGTCTTCTGTTTTGAAACAATATGATTAGTATTCAAAATACTTACACAGAAACTGTTGAGCCAGTTGCTGTTCCAAAGAGACCACTCAAGAGAATGCCAATTCCCTGTGTGATGAAGAATGAATAAAATTATTTCATGTCAGATTGAATTCTTAAATATAAATGCATCCAAGATTTATGAGTTAAGGATAAGATTTTTAATGTTTGATAGATATAAAACTGACCTGCCAGCCAATGCCACGACTGAGAACATGAGCAGGAGGGGGTGTAGCACTTGCTAGGCGGGCTGCCGCCTTGTATGCACCTGTTGACTACATTAGCAAGCACAAATCTTTATATTACATTCATTTAATCCTTGTTTGTGGACCTGTTTCATTGAAACAGAACCCACAAATTGACAAACAGATGAATGAATGAGCAAGCATAAATCTTTAGCTTTCTTTCATTAGTTAATCCATATTGCTGGGCACATTTTATTAAATTAAGTTCCATAATTACAAGTAAATGGATGGCCCCTAAAGATTTAAGATATTGTTGCAAAACCAATCCATTTTATGTGGACTATTTTATTGAAATAGAAAAGTGAATGAGCAAACAGAAATCTAAAAATTCATTTGCTTATATAACTGAAACCATTAGAAAGCATAAATCTTTTTAACACCATTGAAAGTACTTGAAATTTCGGGCCCCATTTCCATGAAACAGGGACACAGAATAAGACTTTGAATAATCACCTCAACAAGGGAGACTAGAACCGCAGCCATCATTCCAAAAGCGTGCCCTGCTTCAAAAGTTGGTGCACCCCATTGAAGTGGGTAAGGGATCTTTATCCTGCATCAAGAAATTTACTTACAATTCATTTCATTAGAAGCAATTCATAAAAGATGGTTCATGACTCAAATCACTAACCATGGTGCAGCAGATATGAGACCAGCTTTATCGGTTCTGCAGTGCATTTGAGTCTGTTCTGGATGATGTTTATATGCACCACTAGCAGTCAACAAGTGTGCATATGCCCAGATCACTGCTATCGTCAAAAGAAGCGCAAATCGCTCCAATATTGGCAGTTGTTTCGCCTGAAACTGCTTCAGATACTGTTTTCCACCATAAGTTAGTTACACATGAGTTGAATTAAATGTAATTTAATCAAATTAACCGGACACTAGTAGCACCTGAGAGAATGTGATGAAAAGAATTAGCATCGGTATGCCAAATTCCACACACCTTCCAACCTATAAAGAATTTGAGTAAAGGATTAAGCTTTTATGTCAAAAAAAACCTATAATAAAGTTTATTTGACCTCCAAATTTGAACCAAGGTCAAATAAAGTGAGGGTATTTGTACACAATTGAGCTATATTTTTTTCTTGTATAATGTTCTTGTTACCACTTGTGTAGGTTTATGAGTCAAATAAAGTGTTCATACCACTGGAAATCCTCTGTCAAAGAGACCAAAACCAACCAATGCAATCACTGGAACCATGCCAACAGGGCTAAAGAATCTGAAATTAATGAAAATTTATATGAATCTGATTAGAGAAACCCAACTTATAACATTATTGTTTCATGAAATTAAATTATTCACCTTATAACATTATTGTTTCATGAAATTAAATTATTCACCTTGAACATATAGCCCACAGCTGACTATATCCTAAGATTATCTGCACGCTTGATGCCACGATAAGCGCACCTTGTATAGCTCGCATTGTAGCAAGAAATCTCTGCAAGTGCAAAGAAACTCATCATCACAGATTGTAAAGTCCCTTCTATTGATAAAAGATCATCCTTTTTCAACTTCTATATACAACATTGGCATCATATTTAACTGTGTGATCATGTTGTTAAGCTTTTATATTCTCAAGATGCAATATGTTTGATTACAAAGTCAAAATGAACTGTGTTTTCATCACATATTGTGATTTTCTCCTTCTATTGATGATAAAAAGATCCATCTTTTTTCACTTCTTTTGATAAAAAGATAATGCTTTTAACTACAATTAATAACATTGGTATCATACTGAACCGTGTGATGTGGTTTTAGCTTTTAGATTCTCTAGATGCAACATGCTGGAGTAAAAAAGTCAAAATGAATTGATAAGGTAAAAGCTCCATTTGTTCACCATTAACATTTTTATATTGTAATTAATGGAACCTAAATACAAATCAAAGTCCACGTGCGAAGCACCAACGTGGGGCCCCCACCCCTAAAAGTCTAAAACTGGGGATGGGGATGGGGTATATTTTGTCACAAATTTGGGATTGCTAATTGAGAAAAAGATGGTCTTTAGTAGGTGGGACATACCAAATGGCTCTTGAAACATGGAGATACCTACTCATAGTCTTCATAATTTTAAGGTGGGATAAGCTAATGTAACCCACTATTGGATAAAAGTAGAAAGATGAAATGATTGTTATAAGAGAGGAGGGGTACATTACCTAAAAATTACTTAGGTATGATACATTTAGCATAACCTTTTTATAGTATGTACAACGATAATCTCGAAAAGATTTACAATTTTTCATTTCTTTGATGCTACAAAACATTTTACAAATGACAAAACATGTGTAACGTAAACGTCACATTATTGGTAAACGTACCAATCTATTAACTAAAAGTAAAAAGATAAAATAACTGATTTAATAAAAGAGAATGTACATTCAGTGAAAATGCTATGGGTGTGATACGTTCAGCACAACTCTTTTATGTTGTGTACGACGATAATAAACTTCTAAAAAAGAATCACAGTTTTTATTTCTTTTATGCCACAAAACATTTTACAAATATCAAAACATGTGTAACATCACAGGTACAATAAAGCATCATAGCAGGTTTATAGGTTTAGGTTACCATATGATCATCCCCAATGGCTGCAAGAGAAGGGTCATGGATGATTGAGATGATAGGCACCATGAAAGCCCATGATCCCCCAACTACTGCTGGTAATCTGGTCCCAAACAGTGTCTGCAAATATGTATTAATCCCTTGAACAAAAAGCAATGTTTGCACCACCCTCACCTTATCACCCTGCAAATTGCAATGTACAAGTTGTAAAGCACAGTTATGGATGTGGTACAACTATCTGACACAAGGTTTGGAGGATAAAGACTCACAGAAGTACCACCCATCAAAGGAACAAGAAAAGATGGAATCATGACAGCAGTCCCTAAAGACAAGATGTAATGTTGAAACCCTAAAGCTATGGTTTCTCCTGTTCACCAACAGCACAAGAACAATCATCAGTTTAAGGTCAGATTACCAATTTATAATTCTAAAGTGCAAAGATTTCTTGGGTTTTAAGCAAAAAAGTTAAGAAATTTGCATACCCCATGAGGGATTGGAGTCAATGCAGTACTCTAAGCCCTGAAGTTGATCAGTTGGAAGATGAGTGATTTCCTCTGCTTTTGGTGCTTCTGCCATCAAATCAAGATTCTTTAAAAAAACAAACAAGATTCTATCTTGTTCCAATTGGGTTCTGATTGAACAAGCACAAGCAGATTCAAGATTCTTGCTTTATGAAAATAACAGAATCAAAACACAAATGGATTCAAGATTCTTTAAATTTCTTTAATGTGTTGAACTAAAGATTGAACAACACATAAGGATTCAAGATTCTTGGATTCTTGCTTGTTACAAATGTGGTGAAAATGACTGAAACAACACAAAAATGGATGATTGGATTCTGTGAGTGAAAAAGAAAGCAAAAGAGAAAAAGAAAAGCTTTAAGGGTCAACAATGGTGAAATTGGAAAGCCCAAAAAGCAAAAGTTGATTGGGGAGTTGCAGGAGGATGTGGGTTTGCTTAGTGTGGTTGAATCACTTTGGTTTAAGTAGTGATCCGTTAATTTGACAGTTTGTTGACAGAAATGCCCCTTGAAAATACTTCCAAAGCTATGTTACCGTTGGCCCCTGCAGTTTGTATTTAATAATTGGATGCCCCATCCAACACATTATTTTTCTTTTCTTTATTTATGTAATTTGAGTAAATAACATTAATGTTAAGTGATGTTTATTTACGAATTATTTTTAACTCAAATAGTTAATGTGAGTTATCTAATATCTTATAAAAATAGATAGAGTTTTTGGGTTTAAGTATCAATTGTAACAAAAAAAAAAACAAATTAAGTAGGCCAATAGGTTTCTTATTTAATGTGAGTATACTACTAAGCGGCACTACCCAAACATGTGAGCAAAAGACCAAACATAATCTAAACATGACGGGCAAAGAATTGAAGGCCCGTCAATCCCTCTATGTAAAAGGTTAAAACAAGTAGGAAGACGATCTAGAAGCATACGCCATACGAAAATATTAACCTTTTTTGCCATATTTTGATCCACCTAGTGCTCGAACCACTAACCTAAAGATACAACAAATCAATAAATTGATGAAGATCCTTAACTAAGAATTTCTCTACATGCTTGAAGAAGATTCCAATCCCAATTATCCGGCTCATCTTATAAGGTGTAGTCCTCGAGTATGACCAACATCTTTCGAAATTGGGACTTCTCGATGCCTCCTCTCAAAGGTTGATGCCCATCTCACACCTAATAGATCCAAAACTTCTATCAAGAATAAAACAATCTTTTTAGCTAGCACGATAAAAAAAATCCTCCTAAACTTCACTGCAAAAGGAATTACCCCCCCCCCCCCCCACCTCCCCCAACCCAAACATATGTCTTTCCAAAACCTAGCCATGCCATCATTTCCCACATTTTATACTAATGAAAGAATTAGGCATATCAAATTGATTATGAAGCCGAGCAATGGAACTAAAAATGTGCTGCCAAACACCCCAACCAGAAATCGAAGTAGCATCCACCTTGGAGGTCCTATGATTTCACGAATAACCTTGGACCATAGGGAATCTAAATTCGAATATAAACACCATGTCCTATTGTAAAGAAGAGCCAAGTCATCGAGTTCAAACTCCTAAACCCAAGACCCCCAAGCTCTTTATTTGTAAGAACCAAAGGGGACTTGACCCAAGCCATATTCCTACCCGAGTTATTGCCACCCCAAAAGAACTTTGATTCAATATCCTCCAAATTATTCTTCAACTTAACCGGGAGTCTAAATAAATAAAAAAAAGATAAAATGATTCAAAAGCCCCAAGGACAGACTTAACAAGAGTGGCTCTACCCTATATAGAAAGAAGATTTCCTTTCCAGATTGCAAGACATTTTTTGAAACCTTTTATGATTGTGTCCTAACTCAAAGAACGAAACATCTTAGCCCTCACCGGATACCAAGATAAGAGAAAGAAAGTTTATTAGTCTTTCATCCCACAACATTTTCCAACACCTAGACCTCCGAGTCATCAGAACCGATACCAAACAATGAATACTATTGCAAATTAAACTTTAATTCATAAGCCAAATAAAAACATTTCAATGTATCGACATTATGATTCTTTTTTGGTATTATTTTTTCACTATTTTTTTCACTTATAATCCATGATCTAAATAGAATAACCAAACTTTTTAGTGTTTTTTTTAAATTTTAATTAGGTTTGTTAAGTTGAAAACTAAATAACCCAAACATCTCTCTTTACTAAACTTGTGAGATAATTTGAGAATTTTCTTATATATTTAACTGAACTAATCGTATACAAACGTTAAATATTAGATGTCTGAATATTGATAATATCAATTTTGCTATCGAGGTACGATTCAAAGAATTACAATTTGAACAACAACAAAAGAACGGTGTCTGATTATTTCACATTATGGTTCACGAAACACGGAGTAAATGGTATTTAATTATTTACAGAAATAGCCATTGATTAAATATATAATGAATATTTAATAAAATGGACTAAACGGCTTAAAGTTGAATAGTTAAAGGTTCAATCGTTTATGTGTTTATGCAAAAATATAATTAATAAACCACAAGGGTTGTTAATAATTTACCGTTAATTATTTTAAGGCTATTAAACGTTAATTAACTAGGGTTTAAAAGGTATATACTGGAACTACAAGTAAGGGCCAATGAGGCTCATATCAATTGATTTGGGAGGATGCACCCCATGGCGTCCTTCGACCGAACACAAAAACACCACCATCGATTTGTTGCCGTCGTTGCCGGAATTTTTTCGTTCATGTAATTGCTGCAAGTTTTGATTTTTCGTTAATATGGTTAACTAGAGAAACCTTTGTTGCTTCCAAGTTGTGAAGTTTTGGTTGATCACCAAAGGTAGAAACTTTATACATCCTATGATTGTGTTTATTATTGTTTAAATCACGTGTAATTAGATGTCTATTTATAGGTGTTAGGTTTGATTAACTAAATATGTAACATTGCTTCTGATTTTAAAACTCACAAAGTTTGCAACTTTAAAAATAAAATCAAAGCTTTAATGGTTAAAATCAATACATGATACCCAACAACAAATCCTGTAAATAAAAACACTAACGTTAAAAAAATCTAACTAAATGTGTACCAACTCTTCTCGAGTTGTCTTTCGTGCATATCAATAGTGCACTTCATCCATAACAATGTGTTCATGCATGAAACTAACTCTGTAAAATCCTAATAAACACATTACGACGGGCCATCAACATATTCATCCGTAGATATCTTGTCCAACTTACCTTATATGACTATGCACCTTCTCCATTGATTACAAGTATAATTTCCTTTTTTCTTGAACGACTAAATGGATCACTGACAGACCCTGATCCAACCTGAAAACTCTTTTTGTCACATGTGGGACTTAAACTCACGACATCCTCTTATTTTAATAAAGTGTTAGGGTATACCTCATCTCAATAATTTTTAGTTCCCTTTTAAATAGATTAGTGTTATCTTAAAATAAACTGACATCTATGGTTTTGATTCATCCACCGGTTTTAAAAAAATTAAGAGTTAATTTTAATTTTGCTCTCTAAGTTTTGACAAAAACAACTATTTTCTTTCAAAATTTTATAAAAAAACACCAACTTATAAAATTTTACCTTTTGCTCTCTAAGTTCAAAGGTTTGATCATTTGTCTCACTTTCAGTTCAAAAGTTTTATTATTTTGAATTCAAGTTAAAATAACTCATAAAACTTTTGGGTTAAAATTTAAACAATTTATAAAACTTTTGGAGGTAAATTGATGTTGTTAATCTTTAAAAGAAAAATGATTATTTTCGTCAAACCTTAGAGAGCAAAACCAAATTTAACTAAAAAAGTTAAATTTGTATTGTGATTTTTGTTAAATATTGTGATTTTTGTATTGTGATTTTTGTTAAATATTATAGCGTAATTAGATTGACTAGTCCATTAATATAATCATAATATCCATCAAACAAGTTAGTAGGTGCGGATTGCATGTTTGTTTGAGTTTATGGTGATTCTCTATAATCTCCTTCGGGGCGACGCCCCTAAGCAATAGGGTTCCAAAGGGTGGTAGCCCTTTGGTAGGATCCTACGGGCAGAGCTCATGTCTGAGAGTCGAGCTGAAAGGTTAGCTTAAAATTTTTTATTTTGAAAAAAATTGACTTATTAAAAATTGATTATCTCAAAATTTCACATGTAAAACTCGGGGTAAAAATTGAGCGTTTTCAACATGAAAACTTCCTTTGGCAGTTGACCCATCCCTATAAAAAATAAGAATTTTGAAATTTGATTGACATTTCTTCAATTTCTTAGTTTAAGAAACTCTCTCAATAGATCCATATACATTTCAAAATTTTTGTGTTTTATCCGATTGAAAGTTAGTATCGAAACCCAAATAGTGTCAATCTGAAAGTGTTTTTCATGACTATTAGGTCATCCGGTTTATTTGTATCAAATTTTCAATAATTTTCATTTTAATTTAGCATAACTATTATAGAATCTTTTCCAATAAGTTTACATATTAAATATTGATATATTGTTTTTAGCTTTTAATTAAATATTATATCATGTATGTATTGAACCAACGTTAATAAGGAATCCAAGATTCTCTTGTGCTCAAATTTAATTTACAATATTAAACATCTTTATTCCTATTCTTGGTTTAGCTGATGATAATATTATAGAGAAAAAAGTGCAATCCGAGTAAGCGACAACGTGGAGAGACGAGTTTAATAATGAACGATATATTATACTTATACTATTAAAAATATAGGGAAACTTAAAATATGGAATAACCTTTTAGATGACGTGTTTATTTATCAGATTTACTTTTTAACATTAACTTTCAATGTTATTTTTATGTTTCATTTTTTGCATCGCTTAAATTTAAAAGAAGAGTAAATTATGGTTTTCCTTCATGTAATTTAATTATATTTGTTATTTTCATCTAAAAATATTTTTTCTTACATTTGACTCTCCAAAGTTTGAAATAGTTGCTATTTTCATCCAAAAACATGAATTCCATGGTAAAATTTTTTATTAACAACACGTAAACATAAATTAGGATTTCGTTTTTATATAGAAATTTACGTAAGTATATTTTTAACGATTAATATTTAACATTTTAAAACAATGAGACTAATAATTTTGAATGAAAATGATAATGTTTCCCAAATCTTGAGGAGCTAAATGCAAGAAAAAATATTTTTGGATGAAAATGACAAATATAACCAAACCATAGGGAGGAAAACGACAATTCACTTTTAAAAGAATAACGATTATATATATTTTATCGAACGACATAATATCATATAATACTAAGCTAGTCAGAAAGATAATTTAGAAAATCAAGAGTGGATTTTGTAACAATTATATTTTTTGTAAATAGCGTGTACCTATCAAGGGTACTACTTCAAAGTATATTAATGTTGTATAAAAATTAAACCGAAAGTATTGATGTCATAAGATATAAGTTCACTTTTGTTAACAATTGGGAAATGTTTAATTATAAAGTCTTTTAAAACTAAAAAGTATGAAAATGATTAAGATGTTAACACATGTTTTTTAAATCAAAATCAGGTGGGGGGTAACATTAGTAATATTACACCTTCTTAAGTTTCACATTTTCAAGATTGTGTTATTTAAAAATCATCATTTTAAAAAACACAATGGTTAATATTAGACAAAATGAGTAACACAATAACTAGCAATAGACTCGATAATTAGAAATAGACACAATGAGCTGATTGATGAAGATTACACAATGACTGATCAAAATTACACAATGAACTGGAAAAACGTAAAAAATTACATTTTTAGCATTGTATTATTTGAAAATCATCAATTTTAAAAACACAATGCATAACAAAATGGTCAACATTAGCCATAATAATCTGATGAATATCACACAATGACATGATATTACACAACGAGCTGACGAATATTACACAATGAGCCTAAATAACGTGAAAATAAATTTGTTTTTTATGTATCAAAATTATATGCGTTTTAAACATCAAAAAACGCTTGTCTTTATGTGTAACTTTCTAAAAAAATAATATTGTATGTAAAAGTTACGAGCATTTAAAAATAAATATGAAACTTGAAAATATTGTTAAGACTAAAATACCATTGGCCCTAGGATCTAAAGTTTTAGTTATTTACCATTATGCTATTGAATTTTCTTAGCCCTTAGATCTAAAATCTAATAGATAATAATCGTTCTCACCCTTTTTAGTTTTTTCTCCCCTTTTAGAATAACCTCACCCAAATAATATTCATATTTATTTGAGGAGTACAAAATTACAATACTGCATACAAACCAAATGTAACTAATAATAAAGTATAGATGAATGAAAACAATTCAAACTGTAGTCTTCAAATAGAACTTCATTCACTTGAACCTTGAAACTACAGAGATTCTTCACAGCTTCACCTATAACGGTGCAATCAACGAACCAAAAGGTGAAGTGATGGTTGAGAATTTATGTTCAACAGAGGTCCCTTAAAATAGATTTCACGCCTCTTCTTAGAAAAACGCGTCTGTCTCCCAGGGTAGAACAACTAAAACAATATGTTGTACTGCCGGAAATATCCTTGCACCCGAGGTAATAATGGAAACGAAGGTGTCTTGAACAAAAGTGTGTAGAGCGAAGAATGTTGGATATTCTTCAGTTTGTGTGTGTGTGTGTGGTTTCTCAAACACGAGAAAGTTTTTTAAGCATTTAAAACAAGACCCATAAGCCTCATATTTATACCTAAAATCGAGAAAGTAAAGAGTCAATCACTTAATTTAATTTGTGATTAATTTTTATATTAATACACAAATTAATTTCCATTTAATTATGAATTAATATTCAAGAACTTAAATAGTCTGTTCGCTTCTACATAGCATAATCATGTGCTAGTCATTTGCAACTTGACGCGTACCGCAACCTCTAATGACATAATAGTAGAGGATCCATAGTGACTAGTTATTTATTTTCTTCAACAACACACCTTAGAGCATCGATATGACATTAATCTTAGCTTCATTTTGGGCACTATTTGATTCGTTGTGATCTTCTCACAAACCTACTAAATAATAATCATATTAGTAACAAATACTAATATTGATTGGTATTTGAAAGTTAGTAAACATGGATGTTAAAGATCTAACGGTTTAGATCGAGTTTGGACCGGTTTCGAAGGATAATAAAGTGAAACCGAGGGTGAACACACATGAAATCGGCTTTGTTACATCATTATGCTCGGTATCTTCAACTTTTGATGAAAACCGAAGATCTCAAAACGTAGCAGTGATTCAAAATCATTAAAGTCGATTTTGGTTGAAGTTTTTGCGGGAGTAACTGCATCGTGCGGAAACTTTGCAAAAATAACCGTATTTTGCGAAAAAAATTTCGTGAGAGAACTTTTCATGAGAAAACTTTTCCATGCGAAAACTTTCATGCGAAAACTTTTCATGTCAGAACTTTCCACGTGAGAACTTTTCATGTGAGAACTTTCCATGTGAGAACTTTCCATGTGAGAACTTTCACGTGAGAACTTTTTCATGAGAAAAGTTTATGCAAAATCTTCACAGCAGTAACCGTCATTTTTGAAAATTTTCTCGTGCAAAAACTTCACCATGTTACTTAAACAAGGGGTTTTTATGATGTTTGATCAAGTTCAAGATTCTATATCTACAACATTTGATTCGAGTCGTTCGTGAATTGAAACTTGACAATGTAGGCTTCTCTTATCTTACTAATGGGGACAATGATTGAACGAGTTGATTAAGTGAAAATATGGGCTTATTACATCTTACTTAGGGGTAAGAATACTTTAAATGATCTAGTTCGTTGTCACAGAATCTTGTCATCGAATTGAAGAATTGGGTTCTTCGGGAATCCTAAATGGAAGTTGGATCTATCTGTCATATGCCTAATACATCTTAAGTTGTAAGTAATCAAGATAGTACAGTTTAATCTTGATTCAGACGTATTCTTAAAGACTTGGAGTTGCCACGCGAGAAGTCAAACATAGCTTGATATCATAATCCAAAGGGGGAAATTGTAAGGACCTAGCCTTTATGGATTACAATATCAAGCGAAAAGCAAAAACTCAATTCATGCGAGAAATACAAGGAAGCGAGAACTCCAAGATGATGGATAATATTGTCATCGCGCGAAAACTTGGAGTTGCCGCGCGAGAACTTAATGTTCTCGCGCGAGAACATCTGGATAGTATATATAGATGTTTTTCTTTTGTATTTCATTATGTGTATTCATTTTGTAAAAGTTATCTGAGGGTGAGAGAGCAGAGAGATGTGTGATAGGCCACCCGAGGGGAGCTCACCTCGGTTGGATCGAGCTTAAACGATGTAAACTCCTTTGGTATTATAAACTTTTGATTGATAATATTTGATTGAGTTTGTTTAATGTTCGTTGATATCACACACACACACACACACACACACATCCGTCTTAATTTGATTATCACGTGCAACAATATATGGAATCGATCGAGATGAGGACCTTATAGGTTTTAATGATTTACACAAATTATTAACCAAATATCATGTTTATCCTTATACAAATGTCACAAACAGTTAAGTAATGGACTAGAAAGTATTTAAACTCCCTTCATAGTTTAGGGGATACATATAATATATATGTATATTTCCATATATATTAGCTTACATGATAGTTATGCCCCCACAGGGCTGACAATTTCTGACATGAATCTGTTGACACGACACGACATGAAGTTAACAGGTTTCGTGTTTGAGCTTAACAGGTTTCATGTCATTAACAGGTCGACACGTTAAAGACATGATAAAATTCATGTCTTAACAGATCAAACACCTGTTAACCTGTTAACACACATACTAAGACTTGTTTATATTTTTAGCTTATTAAAATTATATATATATATATATAATTTTAATAAGCTAAAAATATAAACAAGTCTTAATATGTGCGTTAACAGGTTAACAGGTTAACAGGTGTTTGATCTGTTAAGACATGATTTTTATCGTGTCTTTAACGTGTCGACATGATATATATATATATATATATATATATATATATATATATATATATATATATATATATATATATATATATATATATATATATATATATAGAGGAATGATCAAATGAAAACCACTCTTTTAACTAAAAACCATGAAAACCACATTTAACCAATCATATAATTTTTCTCAATTTATTTATATATTTATCTAAAAGGGTAATTTGGTAACTTAGCATATAAATTAATTTTAGTAATATGTTGACTAAATACCACTCCGATCCCCTTGGGATTTTTAATTGATTTTCAATTAACTTCTTTAATATCTAATCTTCTTCAATGTAATAAGAACATCGTGAAAAACGTTCGGGTCCTTGTTCAATACCACCAAATCGAAGAACCTAGAAGAAATATTTGTTCAAAAATCTTCTTTGAATCATAGCGATTGAATCCCAGAGACGCCATCAAAGGTATGTTTATTCATTTAATCATTGCTTTATTCGTTTTCGCTTTCTCCTTTTGTGGGGTTTTCGCTTTATGTGTTAGATGAGATAATTTTTTCTATACTCTAATTCACAAGACTATATACAAGACCGTGTATTATGTAGGTTGTTGGGTTAAGATTCTTGAAAATTCTACAGGGAGTTGTTTATCTTCGAAAGGACTATAGGCAAATAATGTTTTTTAACAATCTTAAATTCTATTTCAGTTGTTAGAACTATTAATTTATTTATGAAACTTGACAACTTATTTTGGATTTTAAAAGGTTCTTGCGAAGAAGATGATGACGACAAAGAACATAGTAAAAAAGACGAACATTTTGATTACACATAAGTAACACTTTTGGTACGTATATGTAACGACGATTATAATAGGTCGAACAGTTATAAGGAAATGTCTGGCTTCAAACACGAATAATACGATGAAAATGTAGAACGTAATGAACAAGACGTATGTCGTTACGTATACGTAACGCTGTCGTTACGTATACGTAACGCTGCCGTTACCTATACGCAACGTTGCATTTACGTATACGTAACACTGTCTTTACGTATTCGTAACATCGTAACACACTTTGTTTGATTAATTTTTGCTTATGTTTGGTGACATTCGACATGTATTTTCATTAATTGTAAGTCGATTGCATGCATACTTTTAACGAAAATATCTAGTATTTTTATCTGTTGCATGGAGTATATAAAAATTTTATAGCTTTTAGTGTTTTTTATGTTACATTATGTATGTAACATTATATGTTACACATATGTATGTAACTGTCGCATGCTTCGTCGTTATATTTGGTTTTTTGGTTTAATAATAGCTCTAATCAAAGTTCTTTTTAAAAAAATCATATTTAGATAATCAGGAAATTGCATTAGGATACTGGATTCTAAGGTTTTAAAATTTTTTATATCGGACTAACTTAGCAACAATGAAAAAATGGTAGTAAGGGAAGTTTAGATTTTTCGTGCTAATGTACGTAGGTAACTCCATTGTTAAATATATGCACTCTAGAAATCTCTTTTAGCATTGAAAACAATTTTGGTTTAAAAATATATGAAACTCATTCTGGAATTTCATATTAATTCATTAAATTTGATACACATGTGTATGACAATGTTACATATATGTAACACATAATGTTACACATACATAACACGGCGTTATGCATGTATAACTAGTCGTTTCCTTTAGTTTAATTGTCTTTATTTTAAATAACCATGATTATCTAATTTTACAATCAAAGTATAAAAAATAATACAAACATTTAGTTATTAAATATTTAATAAATATAAGAGAGAGGTGAGAGAAAAAGAGAAGATGTGAGTAGATTTAGGAATTTTGTTAATTATATGTGGTAGTTACCAAGTTAAGTTTTTATGTTCTTCCTATTTTGCCCTTAATGACTATTTAAACACTTATAATTTTCTTTTTAATTACTAAAATGTCACTAATAAATCTCAACCATAGATTAAAAAGATCAATGGTGGATAAGTGGTTTTTTGGTTTTCAATTATAATATGGTTTTCATTGGAACCCTCCCCTATATATATATATATATATATATATATATATATATATATATATATATATATATATATATATATATATATATATATATATATATATATGTCATTTTCTTCATGTTTAATTTAAAATCTTTATCCCCTTCCCAACCGCTTCAATCGAATACGACTATCACAATACCACCGACCGAGTCTCCGGCCTCCGCCTGAGCTCTCTTCGTACTCCGTATATTACCTCTTTAAACTATGTTATCGGTCAAAATAGACTTTTTTATTGACTTTTGTTTCAAATATGTCAAGGATTATCATGTTCATGATTATGGTATATTCAAGAGTTTGATAGACTACAGTCAATTTTTGTTTCACTAAACATGTGATGTTTATCGTGTCTCTTAACAAGTCTTATCGTGTAACCTGTTTCTAAACAGGTTCGTGTCTAGAAAAAATGACACGATTAGTTATTGTGTCGTGTTCGTGTCAGCACTTATCGTGTTCGTGTCTTATCGTGTTCGTGCCTTATCATGTCGTGTATGATTTGTAATGCCAGCCCTATGCCCCCATAGTGACCACCCTTAGATATTTGAGTCGACTCATGTCCTATTTGTCACACCCCAACCTTGAGGGCGGAAACGTCGATATGTGAGGGTTAAGATTGTTCACAGCCACATAACGCTATTAATATTTCAAATATAATTTAAACATAAGTTCCAATGTAACATTACAAGCATAAGTCTCAAAGAAATTAAAAGCATAACATAGAGTGTAACAAATCATTCTTATTTCATCTATTTATCTAGGTCCATTCCTAGATGTGCAAGCTTCAAAGAGTAGATCACAAACTTGGGGTATTCCTGAAACATGTTAAAAATAAAAGGTCAACATAAAAATGTTGGTGAGCATTCCATAGTTTTCAATACATAAGTATATAAAAGATGGCAATTCAAGTCATGAGTTAGTGAATAAAGTGATTAGGGATGTTATGAACAATGCAACAATCAAACCTCGACAAAAGTTTTACAAGTCTCAAACGTTAAAAGTATATACGATCAGCTAAGTGTACTTGGATCAACCAAGCAGGCTTGTCTTACCCATAGATCTATGACTTCGCTGGGCTAGCAATAGTTAATGATTGTACATATAACGCCATAACATGGTAACCATAAAAGTTCAACTAACCACAACTTTACAAGATGAATTGCCATAGGTTTACAAGTCTCAAATAAGTTTACAAGTGCAATGATAATAAGTTAACATGTTTCACCCCAAAGTGTGAAAATAAGCAAAAAGGGGTATGGAAATACTCACATGGAAAACTCACAATAATAGTGATGATTGTAGAGTACATAAGAAAGCTTGGATGTTCAAGAGTCAATGGTGATGTCCTAAATGATAAAAATAAACAATAACTTGAGGTCGGAATTCATTACAAGAAGTTAAGACGCTTAGGAATGCCAATAAGCGAAAAGGTAGATTGAAAAACGATTATTGTACCAATTTTAGATTTTGGACAGAATGTTTGGTATCTGTTTAAACAAGTTTTTAAAATAGTAAAATGTTTCATAAAATTATAAAAATTTACATTTGACTAGTTCAAAGTCTCCCGGACAACTTTTGTTCAGAAACATTTTTATGAAAAGATTCGTAAATAGGTCAAACAAGCAGCACAAGACAGAAGGTGCTGAAATGCGCACTTATCTTGTGAAGACTATTGTTGAGTCGTCCGATTGAGTTTGAAGACGTATAAACTGTCGTTAAAAAGATATTCAATGAACTTAATAATGGAGTCTGAGTTTACTCAAATTTAGTGTATTATGGTCAAGTTATAGTCGGTTGAAGTAAGATTATATTCTGCCAGAATTGTAGTAAGGCACTTATGTGCACTTTTAAAATTGTTAATACATGAAACGGGTTAGAACAATTTATTATGTAATATATGGTATATTAGTCTTCATTTGAGTTATAAAAATATTCTAAGACTTTGGCATAACTATCATTTAGAACAATAATCTTGCAGAATAACCGAATGCGGCGGCATAGCCGTCCATATGCAAACGGGATTCTTTGTTTATGTTAGTGTGTTGTTAGCTTAATTTAGGAATGTTAGTGATTATTATAAGATTAGTGATTATTAAAATGTTAATGATCAAATGATAATTATTAAAATAAAAAGAGGTTTGGTAGAAGAAAGAATAATAGTAAGAACTAAAGTCATGAGAACAATTAAATGTTAGGATGATTAAAATGTATAACAATAAAGGATTACCTTAGTATTAAGAATTCTTGAAATTTCTTGTAAAATAAAATTCTTCAAATTCATCATAACCAATGGATGAAAAAAAGATATGAGAGTGAGGTTTTTAGAGAATGAGCAAATGAAAAGTGAGGCCTAAGCCTTGCTTTTATACTTGAGGTTAGGAGGAGGTTATGAATGGTGTTAATGGTGATTTATAAGTCTCTTTTAAAAGGGGGTTATGATTGGAATTTGAAATAAATATAAAATTAAATAATTTAAATAAATAAAAGAATAATTATAATTTAAAATTTAAATTCTTGAAGACTATAATTTTAACAACTTTTTTATAAAATATTTATAGACTTTATAAAACCAATTTGAATAATCAATCAAATTATTTATTTGTTAATCTTTATAACTTTTATAAAGCTTGTAACTTTATAATTTGATTACTTATTTTCAATATTTAAAATTCATAATTACTTATAAAACTTTATAAGTATAATAAAATTCATTTTATAACTTTATAAGTTTTAATAAGTCTTTTTCATTTAGTTATTTGTTGTAGCATGATTAATAAAGTTTATAATTTTATGAAAAAGAATTATTTATAAATCAACAAGTTATTATAAGTTGTTTAAATGATAAATTGAATAAATCAATTTAAACTACACGTCTAATCTATATAATTCATTATATAAATAAAATAAGTTAAATAAAGAAATTCATATCGTAAGATAGTTTGATTTTAGTTCGGGTTCGGGTTTATAACTTGAAAATGCCGGATGTTACAGTCTCCCCTACTTTAATAAATTTCGTCCCGATATTTAATCACAGAAGACTAATTTCAAGGATGTGAGGAGACTTGGATTTCATGATACATTCGCAAGTGACACTTGGAACATTTAAATTCAAATGAGTTTAATTATGATGGGATGGTATGCTTAAGTTTGTTAAGTTCATTATTTATGATTTCATGTGCTCCTTGACAAAGGTTACAAGATTGTTAATCTAAAATTTTTAATTAATAAATGTTTGTACCTTAAATGGTTCAAGACATTCGGGAAGGTTTTGTCACGCAGTATTGGTGTGACACGCGACTCAAAGATAAGTTTAGGATGTTTTTGGATGGAATATAAAAGCTTCTCAAGTAATAACTTTAACATAGATCTTAGATGATTGATTCTTGTCTACTTATGCCATTAAGGTTTCAAGCTTAACTAGTGTAACGCTGATATAAGGATTGTGTTCGTTAAGGTTAGAGATTCAATTCAGAATGAGGACATCATTGTAATAGATTTTCAGGATAAGTGTGGATTTGAGGGGAAGTCATTCGGAAAAGATTATTAAGGGTCGTTAAGAGATTTGGGATAATGTGTTTAAGATTTAGGAGGCCAAAATCAATGAAGAAACAAGCCAATAGGTCAATAATGCACCAAAGGACATTAAGAAGTACAAGGCAATTTGAACATATACCAAGCTACGTCAACAATTCCTTTATGCCAAACCATGAATACCAATCACGAAAATTCATGATCATCTTTGTCCACATCGGAATGAATAACAAGTCTCGTGCATCGTAAACAAGATGGAGATTTAGAGATTTTCAAAATTATGAGTTCAAAGTTATCCAAAATAATGGGAATTGTATTTTTAATTATGGGTAAAGAGTTAAACAAAAAACGTCGTTCATGATCGGATTGGAATTTAAACAATTCAGAATATCAACGACAAAGGCAACGGCAAATAGTTTTCTAAGTACGGCTTGCACACGCGGTTCATCATACCCATAAGCACAGCTGAGAACATTTATGTGTCTAGAAAGACATGAACACAAGTTGATAATGCCCTTATTTAGTAGAAAGATTGTTTAAGAAGGCTACCATCCCACATCATATGTTGATGATAACTCAAAATGAAAGTTGATAAGTAAGAAATAAATGGTTCGATGTAGCTAGATCGAGTCAAAACATGAAGATAAAGGGAGAGAAATCGATTTAAGAATTCAAATGCTCCAAGCTCGGAACCAAAATCAACCTAGAGTGATCGGGTATCCTTTCAAGTTTAGAAATCATGCTTTGGCTTGATAGGTCCAAACACTAACATTGGTTCACCCTTCAAGTTACTACATGTTCCTTGTCACTTGATTAAAACCTTGGTAAGTTGGAGATCAAGAAATGAGAATAGTCATCAAGGTGTGGTTTTCACTCCTAACTTGATGGTGTATTCCCAAGGTATGACCACTAACTTACCAATCAAAAAGTTTGATCCCAACTCCTTGTTGAGGATCCACAGAAACCACAAGACGATGGTAACTCACCATTAAGGTAAGGGAAATCACTCCTATCTTACGGTGAAGTTTTACAAAAACAAATATAACAAGATGAACTTCTTCATCAAAATCCAGAATTCACTCCTACTTTGATGAAGTCGTCTCATTTGAACAAATACAATTCATAAAGATGATATTGTCATCAAGGTATGGATTCAGCCTATCTTGATGATTGAATGCAAGAAAACAATCGAAAATTGACATTCGTCACCCAAAGTACGGGTTTCAAATCCTATTTGGTGAGAACATGTCATTTGTGAAATGCCATTCCAAAGAAAATAATTGAAGTCAATCCTCAAGATAAAGTAATCACCCCAATCCAGAGGGTTAAATATATAAAACACGCGATTGGAAACCGTTTATCGAAGCGAATAGAGAATCATCAAAGTAAGGGAATCACCCTGTTTTGATGAGTTAGAATCATTTAGGAGATACAGTTGTTCTTAGTCATAAGTTGACTTGCAAACACTTGCATCTCTCACGGGCAGACGGTACGGAGGAGTTTGACTTAACGACGAAAGGAAAATATATCAATTAGAAATTCGGAAAATTTCAAGTTACATCAATGTAACAAAAGGAAAAGTCATGCTTACAAGCTTAAGATCAAAGTTCAAGATAACAGAAGTTGTGTGGTGTTCAATCTTGGATGGTTTCAATCGGAAGACGAAATCAGGGCAGGAAATATTCAACGCCACAACGAGATGTGAACGTTCGATTCACAATCGAAAGGAATACACGGACTTCCCAAGATATAAGGTCAACCATAGTCTTATTGAAGGCACACGTACTATAAGTGATCATTCATCTCAAGGGTTTCGGGTCATGTAAATGGATTCAATGATCAAGTCAAATCACCATTTACACTTGCCTAGACAAAGTATCCCGAGATGTAAGATTTCACCTATAGCATTGCATGTTCTTAGTTATGGGACACATCCTTAAGAAGACTTGAGAACCCTACATAACGGTTTTAAAGTTTTTGATGACCATTCGGTTTAGATTCCCAATATTTTTGGGTATATTAAGATCCATGTTCACGTTGGTCAAGGTATATAGAATAGTTACATGAAGCGCTCAACGTATAACGGTGTTTAAACGTAAGAGTTGAAATGTAGGTTATTTTATATTAACAGGAACATTATGTATGATAAGAATGAAGAGATACCAGTTCAAGGAATCAAAGATTTTTAAGATACGAAGAGGATGGTTCCATTTGGTAACACATTACCATTTGAAATCGTTGACACGGTCAAGGTAAGTTGACCCATTTGCCATAGAGACTTGTGTATGTTGACCATAGTTTATCACTCATCCCCAGAAATCCCCAGGTAAGCATAACTGGTCTCACATGAGTTTATACGATGCTTGGCTTAGCCCGAAGCCTTTTGCCAGGAAATCCAGAATACAGGTGTCTATGTGTCCAACAATTTCTTAGGTTTATGAAATCAAAACCTTAATGAGATTCTCATAGATTAGACATAAAGGTCTAAGGACTGAACCAGATGATAAGTGTAGATTCCACATGTCGTTGAGAATAAGCTTAGGAAGGGTCAAAGAGTTAAAGTTAAGTTTAGGGAGACAAGTAATAAGTTTAAGCATACATAAGGCCATCCTATGCTAAGGCATCAAGTTGCACAAAAGGCATAGCATTATGTAGCATGCAAACAAAATATAAGCACAAAGGTATAAGAGTTTCTATGAGGTTCATGCAACTATAGCTAGGTCACCATTTCTAATAACCTAAATCCCTATAGTTATGGGCTCTGATACCAATCTGTCACACCCCAACCTTGACGGCGGAAACGTCGAGATGTGAGGGTAAGATTGTTCACAACCACATAACGCTATTAAATATTCAAAATATAATTTAAACATAAGTTCCAATGTAACATTACAGCATAAGTCTCAAAGAATTAAAAGCATAACATAGAGTGTAACAAATCATTCTTATTTCATCTATTTATCTAGGTCCATTCCTAGATGTGCAAGCTTCAAAGAGTAGATCACAAACTTGGGTATTCCTGAAACATGTTAAAATAAAAGGTCAACATAAAATGTTGGTGAGCATTTCCATAGTTTTCAATACATAAGTATATAAAAGATGGCCAATTCAAGTCATGAGTTAGTGAATAAAGTGATTAGGGATGTTATGAACAATGCAACAATCAAACCTCGACAAAAGTTTTACAAGTCTCAAACATTAAAAGTATATACGATCAGCTAAGTGTACTTGGATCAACAAGCAGGCTTGTCTTACCCATAGATCTATGACTTCGCTGGGCTAGCAATAGTTTAATGATTGTACATATAACGCCACAACATGGTAACCACAAAAGTTCAACTAACCACAACTTTACAAGATGAATTGCCATAGGTTTACAAGTCTCAAATAAGTTTACAAGTGCAATGATAATAAGTTAACATGTTTACCCCAAAGTGTGAAAATAAGCAGAAGGGGTATGGAAATACTCACATGGAAAACTCACAATAATAGTGATGATTGTAGAGTACATAAGAAAGCTTGGATGTTCAAGAGTCAATGGTGATGTCCTAAATGATAAAAATAAACAATAACTTGAGGTCGGAATTCATTACAAGAAGTTAAGACGCTTAGGAATGCCAATAAGCGAAAAGGTAGATTGAAAAACGATTATTGTACCAATTTTAGATTTTGGACAGAATGTTTGGTATCTGTTTAAACAAGTTTTAAAATAGTAAAATGTTTCATAAAATTATAAAAATTTACATTTGACTAGTTCAAAGTCTCCCGGACAACTTTTGTTCAGAAACATTTTTATGAAAGATTCGTAATAGGTCAAACAAGCAGCACAAGACAGAAGGTGCTGAAATGCGCACTTATCTTGTGAAGACTATTGTTGAGTCGTCCGATTGAGTTGAAGACGTATAAACTGTCGTTAAAAAGATAATTCAATGAATAATAATGGAGTCTGAGTTTACTCAAATTTAGTGTATTATGGTCAATTATAGTCGGTGAAGTAAGATTATATTCTGCCAGAATTGTAGTAAGGCACTTATGTGCACTTTAAAATTGTTAATACATGAAAGGGTTAGAACAATTTATTATGTAATATATGGTATATTAGTCTTCATTTGAGTTATAAAAATATTCTAAGACTTTGGCATAACTATCATTTAGAACATAATCTGCAGAATAAACGAATGCGGCGGCATAGCCGTCCATATGCAAACGGGATTCTTTGTTTATGTTAGTGTGGTGTTAGCTTAATTTAGGAATGTTAGTAGTGATTATTATAAGATTAGTGATTATTAAAATGTTAATGATCAAATGATAATATTAAAATAAAAAGAGGTTTGGTAGAAGAAAGAAGATAATAGTAAGAACATAAAGTTATGAGAACAATTAAATGTTAGGATGATTAAAATGTATAACAATAAAGGATTACCTTAGTATTAAGAATTCTTGAAATTTCTTGTAAAATAAAATTCTTCAAATTCATCATAACCAATGGATTTTAGAAGATATGAGAGTGAGGTTTTTAGAGAATGAGCAAATGAAAAGTGAGGCCTAAGCCTTGCTTTTATACTTGAGGTTAGGAGGAGGTTATGAATGGTGTTAATGGTGATTTATAAGTCTTTTAAAAGGGGGTTTATGATTGAATTTGAAATAAATATAAAATTAAATAATTTAAATAATAAAGAATAATTATAATTTAAAATTTAAATTCTTGAAGACTATAATTTTAACAACTTTTTTATAAAATATTTATAGACTTTATAAAACCAATTTGAATAATCAATCAAATATTTATTTGTTAATCTTTAAACTTTTATAAAGCTTGTACCTTTATAATTGATTACTTATTTTCAATATTTAAATTCATAATTACTTATAAAACTTTATAAGTATAATAAAATTCATTTTATAACTTTATAAGTTTTAATAAGTCTTTTTCCATTTAGTTATTTGTTGTAGCATGATTAATAAAGTTTATAATTTTATGAAAAAGAATTATTATAAATCAACAAGTTATTAAGTTGTTTAAATGATAAATTGAATAAATCAATTTAAACTACACGTCTAATCTAATATTCATTATATAAATAAAATAAGTTAAATAAAGAAATTCATATCGTAAGATAGTTTGATTTTAGTTCGGGTTCGGTTTATAACTTGAAAATGCCGGATGTTACACTATTGAACCTAGATCTTGTGATCTCCAGTCAACAAAGTTAGGTTTCCTTCACATATATTTATCAGTAAGCATTCTTCTTATTCCACAACTCAATCTCTTATCAACTCTTAGGTTGTTGGATCTAATTCTTCAAGTCATCATAGATAACTTTACAATTGAGATTACTTGTTATGGCGTGTTCTTAACTCTCAAGTTAATCTTACATATTGTCAAATTTTAAGACAATAACCTTAGGCCTATAGGTATAATTTATGTCTTTAAAAGGTAAAATTGCATTTTTAATGAACACTACTTCATCATGCCTTTTATCACTAGATACTAGATCTAACCAACTAACATTCAATGCTCACTAGATTAACTTCTTATGACCTTCATGTAGTCTATTTGGTCATATATTTGCATTATCAATTTGATTAGAAAATTTTTTATTTGCCAAACATTCTAGTATATCAAGTGTAAGTCACCCCATATTTAAATGTTATTATATAAAGTCATTCAAAGTCTTGACGAAGAAAATCATGTAGCTCCAACATTTAAATTCCACACTTTAATGCATAGAGCACCCTTTATGCATCATCAAACTTTCTAATAGGGAAAAGAAAGGTTATCCATTTCTACACATATTAAGAAATCATCTCAATCATACTTTTTTATACCCATAGGGTTGTTTCTCAAATGTTTTCTCACCCACATGTCTTGCATTTTGATAAAGTTTGTTTGACATTGCTTATGACAATAACTTGATACTTATGATTTGAACAAGACCATGCCTTTGTATCATTGAGTTCATCAATGCTTACTTATAAAGCAACATATGCCTTGGTGCAAGTTTTTAGTACTTTTTAATGTTGAAACTAAATTTATCATAAGGTAGTTTGCAAACCATCACATACTTAAAAGGATTTTAAATCACCATCTAGGACACACCTAGAAAATGTATTTCTTTTTAAGACCCTCACATGTTATGGTATTTTTTTAGATTGAATGATTTTTTTTCCAAAATGTCTAAACACAAATCAGTCTTGTGTTATGTAGATTTGAATGTTTCTTGTTATTTAGTGTCCATGGAGCACCCTATTTAACACATATTGATCTAGCATTCTTTAGACTCAATACTATAATATGTGAATAGAAGATGCATCATTTTAATTCTTCACAGCCTTAAAGGACATCATACTATTCTTTTATCGCAATCACTTTCAACTTAGACAATGCAACATCTCAAATCTATAACATTTAGGAATGCCTGATATATATGTTACATAAACATACATCATCATTTATTTCAGGATCATAACATCTTTGATCTATAAGGTGCCACGCCTGACTCCAATGATTTTTAACAAAGAAACCCCAATTTGAGTCTTTTTGGCAAATTATTAATCAGAGAAATGAATAATTCAACATTTTGTTAAGATATAGTCATACAATACCAATATCCATAATATGGATACACACATATTCCCTTGTGTGATTTACAGATTTCTGGTATTTGGAGAGTAACCATGTATTCTAATTTAGTAGATCATGTGCAACAAAACAACTACTATTTAGCAACCATGAACTAGGTTGTAACTTGTAGCCAACTAGCAACATAGGTAGTTGCATTAGTTATGAGTCAACAGTGCCTGATTGCTCTTGGTAGGAGTCCACTAGCTCTTGATCACTCACTAAAATTAAGGCTAATGTACTTTTCATATTTTAAATAACATTAAGATAGTAGGCACATCTACATTTCTTTTTGTGAAAATCACATGTTACGAGTCACACATGATTCGGATAAGAACTATTGTAGCATAAAATTCTTTCATATATCATTATATTATAATTCACACATAGTGAATTCTCATGTTTTATATCCGATGTATCACGCACGACTATCAATAGTCATATAAACAACACATTAGTTGTCCTTATGCAAATTCCTTCTTGCACTATCCAATTTAAATTATAATTATTAATACGTCAAATTATTGTAAAAAGTATATTTCGTACATATCACGTATACATTAATTTATTGAAAATTTTCAATGGTAATTATATTCTTAAGATATTAAACACAACAATAATAAAAAATAAATTAAATTAATTTAAAAGCAAACTTTTATTAATCGTAATTTAAATCAAATACATAAATGATTTCTAACCCCCTATAATCATATAGTGATGCTATATCCAACACTTTCATCATCCGATATAATGATCACTTTTGTTGACACATCCTCCCATAGAGTTAATCTCTACAACCCAACTACTATGTTTCCATCAGCAAAAAAGTGGTTGGATTCTCTTGTTCGAAACATGCTCCACTTATTATTTTGATGCAAATAAGATCTAGTAATTAATATAGTTCAACCGGCTTGAAGATATTACATCCTTCTTCTTTAAATTGAGAAGAAGAACAACATTCTTTAAATTGAGAACACGATCTAGTAATTAATATAGAACAACTTCTTACAAGTAGTAGCACTTAAACACTTATAGATAGATGTTTTAAGATAAATTGTTTATATCTTGATTACTAAAATCAAAGCATATAGACTTTAAATAGTTTAACTTTATAACACTAGTTCTAACACACACATTAGACACTAAACGTTTACATAAAACGTTATATGAACACTTTATTTTAAAATACAAACACACATGTCAGCATTAATATAATCTCATATTGTTTTATAAAATTATTTTTTAACTCTCAAATTAGAGTTAAATGTATACATAAAGCATTCTTATAATAAAATGCCTATTATTTTTAAATAATAGTACACAATAGCACGTTGGTTAGACATAGAAATGGTTACATGAAAATGTTTGCTAGATAATTAATCAAATTCCAACGAACACGTTAGAAAACTAATCATTTACCAAAAATGATTTAGTAGTATGGTTTATAACCCAAACCAATTCTAACACTTATGTTAGTAAATAAACGATCAATGATTGTTTACATAAAGCCAAAAATGGAGACAAAGCTTTCGACTTGTAACTCGATATTTTTGACTCAAGATTGCATTATAATCTTATGCAAGTCCACTCGAGTTGTACAAAACACCTTATTTTCTAAAATATAATTATAAGATTTTAACCCAAAAAATCTCAAATAGTTTATATTTATCCTTTTATGAACCCAAAATCCTTATTTGTAAGGTTCTTAAGATTGTCATAGCAATCTAAATAAAAATTATTTTTAAGTTTGTAGGATATGAGTTCCATTTTGTTACTAATTAATAAAATAATAATCATATATTTATGAGAAATAAAAAATTACAATACTGCATACAAACCAAATGTAAGTAATAACAAAGTTTCGATGAATTGAAATCAATTCAAACCATAATTTTCAGAAAGAATTTCCTTCACTAAATCTTGAAACTATAGAGATTCTTCACAACTTCACCTATGACTGTACAATCAACGAATCAAAAGGTGGATGGTGGTTGAGGACTTCTGTTAAACAGAGGTCCCTTAAAACAGATTTTGTGCATCTTTTTAAACGAACACGTTATGTCCCAGGGTATAACAAGTAAAACAATATATTTGTATTGCCGGAGATGTCCTTGCGCCCGAGGTAACAATGGAAACGAAGGTGTATTGAACAAGAGCGTGTAGAGCGAAGAATGCTGGATATTCATTAGAGTTTGTGTGTGGTTTCTCAAACACGAGTGAGTTTCCCGAGCGTTTAAAACACAAGTTAACATTATTTAATTTGTGAATTAATTTTCATATTAATACACAAATTAATTTATTTTTAATTGTTAATTAATATTTCAAAATTTGAATAGTCTATTCGCTTTTACATAACGAAATCACATGCCAGTCAAATCAACTTGACCCGAACCACAAACTCTAACGATATCATACTAGAGGATCCATAATTACTCATTATATATTTCCTTCAACCACAGACCTGGTCAAGAGATTAAAATGTGACCATCTCTAACCCAAGGACCCTTTCTGCAAATTCAATCATAATTTAATTCGGCTTGACATGACTCGGATATATAGGAACGTTGAAAGAGATTAAGAGAGTGATGACCATCCAAATTGAAAAAGTGTAAACTATAAAACAAAAGAGAATGATGAAAGTTGAAAGTTGAAAGTTGAAAGATCAATTAAGATTAAACAAATAACTAATTATCTCTTGAAGGATTAATTAAGATTAATCAAATAATTAATTATCTTTACAAACATAACTACTTTGCTTAATTTGACTAATTTCATCCATGTAAAAGTTTATATTTTTCTTAATTAATTAACAAGAACTTAGTTTCTTTAATATGTCGTGTTACTAATACTGTATAATGACATGCAGTATTAGGTTATCCAACATAATAATATATATTTGTTAAATACAGAAAATATAGAATTACAAATCTCATTTTAAATACTATTTTGAAGCATTTTTAGAGGAACACCCGTGAACTAGTATACCAAAGTTCAAAGATGTCATCAATGCATGCACACATAAGTGTGAAAGGATGAAGGCATCCCATGTCCATGTCAACGAGTAAAATCTGCTTTTGTTTTATCTTTTGTTTCTTTATCTTATTTTATTAGTCCACAATATACACGAAAACATCATAGCAATATCTAAATGATGAAAAGAAGACATAAGTCACAAAGTTAATGCTTTTGGAACATACCATCATGTCAAACAATCACCTTTTCCATTATTGGGTTTGTATATTTCTATGTTTTGTTTGGAATAAGGTACATAAGGTATAAATTGACATCTTAAAATCCTAGGCCACATTAGGTTAGCATGCTAATCCAAAAGCCAAGGTCATTTACACCATTTGACACATAGGACATATGCTGAGCATTTAAGGGCGTGAGACCAGCTAGAAAAATGGACCACAAATGAAAAAAATAAGTTATAATAGGTTTTAAATTATTTGTAATTATTTAATTTAACATGTGTAATGAGTCAATCCTATTTTATTTTTTACAAATTTTGCGTCTCTCGGGAGTTTGGGTCTTGGACGATCACCCCTCCTTGGGCCGCTGTGACATCCGTCACTTTAAGGTCCGTCAATTGACGTGTTTGACCGTCATCTATTCTATATTTGGTCATTTCTCATCATTATTTGACTCATTATGTGGATATCATGTGTGCAATATTATCGTTGTGTGTGCATTCGTTAAAAACCGTGTGTGAACCTTAAAAAAAGACCTTTAAAACTTTCATTTTTGAAAACGTTAAATATATCATTTTATAAAATATAATAAATGTTTTAATATAACCATTTCTTAAGTCATGACAACATTAAATGAACTTTTACAATTAAAATAAAACTCTAATAAAGTCGTTTTTCAACCGAACAAAATTTGGGAAAACTCGGGGGTTAAGTGCAGGGACTAAACTTGTAATTTTGTAAACTTGGGCTGGGTATAAATACCCCTTTTCCAGCCCTAATCCCCCATTTCATCATCTTCTTCATCTTCATCTCTTTCACACACAAAAACACCATCTTAGCACCAAATCCGACCCGAGAGGTCTCGTTTTCTTCGTCTTGTCACCATCTACAGCTTAGACTACCCCTCCTTAGCAGGTAGTTGTCTTTGGTTGTTCATTTTTGAGCCTTTCACGGCTGTCCAAACTAGGGTTTCGGGTGTGTTCGGGTTCAACCCGAACACACAAGGTCGTATGGGTGCGTGTGTGAGGTCTCTTTGCTTGTGTTTTATGCTTGTGTATGTTTGTTGAGTGTTTCTGGAGGTCCTTGTGGTGTAAACCCGTGTTTAGAGTAGCTCGGGGGCTGCTCCTCCCGACCACAGTCGCGATTCTGCAGATCAGGCGACTGGGTCATCCAGGCGATTGAGCCGTGCGACTGAGTGGGTCGTGCGACTGGATCATGCGTCTGAGTCAATCGCGCGACTGAGTGGTGCGACTGGGCATGTCGTGCGACTGAGTTGTGCGACTGAGTGTCTGTGTGCGATTGAGTCATGTGTGCGATTGAGTGTATGCGAATGAGTCATGCGACTGAGTGTTTGGGTGCGATTGAGTCAGGTGACCGACTGAATGTGTGCGAATGAATGTGATTCGCACGACTGGAGTCCAATCGTACGAATGAAGGTTCAGTCGTACGAAAGTAGCTAATTCGCACGACTGAAGGTTGATTCGTGCGCATGGAAGTTGAGTCGTGCGATTGAGTGTTGTGTGGTACGACTGAAGGCCAATCATACGAATAAAGGCTCAATCGTACGATGGAGCTGATTCGCACGATTGAGGGTTGATTCGCACGAATGGAGGTTGAGTCGTGCGTCTGGCCTTGTATGCGACTGAAATTGTGTGGCGTGAGTATGTCGTGTGGTGTCGAGGTAACACTAACACAATAATGCCATTGTTTGGCCACAAATATTAGAGTCAACGCGAGAAAGGGCACAGAAACTATTTGAGCAAATTTAACTAACGCTTTACGAACGACTAAATTGACTTATAACTATTGACACTTATTCAATATTCTTTCGATTAACAACGATACTTTTACTTAAACATCATCATTATTGGCAACAATGTCTTGTACTTGGATCTACATAAGGTCTAGTACGTGTGTCAGTCTGTGTGTGTGTTGTGCATGACCCATCCGATACGACCCGAACCGACCCATCATTATTGCGCGCTTATACATATATCATATCATTAATGCTATACAATAACTGTCAATAGGTGTTTGACTGTTTATTTGCATTCAATATTAGGGATACATCGCTCATACATACTTACCACCTAACAAGTGAGTTTCGTGGCCCCTTTTACGCTTATACAATATTTCATTCATTTACAAATTGGGGGAAAAGTATGCTTACACAACTTTTATGCTGTACAACTTACATACATTTTACATACAAGGAATCAACGTGATACTGTGTTGCAAGTACTATTTGATACATGCTTGGGTCTGCTGTGTGGTTCTATCTTTGCAACTATTTAATTCCAGTGTGGGAACCGACGGTTAGGTATTGGTAGTACTACTGGGTTGACACCCCCACCCTCGTTTGATGGTATACTAGTTGGTACCATCAGTGGCCAGGAACGGGCCCTTGGGTGAATATATGCCGACAATTTCTTTGTGTACGTCGCTAGGTTTGGTTGCAAAGCTCATGTCATGTGATATTTACTTGTGTAATAACTGTATTCACGGTATTCCGACGCGCTATTATATACAGCATCAATTACATTTTTATTACATAAACCTGCGAGCTCACCAACAATTATGTTGACCGTTTTAAGCATATCTTTTCAGGTGATCATGCAAGTCCAGGAATCTAGGTGTGCTGCCTTAGTGGAGACCCTAGGATGCATTTTTGGGACTTAGCTCATTTTGATAAACAATCTTTTTGAACAATGTTAACGTTTGTAAACAATTATCAACATTTGAAACTTGTTCCCGGGTTGTGGGAATTAACATTTATATTTTCATCATATGTGTATATGTGTTATCATCATCATGTTGCTTATGGCTATGTTGTTGTGAACATTGACTAAACACGACACAAGTCCCCTTGTTGTTGGGTGTCGTCATGACACGCATGTCATCATTTATTTATATTGCTCTCTATCGCTTACCATGTGTTATGACGATCCCGGTCTCGTTACATCCCCGTGTTTCCGCTTTTAGCGGGGGGTGTGACAGCCGCCCATGTTGGCACATTATTATTTTTATGATTTAGTACTGAATGATTAATTGACTAACAGTTTAAAGATTACATCCAAAACCTAAAAGTAAGGGTCTGTTTGTCAATTTTCGAATTATAAGTGTTGAACCAATAAGTATCTAAACCATTAAGTACTGAACCATTAAGATCTAGTATATCGCTTAAGTATTCAAAGGCAAATGTCTAACCAATTTAGATAAGAGGTCTTAACCATTCAGCATTAGACCTCTTAACCATTAAGCATTAGTATGATGCTTAACCATTCAGAGGCAAATGTCTAAACCATTCATAAATTTGCTCGCGAAACAAACAGTCTGAACCTTAAGTGCTGAACCATTCAGACATCTAAACCATTAAAAGGTTGTTTCAGATGCTGCCAAACAACCCCTAAGAATATTTTTTTTATTATTATAGGTGGTTTGACAATCAGGATATGGTCTCTAGAAAATATTAATGTTTTTAGATGATATGCTAGTTGAACTAATAATGGGAGGTCATGGGTATAAATCTCAATCCGAGCAAAATACTTAGAGTTAAGACATGAGATTTTCTCAACAATGGGTTTCCTTCTGAGTAAGTTGAATCTGCGGTCTCGGCTGGAAAACAGATAGATGCGTCGAATTAAGATAACAACTATCCTGCCATCAGGGTCACACATTTATCGTTTAAAAAAAAGAAGTTCAACTAACGTATGTGATGAGGTGGCAAGGAGATCCATTACTTGATATGCTCAATTTGCAGGAAGAAATCAATTTTGTTAAAAACGTTTTTTTCGATAGAACAAAGTTTTTTAATCAAATTTTGATTGAATGTCATGATAAAAATTAGGGTTATTGGATTATAATAATCCCAACTTTTATTTATTGGTCGAGATTAATCACAACTCAGTAAATGTTTACAGGCAATCCTAACTTTGAACTTATTTTCTTCCAATGATCCCTTACTAACTGAGAGTTAACCCTAGTTAGTTTTTTTAATGAAATGAGGCCAACTTTGAGCCATTTTTCATCTCCAGCACCGTCTAGTCTCAGTTAGGTCTGTTTTCCATCGTCTAACCTCCATCATCACCTAAGATCTACCTCCAACGAGTTCAATGGTTCAAATCAGAAGGTGGAGATTGACGGGTTTTTGGGTGCGGAATTTTCAAATCGACAGACCTGATGATAGATTTTAACTTTATGTTTAGTGTTTTGGCCACAAAAAACAGTCCACGTCATAAAAAAACTAACAGGGTTAACTCTCAATTAGTAAGAGATCGTTGGAGGTAAATAAATTCAAAGTTGAGAGTATCTGTAAACATTTACTGAGTTGAGATTAATTCCGGCCAATAAATAAAACTTGGGATTATTAAAATCCAATAACCCTAAAATTTAAAAAAACACATATCTGGAATTTTTGAAAAAGTTAAAACATAATATATTATAAGTCAAAAATTTAAATTATATAAGAAATTCATAATTTGAATATAAAAAATTGATAAAGTTTTAAATTTTGTCCTTTAATTATGTTTAAAATTAAATCTTATACTTAAACTTTGATAATTATACTGAAATAATTTGAAACGACTAAAAACTTTTGTACCAAAAAAAGTTAAAAATCGAGTTGTATAATTTCTATTAGTTTTATTACAAAGGTAATGAACAAATGAAAATAAATTTGTAAGAAAATAAAATTTTAATTAAAAATAAAGCTAAATTATTACTAATATTTATGATGATTTTTTAAACAAAAGTGGCTAAATATCAATAAAAGTAAAGAAAATAAAATTAAAAAACATAAAGAAAGGAAATAAAAATTAATAATACATTTCGTCATTTTAGGGTTAAGGGCAAAGTGATCATTTAAAATGATAAGTTTATAAAAATAAAAGTGATTAGAAAAGAGAAAGAAAATTAAATAAATAAAATAATAATAAAAAAGAAAAAAATAAAAGATTAGTGAACATTATATATTTCATACTTTAAGGGTAAGGGTAAAATGATCTTTTATTAAAAACTAACTGAAAACGTTAACTATATGATGTGGGCCCAAGTGTGGATAAGCAAGCTTTAGCCTTTTTGGAGGCCCAAGATCGCTTATCAAAAGGGGCTTCACCATGACCATAACTTGGGCTAGGCGGTTTGGGTCATCGTTTCGGCCCAAAAACGGCTTATTTTAGGAGTTATTTTAATTTTTGTCTTATTTTTACATTTTGTTAGACTTTATATTTGGCCTAGTTTTTGGCCCGTTCATGTTTTGTGGCCCATTCGAATTTGGTTTTGTTTCTTATATGTTTGTAAGAGATGGGTGAAAGAATTATTGAAGTTTATGAAAAATCTGTTTTTCTCTCTATCATAGTGTGTGTTAGTGTAAACCCTGATTATCGGTATTTTTGTGAATCAACGATAGTTAGAAGAATTGGTTAGTAGAATTGACATAAAACGTGATATGTTTTCAAATAAGGGACGTTCAGTGTACTTATCAAAATTTAAAGACAAGATCCATAATTTAGGTATATTTTAAGGACAAAATTTGTAATTTACTCTAAAAAAATTAGATCAGTGAGCTTTTTTGCAACCTAAACATCCACTCGTGTAAAGAGCGGAACTTACCCCATCCACATCGACTAGTTCAACTAACGGATTATTTAAGTCATGTGAAAAGCGTATACCCACACAAAATATATAAAAAAAGTTTTCTAAAAGTAATTTAATACCTAAGGAGAATCCGAAAATAATCCCTCTTGTGTCGAGTTATTAGGAGGTTTGACTGAACAAGAGTAATCTCTCTGAATCATTCAGCATGTTTCTAATCCATTAAGAGGGTCTATGAACCATTAAGATGTGACTTTTAAGTGAACCATAAATACTAAGTAGTCTGTTAATTAAATCATTAAAAGACTGTCAAATAGCCCTTACTTAGTTGCTCAATTGTTTAACCATTCATCTAATAGTTTGTAACAAAACTTTGGACACGGAGGTTTCTTTCAGGATGTTTGGGGTCCTGCATCGCATGTCCCTTAGATGATTCGTTGTTTTAAGCGGCCTCTATACCGAGGAGGAGACCCGAGAGCCGATCTACACCACGGCTTTGATTCGAGGGGCAAATGACGCAGATCAAGTCTAGTGGCCTGTGATTGGTGATGGACTGTACGGTGGCGATTTGATTTTCTCTCACATACAAGACCCTCTCTATCGTTACATTCACCGTCTAATCGCCACGTCGGTCGTTGGACGTGGAGCGGGGACCGACAGGGTCAACACTGTCGACCTCTACTTTCTCTGGTGTCTACTCACACACAGAAATGGCCACCTCACGCATGCTCTTGTGGTTACTTTGCCAGCTACTATCACAGGCAGGCGCGAGGGGTGTTGTTAGGCAGCAACATCGTGGCGCAGATCGCTCGGAGCCTGAGATACGAGCGTGCTATGTCCCAGCTTCCACTCCCTGCGACTCCTGTGCGCCTGGCGGGACAGGCCACCGCCACAGGGTTGAGGATCGCTTGGAGGTTTGGGGACGGCACATGACACCTAGTGTAGAGATTCTATGAGCTTGTGGCATGGGTGCCCGAGCCGTTGGTGGACCCGCCCAAGTTGGCAGGGCCTGAGGTCTAGGTTCAGCAGGTTCACCAGTCGGTTTATGGCGGGGAGGATGAGTCCATTCATCTGTCGGACGACCAGGACCCGCCGCAGCATCCTTAGCGCGTGTACCATGCCGTGCGGTTGCCTGCTCACATAGTAGATATGCTTCAGGACACGCAGGCCAGGGTCACGAGCATGGACGACCGGGTCACGCGTATCGCGGACCGAATCACACGTATGGAGGATATGATGGAGTGGGTTATCTAGCACATGGTCGCAGACTATGTGGCCTCCGATACGCCGTTGTTGTCACCGCCACCCAGACGGTTAAGGCATGACGGTGCTAGCACCTCTTGCGCAGGCGGGTTAGGTCTGGGAAAAGATGCTGACATGGCGGGTTAGATAGATATTTCATTTGTATTTTGTTTCTTATTGTATGTACAAACTTGTTGTATTTATATATGCAATTTTAATTATAATTCTTTTGTTGTATTTATGATGGCTTCTGTATTTGATTGTGTTTGTAATGGTAATTATACACAATATTTGTAATTTTGATAATGTTAATTGTATATGTATGAACCAACTTGTTATGTAATTGTATATAATGTTTATGATAATTTCTATATTCGTTTTTATATACAAAGTCGTAAAGTCACAAAAACACAAACTCGTAATATGATAAAATAAAAAACACAATGCTCAAATCAATTGTCGGGATGGAACAATTGATATGACATGTGAAACCCGTAAGTTATGTTTGATGTGTTTTCCAAGTCGGTCGCTTATGTTGTTAATGACAAACTTTTTGATACAGATGTAACTAACTTATGTGTTCCTCCCTACATCTCACATGTAAGCGAGCACATAACTTGTGAGCACATAAATGACAAACCTCGTGACTCGAACCCGGGTCTCTAGTCTAGAAAGAGAAGTCTTACTATTCAACTAGAATCTCATAGTAATATTCAAATTTAAATGTAATTATTGTTTTGATGAAAATGAATTGTTTTTTAATAAAAACAAGTGGGAGCATCTGGTTGGTCAACCACCTTAAAAGTCAATTAAACATAAGTACTATACACGTCGATGATAACTGTTATATAGTTAATAACATGGTTATCTTGAGATTTTGGCCTCGAGACACCTTCATTAAGTGTTTGATATGTTGTAGTTTAGATCTATAAAAAATAATATATAGCAACATCTTTCAAATCACTTGCATGTGGTGAAACCAATTTTTATTATTATTCAGCTTAGGCCTGTAAATAAACCGAACGAACATGAACATTGACATGTTCATGTTCATTTATTTAACTTTAACCGAACATAAACACATAACTGAACATGATCTTTTACTCATTAAGAAAAACCTAGGGCACTTTTAATTTAAAATACATACATTATCCTTATGACCATTCTTCAACTAATAACCAGCTCAACTGATTATGATCACATAAATGATGTGTAGTTGCCACTAATTATCCATCTCCAGGTGCATAAGCATCTTCACAACCTCACTCATGGTTGGTCGAGCCTCTCTATCTTCCTCAACACATTGAAGAGCCACTTTTACAAGATTATACATCTGATGTTTATCATATTCACCTTTTATCATAGGATTTATTATCTCCATGATTTGTGTCTCTGTTAAACTTTCACTAGCAGCATGGACCTTTTCTCTTACCCAACTTACAAGCCTCTTTTGTTCCGACGTCTCATTGTCATGGCTCAGTTGATCATATTTGGGACTTCTTCCAGTTAACATCTCTAGCACGACCATCCCGTAGCTGTAAACATCAACTTTTGAAGTAATTGGGAGATTAAACACCCATTCTGGAGCCATATAACCTCTAGTCCCTCTTATCCTTGAAAAGATGGAATTTTGGATTACAGCACCATGGTAGCATAGTTTGGACAACCCAAAATCAGCCACCTTTGGGTTATAATTATCACCTAACAATATATTATGTGGTTTAATATCACAATGCAAAACCCACTCCAAGCACTCTTCATGTAGATAAGCTAATCCTTTCGCCACACCATTTGCAATTTCAAAGACGTTTTGCCAATCAAGATGGTTACCATCTAAGTTCCTAGCTAATGAGCCATTCTCCATGTACTCATAGACCAAGATCCTATGCTTTCCCTCAACACAATAACCATATGTTTCTACCAAGTTCCTATGATTTATCCTTCCAATTATGTTCATCTCTGCTAGAAATTCAGCTTCCCCTTGGATAGCCTCATGAAGTTGCTTGATCGCCACCACTCGATTGTCTGGAAGTATGCCTTTATACACGATGCCACCACCACCTCTTCCAATCTCTTCACTGAATTTGTGAGATGCCTTCACTATCTCAGCGTATGTAAACCTTTTAAATCCAGTAGCAACTGTGTGGTAGGCTCGGGTTGTTGTACCTAAGGGTTGTTTGGTGATGTAATAGAAGAACACAATGGATGCAACTTCAATTACACCAAGGATGATGGCGAACCACAACATGAACTTGAGGGACCCATTCGCACTCCTTTTCTCATATGTTCGTTCTAGATGAATTATAGAACTTGAGCAATTCATGTTGTACTCGTTAACAACATACTTATTATATGTCGATACATCCGTTTTAGGTAGCTTAAGATAAGTGTTTACAGAAGTATCCATGGAATGTCCATTGAACAACAAAGTCTTGACATAACAGTTAAAGATTCCATCTTGTCTATTAAAGGTGTGTTGAAAGGCCTTACAGTTTGAGTTATCCAGGCATGCCTTCTTGCATTGTTTAAGAGTGGAACTTGGCATATATATAGTATCAAATCCATAAAATTCCACATAGGGGAGTTTTATGAATCCATAGTTTTCATGATGACCAGAAAGATCATATGTAGGCTCACACCCAAGAGACCAATCCGAGTGGTTCGTCCTCTTGTATCCATGCATGCAAGTACATGATCTCCTTCCTGATTTAGGGTTGTAAGTACAAAGGCTGTTCGGACCACAAATCCCATGAATTGTACATGTTATTGAAATTGCTTGCCAAGAAACACTCCATCTTCTTTCCTTAAGCGAGTAAACTCGAATATTACCATCAACATCAAGTGTGAGTCTTCTTTGAAGGGCATCATCACCATAGTCGATGGTAGTAAAATGTAAATCATCTGACGATTGAAAGCGCCCTTTAGAATCAAGCATAGCAAATCTACTATTGTTGTAAGTAGACCTTCTTGCTTGCCATGATATTAACCAAGGGCTAGGCCAATAAACACTAGTAACTTGATTGTTGTTGTAAAGAAGCCGGATTACATTGTCATTGTCAAAATAGAGTTTGTAGAAGCCAGAAGATAAATTAGTTGAACTTCTAGAGGATATGAGCACAGTATCTTTGGTGAAAGGCTGATTGGGAAGGATAGTGTCGGTTGGAAAACTAAAGCTTTGCCAAACATATGACTTCTTTTCTAATTGGGTAAGAACAAGGTTACCCGAGTCAAGGAGTTGTAGTTGCAAAGGCGATCTAGACGAACTAGATTGTGTGTCGGTCTTCCAAACGCTTACACCAGCATCGGTTAGAACAAGATCTCCTGTTTTCGACAAGGAAAACCTGGAGCGTTTTCCGTTGACAGGCGCGTCTCGGTTTGCCATCCAAACTATTGTGTAGTTTCCATCAAACAAAGGCTCAGAAAACCATATTGCAAAGAAATAAGCATTTTGGCCAATCTTGTGAAATCCGGCTGTGAAAAGGCCATTTGGAGAAACCAAATGATCATTCTTTTCTACCAAGAGTGATGAGCCTTGCGTTAAAACATTTGGTGAGGAAGAAGAGGATGCATATGCAACCAGTGGAGAAGAATAAAGGGTAGTTAAAGATAAGAGAAAGACTAAGAGCAAATGCATGATGTAATAATATGAATCAATAAAGAGAACTTCGTGTGTGTATATATAACAATACTGTTGAAATTATCTCTTAAGTCGTGCGGTGGTAATGAAAGGATTTTGTATTCAAAGTTGCGTCTGACCAATTAATAGTACAAATTTTTATTTTGTTCAGGAATGAGAACTAAATGCATGCAAAGACACATAACTGAGAATTAGAAGACAAAACTCTAAATTGACAAGTACTAATTTCAATACTTTTCCATTTGAAAAAGGAAAAATCTCACTATGATTAAATTACTAAAATTTTGCATATTAGTTTTTATTTGAAGTAAAGGTCATTTTTCTGCATATATTGCTACTATTACACTTTTATATATTATATTAACTTGTTAATAACTATCGACTAATTGTCTTTCACATATTTTGTAGAACATATCTGGTTAGTTTTGTATATAAAATACCAAAATATTTTGTTTATTTATTTAAAATGAGGCAATTAATTATTTTTGTGCCTCAGTGTCTAGATAAATTTAATGACATGCTAATTTAGGTTATTCCGTTAGCTTGGAAATAAGGGCGGGTGGATATGTTAAAATGTCGAGTTAATATAATAATTTATAATTACATAAATATTGATTTAAAATTTTCAATCTTCACTTTCATCCTAATAACACATGTTATCAATATTTTTATATAAAATACCACATCAATATGTCAACTAAATATATTCATGGGTGAGTATCTTTAAGCACGACAGAAAACCAACATTTTGATAATTTTGTAAAACAAAAAGTAATAATTTATTTCATCCATGCAAATAAGAAGGTATGTCTCTTATGTAAGAAACAACCTTTTGCCAAGATACACCTGTTTTTAATAAAAGATGAAAAAATTAATCTTCCATGCATTTGACATGAATCTCTCTTGGATCATTGTTTCTATTACCACTAGGTCTAATTCTATTAACACGTGAATCAGTCTTAGATCACATGAGATCATCATAAATACAGGATTGAAGACATCGGTTTTAGCTAGTTTTCATTCACCTTTACAAATTGAACATCTGATAATGTATTTCTAACAACAACTATGGTAAATAGTTAAAGTTGTATGTTTGTCGCGTGTCTTTGAAAACATTGTACGTAAAAGCATGTGTGATATTTACTTAGGGCTGGGGTATGTGCCTTGGCCCCTTGTTTTTTCGCTTAAAAGTGAAAATTTATGTGTATTTATATGTATTGAGTCCGAGCCTCTTGATTTGAGTCTTGAATTCCAGACCACTATATATATGTATATATATATATAATTTTTCAAGTTGTGTCAGTGTATAAAAGTATTAATCTGTTATATATATAATTCTTTTTCATATTCTAGAAGGTAATGTATTAAGACGTTGCCCGGTTAATGATCCGTGTTTATTTAATATATACCTCAAGTTTTTATAGTCTTCTAGGGTGTCAAGTAGAATAGAGGCTTCTTTGTCAAGGTAGGAACGTATTACGTATAGACCATGCAAACCTACTAATTCGTGATGGATATTTGGTCTTATATTGTACTTAAAGACAATTCACATTGATGTTAACGTATAGACCACCCTACTAGATTCCTATATGGATATTCTCATTAATGTCCACCAATGACCCCTTCCTTGTTATAATACTTTAAATAAAATCCACTCAAATCTATAATCTCTAATAAAACAAAGTTTTTTTAGACACTTGTCATTCTCATAACTTATATTTTTGCCACTTGTCACTTTTCTAAACATCCACATATTAATTTTCCTTCCAAAAGGGTGTTATAGTAATTTAAATTCTCAAATAAATTCATCTCTCTTATTAAAAATAATTTTTATTAATTGCTATGTTTCTCTCTCTTATATATTCTTTTTTTTAAATCAAACTAGCTTTTTTAAAATAGATTTATGAAGGAAATTAAAAATAATAACTTTTAATTAAAATCTAAATAACAAAAAACTAAAGTTTTTGAAATTTTCTAAAACATTAAACATTTTTTAAACAAAATATTTTAAAATAGTTTTGTTTTTAAAAAATTATAAACAGATGAAATATTTTAAAACAATCTTATTAAAACAAACAAAATAATTATAAATCATATTTTCTTTAAAACAAGATTTTTATAAAAAATATTTTCTTATAAAAAAATCTTAAAATGAATGTTTGAAAATAAAATTATTTACATAAGAAAGTTAACAATTGGTATAATTGTTATATTTCTTGAAGTACTATTACCTATATATAATTTTTTAATTATATTTTATATTAAAATATTATACTATAACTATTCATGTTTACCATAATAGGTGTTTAGCCTATCTATCTATCTTTAAAAAAACTAAAATAAGCATGAAACTATTCTAGATCTCATTATAATTACTTTCTCATTTCTCTCTATTATTAATAATAATATTGAATACTAATAATATTAATCACACCATTTAAATTTAATAAATATATAATTTAATAAATTAAAAACCTATTTTTATTAAAAACACACTCTTTAAAAACAAAAATTCATAATTTTTTTATAGAATAAAATTTGAGAAAAATATATAATTATTTATTTACTTAAAGTAGCTATTTATAAGTACTTATAATCATATTTTAGCTTTAAGCATGATTTTATAATGCATAACTTTTTATTAATAATTATTTAATCTTTTATTTGTTCAATACGTGTATCACACGGGGACTAACCTAGTGTTAACATATACAACCATTGGATGGATGTCCCAGAAGTAGAAAGTTGGATGTTTCTTAAGAGCCGGGTTCGATCTAGCTTCCCTTGATGCTGCTTTTGGGGCCCGTCCACATGTAATGATCATAGCATTAAAGGCCTAGGTAATTTGAGTAGTGTGACTTGTGGGGAAGAGATAGTCGTTCGAACTCCTACGTAGCTACCTCTAACGGTGTGTAGCCCGCATTTTCTCCAACGTCTTGGACTAGGGTGGCATGTGTTAGGTACGCGACTAACCCGAGGATTCGAATAGGGCACGTAAATCAATACAATACTACGGCTCGAGCCTTAAGAACTTGTCGGTATTTCTAATTGATTTCTAAAACGAGTGAAGAGAGCAATAATAGTAGTAACAAACGTAATTACACGACGGAAATAATTTAACAAAACGACCAATAACTTGAAATTAATCAAACTGAACAAATACCCAAAATTGAACTTGTTTGAAGGTTGTTCTTTGACCAGAAACAACAGAAAAACAGAGGGACAGAACAGAACAACAGCCTGTTCATGGCGGGAAACACAGCCTCATTGCGGCGGCTATGATGGCGGCTGGTGGTGGTTTATCGGCTGCAAACACTAGCCCTTTAGAAGGTTGTTGGCGGCGGTAGAAGGCAGCAATAGTAATGTTGCTGTTCTCGGCAGAAAACACACATACAATCACACGAGCACAGTAATAATAATCAAAGCAATAAAGAACATAATGATTTAATGTGGTTCGGTCAAGGATTGACCTATGTCCACGGGCTACGAACCAGAGTTTCTTATTATTACTTTTAAGACTAAAGATTATAAGTATAATGTGTGGGTATTTATAATAAAAGACAATATAAAACTTAACATAAATAATATTTGGCCCTAACCTCTTTTTGCAGCTTGCTTGTGGTTGTTCCAGGGCCCAACCCAAGATGGATCGGAGCCCACAACACAACAATCTCCCACTTGGGCTTCAAAACATCTTTACTAGCCCTCCACATCAATGTGTCAAACACTTCAACCTGTTTCCATCTGGATGCGTGAAACATTTGAACCTGCACTTGTCTCGTACTTCTGTAATCTTGAAACTTTATGAAAAAAAACCTTTCATACCATCTGATCTGTAACCGCCTTCATTTGCAATTAACCCTAAAGGCCAACTGAAGCTACACAAAGCTTCAGTATATCCGACGTGACAACTTTACTGAACATGGCAGCTGGATTCCTATCCCCTTTGATGTTATTCAACTAGATAGTACAATCACTGATTAGCCCCCTTACGAAATGATATCTCATATGAATGTGCTTAGTCTTCCCATGATAAACTGGATTTTTCGCAAGTTTCACAACACTTTATTTATCATAGTAAAATGGATACTACCTGTTTTCTATCTAATTCACTTAGACAAGTCTTCAACCAAACAAGCTCTTTACTAGCCTCAGTGGTTGCCATATACTCAGCCTATGTAGTTGAAAGTGCCACGCTTTTTTGGAGCCTAGACATCCAACATATTGCAGTATCCCCAATATTAAACACATACCCTGTTGTACTCTTGTAGGTCTCTTTACATCCACCCAAGTCTGCATTAGAATAACCCATAAGAATTGCATCTCTACCCCTGAAACATAAAGCCATCTTTGAAGTACCCTTCAAGTATCTAAGAAGCCATTTAACTGCTTCTCAGTGTTCTCTCCCTAGATTGGACATAAACCTACTGACAACTCCCACTGCATGAGCAATATCGGGCCTTGTGCATACCATTGTATGCATAAGACTGCCCAAAACTAATGCATAAAAAACCTTTGCCATGTCGGCCTTCTCTTCATCTTTCTTTGAAAACTGATATATAGAAAGCTTAATAGGACTACCAGTGGTGTATTTTGGGTAGTTGTCTTCTCATGATTCATCTTAAACTTCTTTAATATTTTCTTAATATACTTCTTTTGAGACTATATTAAAGAACCGTATTTCTGATTCCTAGCGACGCTCATGCCGAGTATCTGCTTAGCTGGACCTAGATATTTCAATCCAAACTCTTCATACATCTGTCATTTTAATCTGTTGATCTCAGACATGTCTGAACCAGCTATCAGCATATCATCCATATAAAGGAGAAGGATGATATAGGAATTTTTGAATTTCTTGAGATAACAACAGTGATTCATCTCGCATCTACTATACCGATTTCTGCCCACCAAATCATCAAACTTGATATACCACTGCCTGGGCGCCTGCTTCAAACCGTAAAGACTTTTTTTAGTTTGCACACCATGTTTTTCTTACTAGCTATTTGAAAACCCTATAGTTGTGCCATGTAGATATCCTTCTCAAGGTCGCCATGCAGAAAAACTGTCTTTACATCTAACTGCTCTAGATGTAAGTTTTCTGCAGCCACGATACTAAGCACCAGTCTGATTGTAGTCATTTTAACCCAACATCGTTTCCTCTATATCTAAACCCATAACTATTTTCATCATTTCATCTTAAAGTATGCAAAAAAATACAAATTTATAACTATAAAGTTAGTAGTCTAATGTTATCTAGTGAGGTAAATATTGGTGTTTATATATAAGAAGCTAAGGGCTCAACTCATATAGTTTATAGTTGAACATACTTAAGAATATTATCAAAAGTTTATATATTTCTTTATCTAAAAACTTATCAACAAAATATTTATTCAAAATATAAGAATATAGCTAGTAGACAAAAACCAACCACTACCACCACCAACACCACCCCCACCAGCAACAACGCAACCAACGCTGTCACCATCCCCAGTTCCCCACAAACACTATCGTAATCGCCGCCCACCACGGCCACCCACTTCGCCGCCACCACCACCACCATAAAAACCACTATCGCCGCCATTCTTGCTACCACGCTCAACGCTGCCACCACCCCTAATAACACTGACACCACCATCATCGCCAGCGGCACCCACACAACCAGTCCCCACAACCAACATCATCCATGTTGTTACCTACGCCACCACCACCACTCGCACCGCCACCGCCACCACAACTCAGACGCCACTACAAGCGCCGCTAACGTCGCCAACATACCACACCCACACCGCCTCCAACGCCACTTTTTTCTTAGCTATCAAATATTACAAATTAATGATTTATTTTATGATTCATATCATTATTTTATTCATTTTATTTCGTTATTCATATAATTACCTTGTTAATTCCATTATCTCGTACCAAAATCTTTCTCAATTAAATAACTCGCACTAAACTTGCTCATATTGCGCTGTACGAAACTACACAAAATTAATAATAATAATAAAAATGTGCTTGAAACTTTATATAAAAAAGCTATACGATTGATAATGAACTATTTGGCTTAAAGCTATAGAAGGAGCAATTTTTTATTATTTATAGTAGGCAGACGTTTAATACCTTGGCTGCACAGAGGACTTAAACATATACTTAAATGGTAATGCAACCATTATTTTCTAACTTTTTTATCTGAAAACATACTAAACAATAAATACGATTTGAGAACATTAACGTTAACGAAAACATACTAAATGATAAATACGATTTTACATGTGTTGTGCGACACTTTTGCGAATTACATTACGCATGGTGCGACGAAAACATTAACGTGGTTAAGCATATAAAATAAACACATGAAGTTGTGGCGGTTTAATTATGAAGATAAAAGCAAAGATAAAAAAGATATTATGTGTTGCATGTTTGTGACGCAAACATGAGTTAAAGTTTAAACTTTAAACACATCAAGTTGTGTTTTGTATTTGGATGTATATAACTTTAATTAGCGATGATTATTGTTTTGAAATAAAGTTTAAACTTTTGTATTTGAAGTTTTAATTATATTATCTTTATTTATATAAAATACTCGAACTTAAGTAAATATCTAGGTGATGTTTATTAGGAAGAAAATTGTATAAAAATAACTTAGTAAAAATATGAATACAATAATCATTCAATAACAAACTTTAATAAAATGGTATATGTGTTAAATAGAGAAAATATTCAATTAATGTTTAGTTAGGGTAAATATTTAATTAACGAGTTTAGGAAGTGAAAATATGTAGATGCCCTATTATTTTATTATAACTTTTACTTTTAAACCAACTCCGTCGTAGTTTTTGATAACCATAACTTTTTCATACTTTTGATTTTTTTATAAAAAAAATCTTCTCGTTCTAATAAAATAGTAAATAAGAGTGACAAGTAATATCACCATATCCGTTCTCACCAAATTTTTTCTGCTTCTCTCTCATATTAAATAATCACATTAATTTCTTAAAATATTATATAATTATTTTTTAGATTAAATTTAATAAATTAAGAAAAAAATCTTTTTATTAATGTTATTTCTAAATAAACAATTTATTATAAGAATTTTTTTTAAAGCATCAACTTTTTTATAGATACAAAATATTTTAAAATTGATATTTTTAAAGGCAAAAGTTTTATAAACAAAAAATAATTAAATTTGAGAGTTATAATAAGAAAGCTTTTAAATATGATACTTTTCTTAACACATTTGTTTTGTAACACAATTTTTATCTATAATAAGGAAGATTTCAATCATATTTTATTTTATAATATTATTTTATAATTAATAAATTTTAATTTTATTTATTCAAGTCGTGTTATACATGCGTTTAGTAAAGCTTGTTATACAATAAAGACGAATGTTTTACGCTTCTTAATTTAGGTATGGTATTACTTTGGTCTTTTAGTTAAGAAAAATTTTACATCTTTAGTTTCTCGCCGTATCGCCATATCACAGCGGTCATTCTATTCTCCTTAATTTGATAACGTTATTGATTTTTTTCTGTGTTTTCACACATATAAAATCCAAATATTTTTCTATTTTTAATTGAAAACACTTTTGGTTAAAAAAAGTTTCAAATTACAAAGCAATAAAATAAAAACTTGTGGTTAAAATTTAGTTTAAAAAAATTAAAAAATTGGTCGAAAAATTAAAAAATAAAGTAAAAATAATTATCAGATAACTGTCTGAAAAATTATTAGAAAATATAATAAATTAGAAGAAAATTGCCATAAGTCTGTAGGAAAACTTAACCCTAGTCTTTCTCCGAACTTTGTAGAAAAAGATTACAAATAATTTTTTACCGACAAACATATTGTTGTCGGGAATTTATCATAAACTAATTTTTGTGAAGAATTTCGAAACAATAATATCATATAAACATGTATTTGTAGTGAGTTATATTATAAAATGATTCTTAGAAAAAATTTCTGTTACGCAACTTGATATTATTTTTATGTAGTGTTTATAGAATGTGAAAAGGATGAATGTTGGGAATTAAAAATTGAAAGACATGGTGGTTGAACCGTTTAACCATATATATGTCAAATTCACTTTTTGATACAAGATCTACCGACAAAAATTTGGAGATACAAAGTCTAACAAATACCCTGATCTTGTTTATATATTTTGCGTGCTATTAAAAAATAATACGTGTCATAAAAGAGTATAGATGACACGCAAAAACGTATCAAAGAAATCTCTGTCATAAATAAAGATGTCACGCATTTGTGTGTTATCTGTTTATGATACACATTTTTGACACACAATGTGTGTCAAAGAAAACTTTTTTGTCATAGATAAAAATGACAAACATTTATGTGTCATAAATGCGTGTCATTGTTTTAAAAACATCACCCGCTACCATTTTAAACCTATATTACCCATTTGCATTGTCATAGATGTTTTATCACATAATACCAAATAAATGACATATATTGCAAAACAAAGTTGTTCCATACAATATTTCATAACGGATAAGTAACATTTCTAAGTTAACAACATTCCATTCCAAGTTCAATACAAAATTTCAATGGAAGATAAAGTTTCCAACGAAAGTGACCATTCTTGACGAATCTCATCAATATCAGCATTCGTGTATTCATCTTTTCAAGTCCATCTCTTGACATAAAAATTGTTTATCTAGTTAAAATCTAAAAAGTTATAGTTATTAGAGCATTCACAATCCATTCCCCATCTTTATCCATATAATTACACTAAAAATCACTATTTTTCTCTCTCCTTTTTAACTTTATCATTATTTTTTTTTCTCTTTCACCCACAACCAATTAAAATATATTAAAAAAATTATAGGATTTTGAACAGTATTTCCCAAAAATATAGATTGAACAGTAAATTTTTCATATCATTTACTCATAACCACTTATAACCATATCATATAATATAAGTAATACACTCACATAAATTTAAGACACTGGTTGTGAATGCTCTTAGTATCTAAAGAGGAAAGATGAAAGCTGAAATAATACTAAAACACATATCATCCCTTAAGCACCAAAATGACTACCTTGAGAAAAAATAAAAAGAAATTATAAGTATCAACGCGCGTTACAACTATATAGAATATTTGCAATGATATATAAGATATCGTCGACGAGGGTTTCACTTAATTCGGGTTATATAAAGTATGAAAATCGTGCATGTTAATATTTTGATGACATTCATATATATTGTTGTAGAAAATAAAAAAAAAGGAATTTATAAATTGTAATTAAAATCGACGATATTAAATTGCATGTGATTCATCGTGCCAAGAAATAAAGGAAGATCAACTAGTATAAAAAGTTATATAAGGTGCGTACATAAATTTTTTTTGAAGGGTTAATTGGGTGGTCTAAAAAACCATCTCTTATAGACTTTTGAAAATTTAAATGAGTACAAATTGGGTGAATATGGCCCTTATGTTACCTTTAGGGGCGGGTATTACGACCGCCCCAGCTACCTTTAGGTGATGGTTCTAAACCGCTTCTTATAGCCTTCTCAAAATTTAAATGAGTACAAATTGGACGAAACCTAAAAGCACTTGCATCAGTCCCACACCACCGGAAGCAGAGGAAGCTAACCGAGCGGAAGCCGTTTACCTCGACTTTGTACTCAAAACTAGGCTTCCCTTTTCTGAAAGCTCCGCGGGACCACCTACCACTAGTCTTGTTCCATGCGATCTTTACACCGACACCCCATCTATCCAAAGGAGAATCAACTACCACCCCTTATGTTACCTTTAGGGGTGTGTATTACGACCGCCCATTATGCTACCTTTAGGGGCGGTTTTGGACCGCCTCTTAATACTATATATATTAAACAAAAAACGGTCATCTTTCTCATTGAAGCATTTCCTGCGAATCAAATTTCTCTTAATTTTTAATTTCAAATCGGTTTTCCTTTAAAAATCTCTCCATTAAATGTACAACTCTCTCTATTGATGCTTTTTCTAGTTTTATTGTACCTAATGTTGTTTTATTGTTAACTTTTGTTATTTATAGGGAAAAGTTTTATTATTGTTGTTTTTTATTAAATTGATGTGTATATATGTGTGTCTGTACATGAATGTGTGTTTATATATATAGATATGTGTGAATATGTCGGATTGAATTAGAGATACAAGCTTACCAAGTTGTAGATGAGTATGCACAAATAAAAGATGCAAACTTGACATACTTTGATTAGTTATAGAAACACATAAACTTGATATGTAATTAGCTAATATTTGCATTCATGTTTATGTATGTAATATATGTCTGTGTATATGTATATGTGTGTTTGAATAATATTTGTAAATAAATTTAAGGATAAACCTTTAGAGTATACCCATCTAAATTTTATTTAATAGAGATAACTTTGGATTGTTCCTATTGGGACTACTTTTTGAATATTATATTAAAGAAAAAATCGACAGTTTTCTCCTGTACTCATTCGGGTTTGCGTCTTATATGCATTCTTGGGGAGTTAAGGGGAAATGCAGCCGATTTTTTCTTAAATAGTCAACACGTTAAATGTATACATATGAGATAGAATATTCAAAAATGGGTTAGGATCCACCCCATATGATAAAATATCATAAGGTGCGTAGCCATATGGGACGGCTAAAAACTTCCCGCCCCATTTGCCTCTTTTTGTACTAGTTAGAAGAAGTTATAGAAATAAAGTGGACATGCGTCAATGCCTTATCATAGCTTAATTCTCCAGTGATGCCAAATGTTATAGAGGTTTGAAAAGTAGAGTTTTCGATCGTGGAAACAACAGAAATGTTAGGATTTTTTACACAATCGTTGCGAAAAGGTTCCAAAGGTTGTGTTTTCTCACTAAGAACCAAAATGATCTAACATTACAAAGTATCAACACAACCAAACTTGTTCTTTTCTAACTAATGTGAACGTTATGAATTAAAATGATTATTCATATATAGTATCTGGTCTACGTTTTACTATTAAAATCACTATATGACTTTGTAAAATTTAAACTTGTAACCTTTTAATTATAGAATTAACTTAATCACATACTTTACCATTAGGATATCTTCTTAAAGACAAATTAGTAGTTGTATAATTATTGATTGCGGAATATGATATTATAACATGTCACCCTCGTATATTCTTTGTGATACTCAAGCTAGCTTTACATATTTAATTATATAAGGTTTTCAGAGATACTATTAATTATACAAAGTTGATCAATCTGCATCTTTGCATTTAATGAAGTGATATGCTTTAGTAATATATATGCTTGTGTATCATGCACGATACGGAGTCGCTTTAATTTTTTCAAATACGTACTGTACGTAATATTGTAAATATAATGACAAAAGAATATATGACGGCATACAATCTGAGAACACACCCAACCATCAGTTATTATTAAGAAATCACGGATTAATTTACTTAAAAACAAGTAGACGAGATATAACAAACATTTCACAAAAAACAACTAGCTAGGTGAAAAAAATATTGTATCATTCATCTTATATGTATAATTACAAGCGGTTTCTCATTTTTCTCCATTTTTCGTGTTACGGTGAAACCGAGAAAAAAAAAGTCGACTTGTTATATCTGTATGTTACTTTAAACTCAAACATTATGCATGTAACTTGGAAATGATCATTTATATGCATATTTTGGCAATCACAAAATAACACAATTAGTTTATAAACACATAACTAATTACTCATATATTAATGATCATATATGGACGGTTTGATAAAGAACCCAAAATCAACTCCCATATGTATGTATTATTTTGAATATAAAAGTATATCTTAGAGAAAATAGTTAATAAAATACAATAACATGACACAAATCATTTTCTTTACGTAAATAACAATTAAATTATTACACTTCAAATTGGGTCTTGAAGCAAAAGCCTTGCCAAACTTGTAAGCGATAAGCCTAGCTAGATTCCATGCTCTATAATTGTATATCATCTAATAACATAAAAGAATGTATCATTGTATGATCAATATATAGATATACCCTATAAGTCTATATGAACAATTACATAATTGATAACGAAAATTGTGTACTCATCACTGATTGAATTAGCCCCCTTTAAGCAGAGTCCAAAGAGACACCAAATTGTTTCATAATCCGATGTACGTAGTTTCACCCTGTACTTTATGCAGGAGCCCGTTACCAATGAAAAAAAAAGTAATAAAGAACATTGAACAAATGATATTGATCAAACAATAAGCAAAATGAGAAAAGAAGCTCGAAAATGATTAATGGCCGGCACCGGGGCTGGGGACTGAACGAAGAATCCGATCGATGGCAACGAGGTGGCGGGTGATGAGCTTATCGTCGATGATTGAAGCGTGAGTACCCTTAATTGGATGGGCAGTTAGGTGTAAAGTGATCATTTCCACCGGAGAAGCTTCCGCCACGTTGGAGGTGGCTTTCGGGGTGTTCTTGAGTTTCCGACTGTTTGTTGTCGATGCGAATAAAATCAGTAGCATGAAGATCATAGCAAGAGTTGCAGTTCGAGCCATTTGAGAGAGAGGAGATTATGGAGACTTTGAAAAAGAAAAAATACTGAATGTGGAATGTATGCACCTTTGCCTTACAGTGAACTATGTCAATACGGTCTCTCTCTCGGTGTGTGTATATGTATATAAGTGAGTACTGCTTGAGTATGTGTTTGTGTGTTATATATATATATATATATATATATATATATATATATATATATATAGAGAGAGAGAGAGAGAGAGAGAGAGAGAGTGTGTGTGTGTGAGAGAGAGAGAGACGTGTGCATGAAGTTATGGAAACTCAATATTGACTTTGTTTGTCCATGTTAAATGGTGTACGTCTAGATGGCCACACGAGTCTACATTTAAGAGATTTATAAAAAATTATATCAATTGAAAAAATACTAGTATTAAGCCCTTCCGCGTTGCGGTGGGGGGTGTAAAATCATGTTAAGTATAAAAAATGTCATAGTATTGTTAACAACCACCAACACCCGAAAACCTCGTATTAAAAAATAAATAAAAACGAAAATATAAAACCGAACGAAAAGTAGACGTAAAAACGTTAAACCGTACACGTGAAACGTAAAACATTAAAAAATAACTAAGTCGATCTAGTACTCGCGCGTTGTGACAGACTGTTAAAGGTGAAAAATAAGTGTAAACCTAAAAGTACGTGCACACGTTGCAGTGTGTTAACTCATAAAATTTAGGCCAAAACGTAAAACGAAAAACTTGTAAAAATATAAAAAGTATAAGGGTAGTGAAAATTCATAGGGTTTAAATTCTAAAAATGTAAATGTATTGGGGTTAAAAGTATAAGAAAAATTAAAGATTACAAAACCCAAAAGTGGGTACCACCACTACAAGAAGGAAGACTAATAGCGGCGACAGTTTTCGCCGCTATTAGTGGAGTTTGTCGCCGCAATTACAAATATGACTTCTAATCCTAATCCAATTAGTCCAAAAGTTAAGTATTTACATTTTTGATATGGTTTCAACATATACATATCAATTAATCAAAACTTAAATCATAAATTATATCTTATCTCATCCAAATAACACTAACCAAACAAATAATTTCAACTAAGCACCACCTAAAGCATTTACATCTAGAAAACAAAAATCTTTAAAAAAAAGAAAAAAAATAAAAAAATACCGGATCTTTGTAGTAGCGGCGACGGAATAGGAGCAGCAACGGCGATGGTGCTCGGCTCGTGGTTTTGGCCGGTGGTCGGCAACGATGGTGGCTGTGGTGGGTGGTGGTGTCGGCGGGTGGCGGTTGTGGTGGCGTCGGATGGTGGTGGTTATGGTGGTGGCTGTGGATGGTGGTGGTTGTGGTGGCGTCGGCGGGTGGTGGCGTCGGCGGAGTCAAAGGTGGAGTCAAAGGCGGAGTCCAAGGCGGAGTCCAAGGGGTGGTTGCAAATTGTGTGGAGGGAAAGTGAAAGGATGAGATAAGACTGTCCCGCGTATATAATTGAGCATTCGCGTCGCCGCTAAAGGCGTCGCCGCTAATGGTTAATGTACTTTTTAACCACAGCCGTTAGATCTAATGGCTGATGAACGGCCAGATATGAGTCAGTAAAATAAATAGAGGATCGCCAACCTTTAGCGGCGACATGTCGCCGCTAATAGCGCCGCCGCTAAAGGTGTCGCCACTAAAGGTCTTGTCGCCGCTAATAGCGTCGCCGCTATTGCGTGCATTTCTTGTAGTGCACCCATTAAGCTTAAGGTACAAACCTTAATGCACACAAAACTTGGTAATTAGTAATATATAAATTATTATATCTCTACTCTAATGTTAAAGTTATTAGTAAAGATATAAATTTTTATAAATTAAGAAAATTTTCTAAAACATCAAATTTTTTTAAAATTATAAGATATTTTAAATTTGGTGTTTTTAAAAAGTAAAATTTATATAAACAAAAAAATAACTAAAATTAGAATTATAATAAGAAAGTCTTTAAAAATGATAATTTTTCTAAAAACATTTGTTTCGAAACAAAATTTTCCTTCTATTTATAATAATAAAGATTTTAATCATATCTTATTTTAAAATAACGTTTATGATTAATATATTTATATTTATAAAGAGACAGAAGAGAGAGGATGGCTAATTATATGAGTGACAAGGAGAGATGAAAACGGTTGCTCATGCGGAAGGACATGTTCTTGAGAAAGGAGGATCGATTTGTAATAAGAGTGAAGAGAGAATAAGGGTGGAGAGAGAAGAAGGGTTTGAGAAGAGGATGGAAAAGGTTGGTTTGTGGTAAGAATGTAAACCAGTCGAGCTGATCCTGAGCTTGGCTTGTTTAGTTAAAACAGAGCTTGAGCTCAAGCTCGAGTACTCATTTAACGTTTTGTTTCCAAAACTTGACTTCAACGTGTGAATAATTTTTCAAACTCTAGATCGATTCGGGCTAAGCCTCCTTTAGTACTTTTTTATTATTTAATTAATTTATTTTTATATTTTATAACTGTTTCTTATATACATATTTATAATTATAATATTTAGGTAAAACATATTATTTAAAAATAATTTATTTTTAATAGCTATTATTATTGTATATCTAATTCGTTAAATAAAATTTTCATTAAATAAAAAATATATAAATAAAAGTTTGTTTAGACTCACGAGTCTACTCTACCTTGATTTGATTGTTTAACGAATAGATCGAACTAAAATATTTCATACAAACAACTTGTATATTCACACCACTTGTTTATAGCCGGTTAAATGGCTGGTGCCAACATAGCAAGGCTCTCGTCCCCCTTCGGCTAGGGATGGTCTACTTTATTAATTTTTTTATTAATTTAGGATCAGTATTTTAAATTACTAACTTCGACTATAAATGTGATAAAAAAATTTAATCTTAATCTTATTAAAAGAGATTGTAGATACATAGTTAAGTCAAAAAGGATTTGAATAATATATAAGTTAGTTAAGACTTGAACTTTTTAATAAAATGGATGATCACATAAGCTTCACGCAATTGTAGAAAAAATATATTTTAACATACTAGCTAACGAACGATATGCACATAATTTTAGAGAAAAAGAATAAGAATATTAATTATCTTTGTTGATACTATACTCCTAGTTAGGTGATGTACACGTAAGAACCAATTCAATGAATTATATGCCATAAAAACAATATAATTTGTTATATAAATCATCAATTGTAGTTTACGTTCATAATAAGTGTATTTAAAATTGGATTTAAATAGATAATTTTTATGATAAAAACAATCTTACTCTTTATTTGGATACATATATAACTTAATTAAAGTCGATTCTTACTAAAAATAGCAACATTTTGCGTCAATAAACTCTTATTTTCAGCGTTGATGAGTTTTCTCCTAGATCATCTTTAACATAAAATGTAGTTAACTTTCACACTAGATTTTCACTCATCTTTCACAAACATTAATGTTATTTTATCAACGTCCCTCCGATGGGTTGCCTTCACCACAGGCTTGTGGGATAAAGATCGTCTTACAAAGAGCTGATTAAAGTTTGAAGAATCTCAAGGTGATGTTTTGGGTAAATGAATTTAAATTAAATCACAAAGGATTTTGACTACAGAAATTTCAAATGTTTAATTAAAAAAATATAATTTAAATTCTTAGACTTGATATCCATTCAAAAACATTTATATTTATTTTTATTTTTATAATTATATTAAAAATCATTATCTTTTCTTTTTTCTTTTCAATCAAATAAGATTTTTTATAACTTTATCATTACATTGTGTCTCTTCCACTCACAACCATTTTCAAATAATATTATAAAATTTATAGGGGTGAATAGTACATGTCACCCTAAAATTACAGATGAAAAGTAATATTTTCTCACTCACAACAACTGACAATAATTTCTTATAATATAAGAAACACACTTACAATAATATGGGAAACCTAATGTGAATGCTCTTACGTGTTCCGTTTGTAATTCTACATATCAAAGAATCTGCTATTAAATAATGGTAACAACTTAGTTTCTAGTTTTTTTTATAAAATGTGTAAAACTAGAGTATTATTTATTGATTTACCATAGTTAACTTTTTGCTAATTAAAGACAGTAAAGGTTTCTAAAACAATATTTTGACGGTAAAATGATGTATTTCCAACTAAAATTGTACGTTTAAATCCCGCATATATAATGCGGGTGTGATAATTTTAAGAGTAAAGTATATGTAAAACAAAAAGTGTGTGTCTAATGATAAAAGAAAAAAAATTGAATAGTTTATGAATTACTTTACATTATATCTTTATCTATGCCACCGACAAATTATTCATAATAAAGGTATGTATGTGAGAAATAGCACCCTCAAATTAGACAGTGTGACGACTGGCCGGTTCATTTGTTTCTTCTTTCTCGGCAACTTCTTTGGGACGAAAAATCAAAGGTTTTTTTGCAAGTTTTGACCAACCAACGTGGACCCATGCCTCATGACTTAATGCATATTTGACCATATTCACATTTTTGCTATACATCATGTTGAAATATATATCTTTTTAGTGTCAATTGAACCTGTTCAAAGTGTAATATAAGTTCAAATGTTGATGTCTTTTTATTTATTTATTGTTTTGTGAGGTTAAATGAAAGTTGAGCTAATTCTGCAAAGCTGATAAAGTAGAGGGGATGATTGTGATGACACACAAAACTAATGTCACATCCCGGTTTCGTCATTCATTTCATGTTTTCAAAATTATTTACGCAGCAGAATTTATGTCAAATTCATGTAAAATGTGTACATTAATGTTGTATTAAAACATTTAATATTTTATATATTTCAAAAGAAATCTAAAACCCTTTTTTTACATAATTAAAATTTGGGTTTACAAACACTATATTACAAATATACAGCCACATCGAATTTAAGCGTCTAGAGAGTTGTGATCTTTTCACCAATTCATTTGGCCTATATCAGCTATCAGGGTTATCCACGCCTAGGGAGTCAACATCGTTTGGGCCCTAACCCTAGCCAACATATATTACACGTATTTGCCTATAAAAGGTTTCGAAAACATTTATTAGCAAAAGCTGATGAATACATGTAATTAACTTTAAAACATTTACAACACACATGTTAATCAGAATATATACTAGTCTATGGCTCGGTCAATATGTTTTTTAAAGAGGGACTTCCCGGATCCACACTAAGACTTTGACTAGCCCCGATATGGGATTTATCAGCAAAAGCTTATGAATACATGTAATTAACTTTAAAACATTTACAAAACACATGTTAATCAAAATATATACTAGTCTATGGCTCAGCCAATATGTTTATAAAGAGGGACTTCCCGGATCCACACTAAGACTTTGACTAGCCCTGATATGGGATTTTCACTTATCCTCGAAATATAAATTTGGCCAAACTATACGTATATTTGTGTTCTAAAGGTCTTCATCATAGTTGCAGGTCATGATTTGAAGATTCATCATTTCATGTAAGCAATTTTCACAAATCAAGTTAATAAACGTTTGGTTTGTAAACTAATGTATTCACCTTGTTATGAGTGGTTGAGCCAATAATATCCTAAGAATAACGATGTTAGATCCTAAGCAAACATTACTTCAACTTAAGACTTCAGTTTCTCATTCTCTTGCTTCATTTTCTTCGTTTTCGGGTTCGTAACAACATGCAGCACCTCAGGATTGCCTATAATGATTCTCGTATGTGGGAGTGGTTAAAATAAGAGAGATTTGAGAGAGATCAAAGAGATTCATGGGTTTGAAAGCTCACCAAGCTTTCTTTTATAGTTGGGTTCTGGCGGCCAAGCCAAATCGTCTTGACGTGTCTCAAAATCATCGGCCTTGAGCACCTTATTACGATGTGCCCCGTATTGGATATCTGATACAACATGCATCATTGCTACGTGTCAACTTTGACCCTTAGTCATCAGCCACATGTCAAGCATGAGTTCATTGTCATCACTTCCGAGTCGACCAACTAGAGTTTTCTTAGCCCGATCGATTCGCACCGCATCCCTTTCCAATGCACCCCGTATCAGCCCTAATTTTCCCTTTTTGAGCTAAGGGCTTTGCCCTTTGGACCCACCAGGAGATGCCGCCCCTTAGAGCCTACTTTCAGGGGCTACCGCTCTAAACCCCCGCTGTCAAGCGGATGATTTGGGTCCAGATTTTCAGAAATGTTACATCCTCCCCACCTTTATTTAAATCTCGTCCTCAAGATTTACCTGAATGATTATAGATACTTTTTCTTTATTTATGATTCTAGTTCCCAAGTATACTTATGACCACGCCTAGAGTTCCATGTAACTCTTTTGATGACCTTGTGATGTGTTTAATCTTTCTCTTTTTTGTAGCATCTTCTTTATTGCTTCTAGGACTACTTAAGGTTCAGAGATTTGACTTTCTCCAACTTCAGACCAACAAACAGGTATTCGACATATTATAGCCATATAGAGCTTCAAACAGGGCAACTTGTATGTTAGTGTGGTAACTATTTTTGTAAGAGAATTCCATTAGTGAAAGATGGTTATCCTACGACCCACCAAAGTATATCACAGATGCATGTAACATAGCGTTTAATTTTCCTTTGCTTTACCCTTCTATCTGAGGATGATAGGCGGTGCTAAGGTTTAATCAAGTTCCTAATGCTCTATGAAAGCTTTGCCATAATTGCCATGTGAAACGACTATCTCTATCTAACACAATAGATAGTTGCACGCTATGTAAAGTTACAATCTTGTTCATATATAGTTGTACCAACCTATCATACTATAATTTTCTTTCATGAGAAGAAAGTGAGCAAACTTAGTAAGTTTGTCAATGATAACCAAAATGGTGCCACCCCTACAACTGATTCGAGAGAGTTTTGTAAAGAAATTCATTTTTTTTATTATTTTCCACTTTCATGCAGGTAATTCGAGTAGCTGTAATAAGCTTGAAAGATTTTGATGTTTTTCGTTTTAACTTATGAACAAGTCAAGCATTTAGCAACGTAAAGAGTTGTATCCTTCTACATTCCAACCCACCAAAAATTTTCCTTCAAGTTCTTATACTTTTATCGCCTCCTGGATACATCATATATTTTAATATGTGAGCTTCTTCTAAAATCCTTTCTCTTAAACCATTAGTAACTTGCACCCAGACTCTATTGTTTATTCTTAACAATTCATCATCTTCTTTGATCAAATGATCAATCATTCTTTTCAACCCTTCTTCTTTTTCAATTCCTTCAAGAGCAAGCTTTTATGCATTCCTCAGATGATCCATCAAATCAATCTGAAGATTAATCTCTAAAGCACGAACTCTTTTTGATTTCTCGTTCATCTTTCTTCTCAAGGCATCTGCCACTATGATGGCATTACCTTCATGATAGCAGATTTTGTGATCGTAATCACTAAGGATCTCCATGTATTTTCTTTGCCTCATATATAAATCTTTTTGGTCAAATATTTACTTCAAACTTTTATGATCCAATTATATTGTAAACATAATGCCATAGAGATAGTGCCTTCATAATTTCAATGCGAAAATTATGGCACCTAACTCCAAATTAGGAGTGGCATAATTTTGCTCATTGGGTTTTAGCCGACATGATGCATATGTAATAACTTTGTCTCTTTGCATTCATACACACCCAAGACTGGTTTGTAATGCATCATAGTAAACCACAAAACCATTTGTATCATTTGACAAAGCTAAAATTAGTGTGTTTGTCAATTTCTCTTTCAAAGTTTGAAAAGATTCGTCTTTCTTTGGTCCCCATTTAAATTCAATTTATTTGCGTGTAAATGAGGTTAATGAAACAACAATTTGAGACAAGTTTTGAATAAATCGACGGTATTATCCTACCAATCCAAGGAAACTACGAACTTCAGTTGGGGATTTAGGTATTTCCCACTTGGTTATAGATTTGATCTTTGTAGGGTCTACTTAAATAGATTTGGCATTAATCACATGCCCTAGAAAATGTACTTCAGATAGCCAAATTTTCACACTTTGAGAATTTAGCATACAATTTCTCTATTCTTAGTATTTCAAGTAAAGTCCGAAGATGATTCGCATGGTCATCCTGATATTTGGAATAGATGAGAATAAAAACAGTTACGCATTTATCCAGATATGGTTTATAGATACGATTCATCATATCCATGAATGTTGTAGGAGGATTGGTAAGCCCAAATAGCCTTACGGAAAATTCGTAATGATCGTATCTGGTTCTAAAAGAATTATTAGAAATATCTTCTTCTTATACTTGGAGGTGGTGATATCTAGATAGAATATCTATTTTAGAGAAATAACATGCTCCTTAGAGTTAATTAAACAAATCATCAATCCTTGAAAACGGATATCGATTTTTAATTGTCACTTTATTCAACTCATGATAATCGATTCACATTCTCATATATCCATCTTTTTTCGTTACAAATAATCTTGGAACTCCCCAAGGGCTAGTAGCTAGGTCTGATAAATCCTTTCTTCAATAATTCTTTTAACTGATTTTTTAGCTCTGTGGGTACTGATTGATATGGGGCTTTGGCAATCGGTGACGAACCAATACCAGATTAATTATGAATTCCACGTCCCCTTTAGGTGGGAGAACTTGAATCTCATCGGGAAAGACGTCAGCAAAATCGACAACTATAGGAACATTACTAATTTCTTTCTTAAGTCATCTTTTGAAGAAAAATTCATGTAAGTAAGACAACCCTTGCTCATGCATTTGGTTGCTTTATCATCGAAATGATTTTGATTTAATTTGAAGGTTTATCTCCTTTTATTAAGATCTTCTTTTTCGTTTGGTGCTCAAAGTTGTATCATCTTCTTGTCATGTGTGATATGAACTTGATTTTCAGACAACCAGTCCATACCAAGGACAACGTTGAATCCCGCTAATGTCATAGATAGGAGTTTAATAGGTATCGTACGATCAGAAGGAGTGATCCTACCATTTGCTAAGAGTTCGAAGATTTTAACGATATCTATACTCGCGCTTTTGACTTCGTCATGACTATCTAAGTTTTCTAAAGGTTCATTTCATTGCTTATAGAATTTAAAATAAATAAAACTCTGATTAGCATCAAAATCAAATGAAATCTTAGCATAGATATCGTTTACGAGATGCATATCGGTATTGATGTCCAATAGTTCTGCCGTTTCCCAATTATTAAGAACAAATGCTCATTTAGTCTTCTAACTATTTGGATCAAGCTTAGTCCCCGATCCACTTACATCACCTGTCTTTATTTACTTTGGAAATTCAGACTAGTAATGCCCTTATTCATTACAATTGAAATAGGCGACTATCTTTCTTTTGTAACATTTCTTGGCAGTGTGTTTGGGAACTTTATAGACACAACACGTTAAGTTAAATCTGGAAACCTATGTATGTTTCTTCCTGCATATCTTACACTCTGGAATTTGAATGTAACCACCTCTATCGTATCATCCCATCAATCATCATTTCTGCCAATTCTATCGTAGTATCAATTGTTGTGGTTCGAGCAACTTTCACCATATCTCTAATCTCAAATGCTAAACCCCAATTATAGTGGCTGGTCTTGTTTTATTCTGGGGTTACTACATGTGGCATACTTAAAGAATTTGATGTTGTATTCTCTAAGATTAGCACCTGACATCTGTAGATTTAGAAATTTTCCTTCTATATGTTCTTTCTCTTTCATTGGACAATATTTCTTCATCACCGTTTCTTTTAATTATTCCTGCAACATCTTGTATGTTGCCTTTCTTCCTTTTTTTGAATTATTGTATTGATACAAACAAGACTTTATCATCCTCATCTTGTGAGATTTAAAACAAAATTTATATAAAGACATTATATTCTACATAAACGGATATTACATCTCTTACACACTCGAATTGAATTCAAACTATTACATTGCATATGTTACATCTACTTTATTCATTACTATTACACCAGATTCTTGTTCAGTCATCCATCAACTTCTTCTCCTGTTTTTTTTCGCTCCCTAGGACATAATGTTCTTTCACATTCGACTTACCCTTCTTCCCACTAACTATATATTACAGTGTCACGGACACAACACCGACTTTCAGTATTAAGTGTAGGTTAATATTGATGTCAGATGGATCAAGTCTAATGGGTTAAGTGTCACGGGCCTAGTATTTGAGTCATATGTTTTGTTTAAATTAAGTATTAATTGTTAAATATTACATGTATTGTGTAGAAACAATAACCCATGTTTACATCACCAGTCATAACTTCTATGATTAGAAACCGAACTTTGTCAATGTACCTCCCTTTTCAATGTTGAACCAACAGAACCATAAATCGTAACATTTCTAAATGTACGATGAATCATTAACGGTTAAGGATAATTTTAACGGTCATAAGTTGTTTGTTCTAACTGCACTTCTATATATAGACTTACCCAAATCGTACAACATAACAATTTGTCCTATAAATATAACAATCTTGACACCCTATTAGTTTTGTTTATTTTTCTTGAATGTGAAAATATATTTATCTCTACCTCCTGTGGTTGATATCTTGATCATAACATCAAACATATTCATCAATCACAGTGGTCGATCGATAGATAATATTTTCATATCAATCAAACTTAACGCAAGCGTTTATCGTTATATACACATTGTACATATATATATTAGATATATAGCGCCCTGTGTTTATAATCATGGGGAAGGAACATGATATCGAAGCAGGAAAGCATTACCCATCACAAATGGAAGATCCACAGATGCGTTGGGGATTCATACGAAAAGTTTATTCGATCTTGACATTACAACTGTTGTTAACAGTTCTTATCGCGAGTATAGTAGTTGTAACGCCCCGAATCAACCAGTTTTTTCACACGCGAAACGGGCTGATTGTGTACATTATAATTGCTATTTGTACGATTATAAGTAAGGAACTTAATCCCTTTGATGGTTTGCATGAATCTTTGAGTTTTTTTATTATTATTATTAATTCTTTATTTTTTTTTTGAAATTTGCAGTTGCGTTTTTGATGAGCTTGTTTATGCATCGCCACCCACTAAATATGATCATGTTGGGCTTGTTTACCGTTGCGTTTTCGGTTATTGTAGGTGTTTCTTGTGTGTTCTCTAAAGGTAATGAAGAACATTGGATGGTTTAGGGGCTGTTTGATTACACTGACTCAGTAAGATCTGATTGAGTCAGAAGCTGACCAGTTAAAAGTTCTGACTGAGTCTGCATCTGACTGAAACTTAGTTGTTTTGATTTAGTATCTGACTAGAACCAAATCACGTAATAATATTTCTTTTGACGGACAAAAAAACTGTATATTTCCTTCTTTTCATCCACAAAACTCCACCGCCGCCAATCACCACCGCAAAACCACCACTCCACCACCACCACCACCATGGCCTCTCACCATCACCGGCCCCAAAATCCACCCCAAAATCCGGCCCCAAAATCCGGCCGCAACCTCCGCGTCGTCGTGGGGTGGAGGAGAAGAGGGAGCGGCGCAGGTGAAGGGGGGCGCAGGTGGATGCTCAAATTGCATACCGTGGCTGCAATGGAGCATGATGTACGGCGACCGCAGACATCTGCTGATCAAACACGCTGGTGGGTTTGGCCGACGGGGGTCACGCGCAGGTGGGCCCAGGGGGTAGCGCGCAGGTGGGTTTAGCCGAGGGGGGTCGCGCGCAGGGGAGTTTGGCCGGGTCAGCATGTTTTAATTTAGGGTCTGGGTCAGAACCACAGACCCGGTCAGAACACGGGTCAGCCGCATCAAACACGCTGACCGGCTGACCGAGTCAGCCAATCAGCACGGTCAGCCGGGTCAGCCAAAATCAAACAGCCTCTAAGTTTATAAACCATTGAAACCAATCAAACCATCTAAAATAAAACAAATCTGTCGGTTTAAAACTTACATATATAGGTTAGTTTTAGTGGATTAACGGTTCAGTTTTCAACGGAAAACTAGGGCTTAATCTTCTAGCATTTATATATTGTTAATTTATTCATTTTCACTTTAGGAGTTATTTATATCTTATATTCATGAAGCATATTGATGTTTTTATAAAAGCATTAGTACAAAATTACCCTTATAAAAAGGTCCAAAACCATGAAAACTGATTTCTTGAAACAGTTTATATATTCGTGATCGAAAAAAACAACCGCAAAATTTGCTACAGAATCTAAACTATCACATTTAACGACTTAAACTAACTTAGTCGTAAAATTTGCAATTGTTTATATTCGATCACAACATTTGAGGCCGTGAATTTTTTTGCTAAACGCGGTTGCAAAATAACCCACTGTCTCAAATCAATCATGAAAGGGGATTAACCGATAAAGTTTTTGCTACTCCATTTTCGGGTAAAAAATCAATTGTGAAAAGTTATTGACCGATGAAGTTTTTGCTACTGCCCACTTTTCTAGTATTGCAAAATGAAAAAAAAAACATGTCAGTTCTGCTCACTCAAGCAATCCGTTAGTTTGGTTTGTCGTTTTTTAAAACCATACAAACACTGTAGATAATAATTTTCCTTAAAACCAGACCGCGAACACCTTGATCTACCGTAAGTAGCATTTACAAGGCACAAATTTTGTTTAATTTTTAAAATTATATCTTAAAATTTACAGGAAAGATCATACTCGAAGCCAGCATTCTAACTACTATAATAGCGGTCAGCCTCACCCTCTTCACATTTTGGGCTGCTAAAAAAGGATATGATTTCAACTTCCTAGGCCCATTTTTGTTCTGTGCACTCATTTTGATACTAGTCTTCAGCATTATTCAGGTATATTATATACTAATGGTGTTTTCTGTTTGTAATCTGTTGTTGAAACTAGCGACAGAAGTTTATAGTCCGTAATCTAACAGTTGGGGATGACATATCTCTAGTCCATTAATAACCCTTCCTTTGTGATACCCATCATTGTTCTGACCAGGTCTGAGCGTTTGGTACTGAGTATCGATACCGTACAGAACCAACCAGTACCGACCGGACAAAAGCGGTACTGGGTACGGGTACCTAGCAGTACTAGACGGCACCTGGTAATTAAATACCGAAAAACACTGATTCAGTATCGAGTACCGAATATAGTTCTTTTTACTATTTTGATACAATCAATGGCATTTTTTGTGTTTTATATTCGAAGATCGTTTATATAATATTGTGATATTTTTTATAATGTTTTTGGTATTATAAATTTTTAAATTGGTATTCAAAGATTATGTAACATAGTTATTTTGTTTTGCGAAAAAAAACACTAAAGCGGTATCAAATCGGTATAGTACCAGATAATTAATGCAAGGTATTCGGTACCCACTTTTCACCAATTCCGGTATCAGTTCTTTTTGGTACCGGTACCAGTATGATAACGATCTCATCCTTAGTTTTGACAAACTGTATAGTGATACGTTCGCGAAGTTTTTATGAACTTTCACAGACTAACCGACAAAATACTATTTGTCGCTGAAAGTCCACTGACGTGTAGCCTTTTAGCATTAGCTATTGATTTATGATGATCTAAACAATCTTTTAACGTTTCATCAACAGATCTTCTTCCCAATGGGGAGCTTGGTGAGGATGATAATCTCGTTTGTGGTGGCGCTTATATACTGCGGCTTCATCATATACGATACGGATAACCTGATAAAACGATGCAGTTATGATGAATACGTGATGGCTGCAGCCATGCTTTATATTGACATGATACAACTGTTTATAACAATGCTTCAAATTTTGGGTTTCCTCGATGATTAGAGAGACTGCAGGGTTTGACACTCATGTTTTGTATGACAAACTACGGTGTTTCTATCCAAAGAGTTTATGAATTATTGGTATAGAGAATAATGAAATCCGGTGTTATGTAATATTATTAATCAGATGTACAATGATAATTATTATAAAAACTTATGTAATCACACTTTTATATAGGTTCCACGAAGATCACTCGCATCCCATGTAATTTTTGTTCTTTTAGTATATATACATTAAAATCTCAATCGACCCTCAATAAATTTTAACATCAACAATGAAATTTTAACTAAGGTTGTAAACGAGTCGAGCCCGACTAAACCAGGGTAGGCTTTTTATTAAAAAAATATTAAATTGAGCATATGTTATGTTGTATTTAAATAATATGACTTAGATCTGTTTTATAATTCAAAATATATATATATATATATATATACATATATATATATATATATATATATATATATATATATATATATATATATATATATATATATATATATATATATATATATATATATATATATATATATATATATATATATATATATGAGTATTCAAATGAGAACCACCTTTTTTTGTGAGAACTTTAAGAACCAATCTCAGCCACTCATTTTTTATCACATGCAAATCACATGTCATTTCGCCCTTTTTTTAAAACGTTCGTAACTTTTTTTCACGATATCATTTTTTCAAAAAAAAATTCACCATAAAATTCAGTATTTTTTATCTTTCCAACGTCTACCATATTGATATACTTTTCTAAAAAATCGTACATCCGTTGTTTACATATGTGTAAATCTAGTTATACACATGTGTAGTACTGGATTTACATATGTATAAATCCGATATTACACATCTGTAAAACGAATTTCGTTAAAAAAACGGGAATTTTTTAATTTTTATAAAAAAATTTTATTTTTTTATGAAAGAGGAAAAGTAGGGGAACATTTTTGTGTTTTTAGTTTTATTTTATTTTTTGATTTATAAATTTTTTAAATATATTTTTTAATTACAATTTTGCCATTGAGAACTAGTGGTTGAGATTGATTCCTAGAGTTTTCACAAAAAAAGCTAGTTCTCATTTGATCCATCCCATATATATATATATATATATATATATATATATATATATATATATATATATATATATATATATATATATATATATATATATATAATTTAGCTTTTAATTTAAGTTAGCCAATGAACGAGTTCACGAGTGAGCCAACAAAAGCCTAACTGCTTTTGACGGCAGCCTATGAGCTGCTAGTCACTCATCCAAAACGAGGCTTATATCATCTTCATAGTTTAAATAAAATTAAGGGTGGTAGACACGTCTACAAGTCGTATTGTGATAATCACATGTTACGAGTCACACACGATTAGTATAATAACTATAATAAGACATAATTATTTCATACGTTACAATTCACACACAATGAATTCTCACATATATACACATGTTTTATATCCAATGTATCACACATGACTATTTTAATAGTCATATAACAATACACTAGTACGTTGTCTCTGTGCAAATTTCTTGTTGCATTATCTATTTTTAAATCATATTTATTAAAACGCTAAATTATTACAAAAGCTTACTTCTTGCATGTCATGTATACATTGATTTATTTATTTGTATTAACAACAAGTTGTTATCTATTAAACACAACAAATAACATTGAAAACAAATCAATTAAAATGCAAAACAATTATTAATCGTAGTTTAAATCGGATACATAGTTAATTTCTAACATATAAAATCGTATTGCGTTGTTATTTTCAACCTTTTCATCGTCAAATATATTAATCACATCTAGTGGCTCATCTTCATAATGGAAAGCTCTCGAAGGTTAGTCTATTCAACCCATCTACTATGATTCCAACAGCACAGAAGCGATTCAATTTTTCAATATATGTGCCACTTATCTTCTGATGCAAGTAGAATCGAGTATCCTTCAACTTGCTACAAGATATTACATCTTTGTTTATGTTGGGAACATAAATAACATTTTCTAATGTTATGGAACACCCAGTTGACATTTTTAGTTCCACTGTTCATATGCCAACTGCTTGTATCGTATATTCGTTTAACATTACGGCCTTTCAGTCAACTTCATGATAATTCTTGAAAGCAGATCATTTGGAACACACATGAATAGTGGCTCCAGTCATCAAGAACTGCCAACGATAAGCAATGGCCCATTTGTTTTCATACACTTCGGGAATAAATCCAATGGCATCTTCTTATGACACGTGTTGATGTACTCTCTCAGTGAAACTCCATGACATTATATCATTATTTCCCCCTGTCATCTTGAGACTCTTGTCTTGAACAATCATAAAGCGGTCCAAAATAAATATTATTTAAATAATAACCACTCACAAATAAAGGCGTTTAAATAATTATGTAGATGTTATAAGATAAACAATGTATATCTTGACTACCAATATTAAAGCATATAGACTTTATATAGTTTAACTTACATAACACTAGTTCTAACACGCACCTTAGCACTACATGTTTACGTAAAACATTTTGAAACACTTCTTGTTTTCAAATAAATGCAAACATACATGTTGGCATTAATATCATCTCATATTGTTTCATGAAATCATTTTTTCTAACTCTAAAGTTAAAACTAAATGTTTATGCAGAAAAAATTACAATGAAATGCCTATTATTATTATTTCCTTTTATATAATAGTAAACACTAACATGTTTGTTGGATGTTAAAACAATTACACAGAACATTTTAACCATGATGAGTAAAAGCATGCTAAATAATTAAAAAATAATAATTTAGTAGTATGGTTTATAGCCTAAACCAATTCTAACACTTATGTTGAAAAATAAACAATCATCGATCGTTTATAAAGCCAAAAAGATTGAGACAAAGTATTTGAATTGTAACACGGTATTTATGACTCAAGATTACATTCCAATCTTATACAAGTCCACCTAAAAGTTGTGTAAAACAACTTATTTCCCAAAAGTATATATCTATAAGATTTTAACCTCAAAACCTCGTATAAGTTATATTTAACTTTTTATAAACCCAAATCCAACAAGGAACATCTCTTTGTATATATATACACACATATATTATATGAGAATCTAACAATTTCAAGAAAATTACACCAAAGGTTTCCTCATTAACAAAGTTATACTAAATGTGTCCTTATTAATATTAAGTTAATCTTATAATTATTGCTTATTTACTGCATAAGCTGGTATGGAATTAACTACTATAGTTTTTAGTAGGTACGCAGTGTATTGAGCAGACACAAACTAGCAGCAGTGTAACATATAACTACCGAACTTAATCATGTAGGAACACATTCCTATGGAAATTCCCACTTATAAATTTACTCAAGATCAATTAGGGTGTGTTTGATTTCGGCTAACCGGGCTGACCCGGCTGACTGGCTGACTCGGTCAGCGGGTCAGCCCGTTTGATATGCAAATGGTAGTTGCTGACCGGGTCCTTTGCAGATGACCCAAACCTGAAAAAAAAATACATGCTGACCCATTCACCCCTTTGCGAACACAGCAGATCCACCCCACCCACCCACCCCACTTTGTGCAGCCGGCCGATCCACCCCACCCACCCCCCTTGCGCAGCCGGAAGATCCACCGCCGAGCGCCTCCCCTGCGCGATTCCTCCCTGCGCGAGCACCGCCCCACCACGATTCCTCCCCTTCGCGACCAAATCCCCTGCGCGATTCCTCCCCTGCCGGTGGTGGTGGTTGTGGTGGTGGAGGCCGGTGGTGGTCGGGAGGGGATGTAGAGAAGGGGTTTTGGTTTTGATGGTGATGGTAGTGGGTGAGAGAGATAGAGATGGTAATGGTAGTGGATTTTGTATTTTTGATGATTTTTTGTGTGTTAAAATAATTTATAAAAGGAGTTATTACATAACACCAGTTAAAATACAAGGGTAATATGATTATTTTTATTATTCAGCAGAGCCAGTCAGATACTGAATCAAACAGTCAAGTTTCAGTCAGATGTAGACTCAGTCAGAACTTCTGACTGGGTCAGCTTCTTACTCAATCAGATCTTACTAAATCAGTTTTATCAAACAGCCCCTTAGACTTTCAATGTGGGATGAGAACCCCTTATATACTTCCTATTTTAAGGTTTGTTTTGTCACTCTACTAATGTGCGACAAAAAAAACCATTTCCATTTGTTCTATCAACTTAAGCATTTATATCACATCATATAATACAAACCCACTAAATAATAATTATATTAGTAACAAATACCAATATTTATTAGTATCCAAAGTTAGTGAAATACTCACTTTTCACTAAATTTCCAACAGTTTGAGGTAGCAAAATATCAAATGTTACATTAGCTAGCAATTAACTATGCATGCTATCAATTTATGCTAGCCTACCTTTCACAATACTATTCAAGTTTGTTACACACTTTTACATAATAAGGGTCTCTATTTACAAAAGTTGGCGGCTTTAGCTAACTAGGTTTTTGTATGTCTCTAATGGGTCACTTTGATGGTAAATTGATCTATTCCTTAATCAAACGTTGTGAGCTCAAATCTTATATAATGTGGGTATCATTTTTTAAAGTAGTACATATTTGATATTTATTATTGAATTTAAGATTATTATTTACATAATAAAAAATGATGAAGTGAAGAGTGATGAATATGACAAACATTTCTAGGGTGGAGTGGGTGGAATATGAAAAATGATGTAACGTCATTGTAGGGCAGTAAATAAACCGAACGAACAAGAACAACCAAAGGAACACGAATAAGGCCATGTTTCTATTCGTTCATTAAGGAAATAAAGTTGTTCACGAATACTTACCGAAAAAAATTTCTTGTTTGTGTTTGTTTATTAAAGAAATGAATTGTACACAGTTACTGAACATAAATGAATACAAATAAATATTTATGAACATCATCGAAAAAACAAAAGTTTGCCAAACTATAAGACAAACTTAACATAATTATCCAAATATACTTTACATAATTATTATAAATATAATTAACATAAAATTTAAGAAGTTTGTCAAATTTTAACATAATCTAAAGTTAAAAATGCTTAAATGAGCGATATTGACAGAGACATATGGTAATAATTAGGGTTTCATTTAAAAAATTAAAGCCGGTAAATAAAAATATAATATATAAACTCTTTAAATGAAAAAAAAAACATAAATGGACGTGTTGTCAAACATTCATGAACATAATATCTAACGTTCATAAGCATAAATGAATGAAAGCCACCTTAGTTTATGTTCATTCGTTTAATTTAAAGAACACAATTTTTTTGTTCAAACAAATTACCCGTCGAACAGTTCACGAAATATTCACTGAATGTTCAGTTCGTTTATAGCTTTAGTGAAATGTGAGGAGTATGTGTAAGGACCTAGCTTTTATGGATTACAATATCAAGTGAAAAGCAAAAACTCAAATCATGCGAGAAATACAAGGAAGCGAGAACTCCAAGATGATGAATAAAATTGTCATCGCGCGAAAACTTGGAGTTGTGTTCTCGCGCGAGAACATCTGGATAGTATATATAAATGTTTTTCTTTTGTATTTCATTATGTGTGTTCATTTTGTAAAAGTGCTCTGAGAGTGATAGAGCAGAGAGGTGTGTGATAGGCCGCCCGATCGAGGGGAGCTCACCTCGGGTGGATCGAGTTTAAACGACATAAACTCCTTTGGTATTGTAATCGTTTGATTAATAATATTCGATTGAGTTTGTTTAATGTTCGTTAATATCACACACGCACACATCCGTCTTAATTTGATTATTAAGCGCAACAATATGTGGAATCGATCGTGACGAGGACTTTACAGTACGCCTAATGGTCTGGACACAAGAATTAGTGTTGTTGGTCTGGACAAATTTTGGGATTATATAATAGGTCTAAGAGTTAGTAAAGAAACCAAAAACTAACAACCATTAGCGGCCGAATTTAATAGCTATATAAACAACAACCAAAACAAAAAAGTCGTAAAATTAACCATCGTTGAAACGGGTCTAAAAGTAGTCGTAACAGTTCATTTGTCTCCGTTACCACAGTCGGGAAAGAGCATTAACAACCGTTAATTAACGGTAACAAACGATTCATTTACATGTTGTCGTAAAATAGGTTATATTCTTACTCTTCTAAGCGTTAATGTTTTTATTAGATTAAAGCTAATTCTACAACTTTTTGAACCTCAAAAGTTTCAATATTGTTTATATCTAAATTTGATTGTATAAGTTTATCTATTCTTTATTTTAATGGCGTGACCCACTAGAAATTGACAAATAGCAAGTGCTTAGCAGCCTTAGGTATAAGATACCAAATATATATAAATATAAAATTTATGACAAAACCAATTATTATTCTTTAATTAAGATTTAGAATACTCGCTAATCACATGGTAACAGATAATATAAATAAATAAATCGTGACTTTTGATATATCTTCATCCATAATTAATTACACCCAATAAATAATTTTTGGACATTGTTAGTTTAATACCCTAAAATCTTGGCATATCTAAAATATAATAAAATAATAAATTCAAATTTGTAAATATTATAAAACTGCTTCTTTTGGTATCTTTAGCCGTAATGTATGCAAATCTTGGAGTTTACAAATACTAGGACTCAGTAAAGACAAATTTGGTTCGATTAATTCTGTAGAAATATTGAGTAAGAATGCGTTAATCGAGTTTAAAGTTGACCTAACGCCTGACACACTCTCGATTTTGCGCAAGTAAGAGGCTCATGCACGTTGTTTGTCTCTACTATTTTCACCCGGTAGTACCACACCATGGAGCCAACTTCGGGTGGTGGTGCTCATCCGACCTCTCTTTCTCTCTCCTCCTGAATACTGTGTTGCATTCTGGTAACTCGCCTAGATCTGCAAAGAAAGATTCTTCGTCTTTTCCAATTGAAAATATTGTTGTCATGTCGCTTTCCTCAGCCATGTCCCTAGCCAACAAGGGACTTTCAAGCATTGTTGGCGATGTGGAGTCTAAATCCAAGAACCATCCATAGTATTGATCGGTGGTTGTCACAAATGGCCCACATGTTGATCCCACCTCAAGACTTGTGAACTTCTGATGAGGCTCAGGCTCAGGCTCATGTTCAAGCTCAGATTGCACTGTTTGAATCGGTGGTTCTTCTTCTAATTGTTCATCGGTAATGTTTGAGTCTGATGCTTCGGTGGTGGTCGATGGTGATGGTGGTGTATTGTGGTGGCGGTGTATATTGCTTCTAGAAGCCGGCCAAGGGTGATTGTGCTCACAAGAATATGTTACAATTACCATGGTAGGGTCCGTACGGCTTCTTTCTACTTGTTTTCTTGCTGGACATCCTTTAGAACTACTACATCTATAATATCCCCTATAGGAAAAAAAAAAAAAATAATTGAGCTAAGTAAGTATTTTAATTTAATTACTTTCAATCTAATAATTCACCACTTTACCCTAGATCATATGCATTTCTATATCTAAGAAAATTATGATTTCCAAGAAAAGTTGTAATGCTAAGCATATAAACAAACATACTAAATTAGTATAATATAATTCATAGAAGGATTATTAGGGGTGATGTGAACAAACAGAGATAGAGAGATTGCTCCCGTTAAAATTTCTTGACTTAAAAACCTTTTCTTCGTGTATGTATGTTATGGCAGTGTAATCCTAAAGCATATAAGTGAAAAAGAAATTATGCTTTAGGGACTTTGATTTAATTAAAAGAAAATCAAACGAATTTTTTCGACTACAACCATGTTAGCAAATTTATCGACTACAAAAAGTTGTGGTTCCGTCATTGTAAATTAGTACAAACAATGACGGAACCACAAATTTTTGTATACTTTTTTCGACTACAACTGTAAGGCCAAACTCATTTCTTTAGGGACTTTGATTTAATTAAAAGAAAATCAAACGAATTCTGGTGACAGTAAACAGAGAAACCAATTAAGGTAGAATCACAATGGTCCATTTACTGCTTGTCACCAAAATTAGTCTATTTTTGTTTCATAAAAGTTGAGTTCTTTTAATAAAAACATGACTTGGATTTATTAGTTGTAGTCGGTAAAGAATAGAACCTTATGACGGTCTTCTGACTAAACAGTCGTCTCTGATAGAAACTGAGACCGTAAATACCTAGGATAAGGAGATCCTTTGATCGGTTTCTGGCCATACTTTCTCCAAGCCCAGGAATCAGACGGTGGCGCGTTTGTCTCTCCCTTAAGCCGATATCCGTCAACTTCTTTGATCGGTACGTGCACAACCCGTTTCTTCATCCCTCGTCTACTGTATGTGATATCACTCCAACTATTAACATACAAATATACTCTAGGAGATAATTGTGTATAAGTTGGAATATATGTATATAACTCACCTTCTTTTAGGGGATGAAGTAGATGTTGCCTTGGTGTCATGCGACAGAGGCGACGCCGGATATTCATCGTTCTCCGGTATGCGTGTCGTTTCTTGTGTATGTATATACATGTGTGTATGTATATACAGTTACTATGGCCGGCTGAAATGATACAAAGGAAGAACTTTTGTGTGTGTGTGTGTGTGTGAATTGTGATGATATGATCCAAATGAAATATATGGGGTCCGAAATGTTGACAGATGGGCAATTGAATAATGTAAAGGACGTGCAGGCAAGTGTGAAAGTAAATACAAATCTGAAAAGAGGCTTAATGATTAACTTTAGTTTATTCCAATAATACATGTATAGTTGAACATCACCTAAAACTGCAATTAATACACACTAAAAATGATTTATTTGACTATCATTATTTTATTATAGTAAACTGAGTTTAATCAAAGTAAAAACAAAAAAAAAACATCGTCTATTTTAATTTTTTAATATCAATTCCTTGATTTTTAGGATAAACTAGTATTAAGCCCCACCGCGGTGCGGTGGGGGCGTAAAATCATGAAAAGTAGCACCAATGTCACGTTAGCCTCAGCGACCACTAACACCGGAAAAGTTCCTATTAGAAAATAAATAAATAAAACACAAACGGAAAGTAAACGTAAAAATACAAAATATTAAACGCAATAATTAAGTGGATCTAGTACCCGCACGTTACTACGGGGTCCTTAAACAAAAAAAAGGCATAACAACGATGAACCACACATGTTACGCCGTATTAACTCTTAAAATTTAGACTGAAATTTAAAACGAAAAAATTATAAAAATGAAATGTATAAGCGAAGAAAGTTGAAAGTGATAAAATTTAGGGTTAGATTGTGAAAGATTTAAAAGTATCGAGTTTAAAATAAAAAATTAAAAAAACAAGAATGTGTACAATCATTAGAACTAATGGTAAACAATCAATGCATTGTTAAGTTGTTAAAGTTGATAATTAATATATATTAAATGTATTATAACATGTACACTTAACGATTCAAAACTTCAACTTTTTGTTTATGGATTACACTAATTAACCATAAGATGTTCCTTGGGGACGTCTAATCTATTTTATATTACAAATCTATAAACATTATATAAGTAAATAAGAAAATCACTTTTCACAATTCTATAAAGCACCCATTTATTTTTCTCATTTTTTTAATTAATAAACTAGTTTGAAGCCCGTGCAATGCCGGAAAAAACACAACATAAAGATTATGATTTTAAGGGTATGCATGTGACGGTTCAGACCAGCTTACAACAATAAATAGACCAATATGTCTAATTAAGCGAAACATATGTCTAAGAAAATAGGAAAAAAACGAAGGTGCAACTATAACAAAATGAAGCTAATGCAACTCTTGTAATATGTTGCATTAAGTTTTGAAAAAGTTGCATTAGACCTTAAGAAGGTTCCAGCCTAAAGCAATTTTTTTATCAAAGACTGCGTTAGATGAAGTTGCATTATATCTAAAGCAACTTTTTTTGTTAGATAATATAATATTTTTATTAGCTAATGCAACAATTTGTGAAGCTAATGTAACCTTTTTTTTAAAGGTTGCTTCAAAGACATTGCATTAGGGTCATTTTGACGAAGTGGTGATGGAGGGTTGTGTGTAGATAGTAGCATAACAACTGTCCAACATCGGTTACCGTTCATATTCATGAGTAATGTAAAACAGTGAACCTGTATGTATAAATGGTTAATGTTATATGTGTGTATAAATTTAACCCAATCTATGTTAAACATTATTATATTTAGGTGTATTTATAATAATGATAATAATAATAATAATAATAATAATAATAATAATAATAATAATAATAATAATAATAATAATAATAATAATAATAATAATTATTATTATTATTATTCATTATTATTATTATTATTATAATTATAATAATAATAATAATATTATTATTATTATTATTATTATTATTATTATTATTATTATTATTATTATTATTATTTTATTATTATTATCATCATTATTATTATTGTTATTATTATTTAGTAATTATATGCTTAAGTTTTAGATAATATACTTAATTTAAATAGTATCTTTTATAAATGTATAAATAGTAAATATAATTTTTTTAATCTTAGTTTAAGGTTTTATAAATAATATAATACTTAATATAGTGTATTAAATAACCTTATGTACATTAAATAATGTACTATTTTTTAACGACTATTTAGTGGTTAGAATTTAGTAACACCAAGTTAATATTAATTTAATGTCAATGTTTGAACCTTCAAACTTCAAAAGAGACATAGCCTCCCACCTCCCCCTTAAACCGCTAGGCCTAGAGATCGTTGGCTAAATAATGTATTAATTAGGAAAAGGTTATTGAATGAGGCTAAATTAAAACTACTACATAGAGTAGTTGTACTCTACGCGCCAAAATGTACCTTAGGCGTCTTAAACTTTTTGAAAATTGCCATAGTAATATTCTTAAATGTTTTATAAAATAGTATACATAAATTTGTTTTTTATTTATGCTTGTTTATTCTTGAATATTTATTACTAGCCATATAACTTTTTCACTTTTCTTCCTTTAACTAATAAATAAGTGTGTTTGTCGCTTCATTTTCTTAATCCCTGAATCTTTATTAATAATCATTAATTAATATTATTTTTATACAACCTCATGGGACGTTTAATCTATTTCATATTACAAATTAGTGAATACTTTAAGATTACTTCTAAGAGTGAAATATTTTAAAATCAAATCAGATATTAAAAGAGGGTTATCTATATTATCTTTTAATACAACTCTTTGAGGTAGTAATGTAACTTCAATCTAATTTAAGACACTTAAGAATAGTGTTAATGCTTTTGGTACAAGTTTTGATTTATAAACTACTCATGAATTACAATTTTGTCCCTATATATAGTAGTATAGATATCACATATTGGCCAAGCAAGAAAACAAAAGGATTGTTCAACGCTTTTAAAATGAGGTCCATGGACTTGAGGGGAAACAAACTCATGATTATGCACGACTGGTATTGTACAAGACCATGAAAAAACTATATCATTTTCAATTAAATTTTGAGGTGTTTCATTTTTTTCCGGTTCCATCTCCGGTTCATACAGTTTGGTTTGAACCCGATTCTCCCTTTTGACATGGTTATTATGTCAAATTCAAGTTTGAAACATATTTCAGAAAATTATAAATGTATGTAGTTCGGGTTTATAAAAGCCTGGGATTCATACAACTTTTTGGGACAACAATATAATTTCAATTCAATAAGACACTTAAGAACAATATTATTGAATTTGATATATATAAGTGTTGATGCATAAACAACTCTTTATTTACAATATTATTTCTCTATATAGTAGTATAAATATGTTTGCAATTCTATATCGGCCAAGTAAGAAAGTAAATGGAGATTTTAACACTGATATATAAAGGGGGCCGGTTCATGGACTGTAAGGCCCCGTTTTCGGGACGCTTACAGTTGGATCCTCATCGCACATAAAACATATAATTACATTTCACTTTCATAAAGCGTTGTAGCGGAAACATTTATAAACAACATTTTCATTTCATCAAAATGATTTTGCAAAATAATACAACAGTTCAATTCATAATATCATTTTACATTTTGTTACAAAAGCATTAGAACATTGGATGTCATCCAAAATAAGCTGAGTAGCCAGCCCGTGTCATCCTTAGCAACATACCTGCCAACTGGAAATACATCAAAGTCAGCGTTGCTGAGTGAGTTCTAGTTTTAAATAAAACATACTTTACTTTCTTTATAAAACCATTCGTTAACTTCGTACGCGATCACACAACATACATACATACAGATAATATACTTATTACCTTCATCATTACATTCATACTTTAACTTTCGTTCGTTCATACGTTCTTACTTTCATTCATTCATTAATTATTATTACCTCTTTTCTTTACATCAAACCATAAACTTTTCCCTTCTTTTCATGGTACTGGACCTAGGCCTATCATAGATCTTCTATAACGGTGCACATCACCTCATGGTCACAGTACCTAGGATAAGGTTCAGGATCATTACATCTATTACATCATCACGTTCTGGATCAGTGTCAACAGCTATACCCCAAACAATATGGCTACTGGGCCGAAGATCATAAATGACTTCCACACTGCACGTAGCCTGGCACCAGCACCGGGGTAAGCGATAACTCGAGTACTAGGCCGAAGATCATAAATGACTTCCACATTGCACATAGCCTGACACCATTACCGAGGTGAGCGACAAAGATCCCATCCACATACTACACCCCAACGATATGCATAACTCGAGTACTGGACCGAAGATCATAAATGACTTCCACACTGCACATAGCCTGGCACCAACACCGAGGTGAGTAATCACTACTCCACCCCCAACGATATGCATAACTCGAGTACTGGGCCGAAGTTCATAAATGACTTCCACACTGCACATAGCCTGGCACCAGTACCGAGGTGAGTAATCACTACACACTATGTACCACAACGTTGGTCAGTCACAAAGACTGGAACCCCCCGCGTGTACCCCTGTTCATAATGCTTGCAAGCCTTTCATACTTTCATTCGTTTATTAATGCATGCATTCATTCATTTATCTTGTTCCTCTTTTCATTATCTTTCACTTTACGTTACATAATACTTTTGTTTCATTCATTAACATTCGACGTAAAGCCATGGAAAGATACATATACATAACAGGAACATAAACATAAACATACGCACATCACCATACAGGGCATCATCATACATACGCATCAATCATACACACGCACCGCCATGCATAACATCACACATAACGTCATACATATCATCATCATCAACATGCCCAACATAACGTCTATGACCTCAAAAGTCAACTTACACAAGCCTACGGGAACCTCCCGAGTCAAAACCCATAACTGCACTTTCCCTCGAAGGTCATAAGATAAACCGTTGTTCTTTCGGGCGTATGAGCCCCACTTGGGCGTATGGATACCCTCCAGTCGCATGGCCTTCCAGGCGACTGAACACTTAGGCGAATGGACATCATGCGAATGGACCCTATGCGAATGGACCTATGGGCGAATGGACATCCATGCGTATGGACTCTCAGTCGCATAGCTTCTATGCGTATGGCCTTCAGTCGCATGACTTCAGGCGCATGGGCTTTAGTCGCATACCCTTCGTGCGAATGGACCTCAGTCGCGTTGTCTCCAGGCGCATGGACTTCAGTCGCATAACCTTCGTGCGAATGAACCTCAGTCGCACATTCCTTCAATCGCATGCCTCACAGGCACATGAACTTCAGTCGCATGACCATCATGCGTATGGACCTCAGTCGCATGGCAATCGTGCGCATGGACCTCAGTCGCACGCCAATCGGCCGTATGGCCTCCAATCGCACTCCAGTCGGTCGCCTAGCCCTAGCTGATGCAGAATGCAGTTCATCCCGAACTGCAGCGACGGTTTTCGGCCTCCAACCTCTTCCAAACCTCTTTTAAGCTCAAATCAACCATTCTAAACCTTAGGGAAACATACCACGACCTCATTCAAGCATACACAAGCCCAAAATCCAACCCCAAACGCATCTAACACATACACATATGCATAAAAACGGGTTTACACCCAAAAACTCGAAAAAGGGTTTTCAGATGTGTTCCAGCCCCAAAATCATTAAAAAACGTGTAAAAGAGGGGTCCCAGAACTCACACAAACGTTCCCGTCGGGTAGAGCTTCGATTTGACCCGCTACACGACGATTTTCACGCTCGAATCCACCCGAACCAAGCTTTTCTCCTCTTTTTCTCCTTCTCTTCTCCTCTCCTCTCTTCTTGGCTAAAAAATGGCAAGAATGGGGTGTCTTCCCCCTTTTATACTCCCATTCATCGAAGTTTCTCTCGTTGGCGAGTTTGGTCCCTCGACTTTGAACTTTATTTTTTTTCTTCTTTCTTCGGCTTCAAAGAAAATTTCCGGGCGTTACATGGACTTAAGGGGAAGAAAGCATCCTTTGCTGTGCAGGGCAATAAAAAAGTTATATCATTTCCAATTAAAATTTTGAAGTGTTCATTTTTTTCCTGTTCATCTTCGGTTTATATGGTCCAGTTTAAACCTGATTCTCCCAATTAACAAGTATCTCATGTTCAAGTTTAAAGCGTTTTTTTAGAAATTTATAAATGCTTGTGGTTTTGTTTATAGAAGTCTGCTGATATTTTACGTGAATAATCTATTAGTGTTTTATATTGAACTTCAAATACTGAAAGGCTAAATTTGCAAGAGAGATGACATTTGAACTTCGACATTTGAGATCTTAAAGGGCGTCGACAATTTTCCTATACCGGCCATGTGTAAATAATAAAATTGTTCAAAGACAACCAACTGTTGCGTACAAAAGACGTTATTTCATCATGTAGCCCAAGTGTACCCCCAGGTAGTAATTTAAGGCAACACAGAAAAATAACCAAGTAATATTCGTATTTACCAAAGAAGCAATTTTAAGTATAAAATTTTGAGAATCACGATACGCATTACATGTAGTAATGGTGACAAGATACGAGAGTGAGATGGTTAAACTTATAGACAATCATCCGTTCGTCTTATTCATCACGTATAAAAGATTATGTTTAAATGTTTATAAGTTTCTTTAACTCCCTTATAGTATGTTGGAAAATCTGTATCATATCCGTGTTAAGTTTTCACTGAAATATCGGTGCCTTGCCATAGTATTTATAGTGTTGTAGTCTTGAAGAATTATTGCTAAAACTTCATACATTAATTTATTACAAGTATCCATATCATATATTATTTTATCTAAGGATAAGATGTATTGTATTGTTTCTAAGTTAACATCTGTAATTTTTAAACAATTGTGAGTAGGCTTTTGGGGCAGGTAGGTTGTCATGTGTACCCACATTGTTAAAGCTTGACTTTTGAGAATAGATTATAATAACAGATATTACAAAACAAATATTATGTAACAAGGTTTATAAGATATATAAATATTTATTTAAATTCGTATATGTAACTCATATACCACGTATTACTATACATTTCTAGCTTTTAATATTTGTATTTTACTTTTCATTTTCAATACTATCGTTTAATTAGTTAACTGAAAGTAAACTATCGTTTTATAATTAAATATCTGTTACTAAGTATTTAATTTTTTATTTACTCAACACGTGTAATACATATGTTTTCTTAACCTATATCCCTAATATATTGTACCGATCATATGAATATATGTTGATAGCATCAATAATTTAATAAAAGTAATATTTTTTTATTCTATAATTCACTGTAGCATTTCTATTGATTACAATTTTTCAAAGAGAAAAGATATTATATGTTTTACATATTTATCTATTACTAGTAATATTTATATGTATAAATCAATAATTATGTTTGGTGTTCACATGCATAATTATAATAGGTTCAATGGGAAAGGGTCTACAACTGCTTCCCATTGTGAAAGATACCTTTTGATAATGAAAACGATGGATTTAGTGTAATCCTAAGACTTTTTGGCAGTTCTCTTATCCTTGCATCCCTCGTGGGTTCAATCTCTAATCTGATATGAAATATTTTTACAAACATATTTATTTTCATGTTGTTTTGACAAGTTAATCTTTATAATATCACAATATATGTTTAAAAAAGTCAAAAATTATTATACTTTCCAGTGAATTACAAATATGGTACATGGTCGTCAGATAATGGTGTGATTACAAGCTTTTTCTGTTAATAGACAAAGTTGACAGGTCCAAGAATTTTTTCTATAAGGGTTGGAATTTTTTTAGAGTCAGCTTAATTGGTGAGTTATTTATCACTTAGATATTTCAGTTTAGTTTGATTTGGGTCGGATCACTAAGTTTTAGATTTTTCAAATGGTTCGGGTCATGCAACAAAATAAAATCAAATTATATTGCAAGTACAGATTAAAAATACGTCAATCGATATTTGTTATTTATAATAGAAATTCAATATCTCTATAGTTGGTCTCTACGATTTTTTATTTTTTGAAACCTAACCATTATATCAACTATAGAAACATTTCCTTAACGTATACAACCACCACTCAAATTTTTATCAGCAATCAGATTACGCAAAGTGTACTTCATGTACTTTATTGTTGAGCATCTCTTAATACTTGGTGTTGTAACGGGTAACACAAGAACTAACTTTAATTAGATGATACACCAACGAAAATAAAAGACGTTTTTTTTTTGTTTCAACCATTAATGTATGAGACTAGATAAACTTTTCAAATTGGAAAATCTTGTATCCGCTTTCAAAATATGAATGTAGATTAGGAGTTTAGTATTTAGAAATTTTTTTATCATCTTTGTTAAAACCATATGGCCGGATACATCTCGGCTAATCCTACTATCGTCGGTACATCAAACCCATCAAAACTATCATATGGAATTAAAATACTCATATAAATAAGTTAGGTGTCACCTCATTAAAACAATTGTTAATTAAACTTGTGAATTTGCATATCTAGGACTGTGTGGGATAAGTAAGTCATATTCATCATATTCATGATACATGATATTTGTCTTTTATCTTAATTGGTTTCTTTAGGTTAATGTAGGAATTATTCATGTTTCTCATTTCAAGTTAATGTTCTGCACAAAATAAAATAAAATAAAATAAAATAAAATAGACTTCCTCAAGAAATGAATTAAAGCCCTGTAATCTAAACTTCTCGAGTTCTTGGTTGATCTATTTATAAAAGAGATTGCATACACCGAATCTTGTTCTTGGTTTGAAGACTTTGGGCATATATATGTGATCTTTAATAAATGGCTCATAAAGCGTAACTAAAATACAAAATAATTTTTTTTTCATATTAGCTTAAAGTCTATTCGCTTGTGTAACGCTAGAAATATTCAAACCACTTCTTTAACATATTCAACAACTTTCATCACGGATTCGTATAAGGTAACCAAGCAAGATTGTGTTTTATAGTGAAAGTTCCGATGTGTATATATCTCTCGCCCTTGTAAGAGAAAAATTTTTATTCACGCCACTTCCGGTACCAATGTCTTCTTCCAAATTCTTTTTTTAGCATTTGTGAAGCTTGTCCTGTCGTTCATAAGATGTACAAACGACAACCATCAAACAACCTACCTGTAAGGATTCCTGAAGTCTGATGCAACCCAAAACAGCCTAAGTGTCTCAGCAACATGCACTAAGTACTGAAGTGAAGAATGCTTCGGAAGTTTTACACAAAGCATTAGAAAATACTCTAAGTGTAAAATCTTCCGAAGCCAAGACCAATATCTTCCGAAGCCAAACATGAAGTCTTCCGAAGCTTCAGAGACAAAGTCTTCCGAAGCCTCAACCTATGAAGACAGATTTCTTCCGAAGACTTTTAGTACACATGCTTTATCTGATGTACTGTTCCATAAAGCACCTTTTCCGCTGCATCTCTGTAAAGTCACCAACTTACATGAGTTGGTGAAAAGGGTCTTGCTTTTGGTAACTGTACATTGAGGTCTTGAGTCTTCAACTTTCCACTTTATGTACTTTATCCTTTTTGTATTGTATAAGGATGTGAGCTATGGCATGTCATAGTCACAAGGTCAAAAGGCAGATATGCCTTTTGATCCTACAATTGATTTTGTTAGTGTCTAGTCAATTGTATCCAGCTGGCTTTCAAAGTATAGCCGGCTGTAGGTTGTAGTATAAGTATTTCAAGTTCTTGTATCTTTTCTTTATGCTTTGTAACACTTGTAAAAGAACTTGAGAAAGCAATATACTGCCTCCTTGAAACCCATACTCTCTTGTTCTGTCTCTTGCTTTACTTGTGTTCTTTGTATCACTTTGGTTACCCAGTTCACTGTTTGATTAGAGCTTAGTTATTCTCCTCATTGTGTTGTTGTGTTGTAATTGTGTTTAAGCCCTTAAACGGTCCTGCAATTGGTATCAGAGCTTTCCAGGCTCTTGATATAAGATCTAACCATCTTAAGATCCCTCACACACACAAAAGCTAAACTCTTCAAATGGCTGCCATCTCTAAGACTGATATGGAGACTGGAACCATGAACAAATCCCCACTGATCACTCTTGATGATTTTGACACCTGGTGCATGAGGATGGAAGGCTTCATCAGGTCTCTTGATTCAAGAATGTGGGAATCTGTTGAGAATGGACCTTTCATACCCAGCACCCCCTCTGCTACTGGTGCTGGTATGATTCCTAAAGATGTGGCCAACTACTCAGATGAAGATAGAAAAAGAGTAGAGATTGACAGGAAGGCCATGACTGCTCTTCAGACTGCTCTCCCAAACTCTGTATACAGAGGTTTTAAGAAGTGCAAGACAGCCAAACAGCTGTGGGATGCACTGAAGCTGATGTATGAAGGCTCCTCTGAAGCCAAGGAGAACAAGAAAGATCTTCTGAAGCAGCAGTTTGAAAATTTCACCTTCAAAGCAGGTGAGACCATGACCCAACAATACTTCAGGTATGTTGAGATTGTGGATACCCTAGTGGATGGAGGAGTTCCTCTTGAGAACAGGGACATTGTAAGGAAGTTCATGTCCTCACTTCCTAGGCAATGGACACACTATTGTGTGGTGATCAAGAGGACTGAGAACCTTAAGACTCTTACTCTTACAGAGTTGTATGGGATTCTCAGTGGATACCAGATGGAGATGAACATGCAAGGTTCATCTGGCAACTCCAACAATCAAATGGGTTCAGCCCTTCATGTGGTTGAAAGGGACAGCATAGAACCTCAGCATCATCTCTTATGCTACCCTGACAACTCACAAAAGGGTCCTTTCATCACCTTCCCGGAGACACCAAGGGAGAACTTTACTCAAGGAAGCCCATTCCAAGAGACAAGTTCTTCTCAAGCCTTTGTGTCTGCAGATGAAAGCTGTGGGAATTATCTCTTCACTCTTGAAGACCTGGACTGTATCCATCCAGATGACCTGGAATACATGGAGATAGTTCAGCAGATGGCTCTCCTCACTCACAGAGCCAAGAAGTTCTACAAGAGGACAGGAAGAAGATTTCCAAGCAATGCTACCAGTAGTAAGTTTGGGCTGGATAAAAGCAAAGTTAAGTGTTACAACTGTAACCTTATGGGTCACTTTGCCAGGGAGTGTAAGGCACCTAAAGCAAATGGGGGCCAAACACAACCCAGACCAAACTTTACTGACAAAGCTCCTCAGGCTGAGAAGACAAAGCAACATGCTGCTGTTGCTGTTGAAGAAGGAGGCTTTGACTGGAGTTTTCAGGTGGAGGATGCTTCTCCAAACCAAGCACTGATGGCTGACCATGATGAAGCCAAGGTATTGGAACATCTTTGCTCCCCTGAATGCATTGCTAAAGTAAATAGATACAGGTCCTATAACCTAGAGATGAGATCTGATCTTGAGTCATTAAATATATTAAAATCTGATTTTAGAAAGTCTGAAAATGATTACAAGTTAAAGATAGAGGACTTGGAGAAAACCATTTCAGTACTAAAACATGAACATACAGATTTCAGAACTCAGATCCAAGATCTCATCACTAAGTTAACTGAGTGCCAGGCTGAGCTTGTGATCAGCAAAGCCAAGGCAGAGAAGAGTGTTCTTGAAGAAGAGACCTTCAAGAACATGATATCCTCATCCCTGCACAACAAGGTTTGTTATCAAAATAGACAGGGACTAGGATCAAATGAGATAGCTCCTCCACACACAATCTTGTCTGTAAGATCTCCTAGGTGTGGAACTTGTGAAGATGAGCTTCCTCTCATAGATCCTGTAAGTGAGGATGATGAAGAAGTGATAGTGAAGAATTCCTCTGAGAAGAGTGAAGAAGAGGATTCTTCCAAGGGCCACTATCCTTCTGAGGAGAAGAAATCAACTGTGATGACCAAGTCCAAAAGAAAGAACTTGATCAGAAAGAGCAAAAGAAAGGCAAAGAAGGCTCAAGAAATCAAGGCTACTTTTGATGCTAAGCAGAAACAAGTTTTTATCTCTGCAGGTTTCAAAGTAGTAAGGACTGAAGACATCAACCAAGACTCCTCAGCTAAGAGTCATGGTTCTTGTTCAAATCATCTCAGTGCCAAGAAGAAGACTGAGCTGCTGTGTACCACTGCTGCACAGCCTGGACCATCAAACTCCAAGAACAGTTCACAGCCCAAAGGAACTGTCTCAGCATCTACCAAGATGAAGGTGGAGAAGGGATGTGACCAAAGCCAGTCTTGCTCTCAAAAGGAGACTTCTTTGAAGAAGAAAATGTTATGTGTTATGTGTGAAAGTACTTCTCACATTGCTAAGGATTGCCCATACAATCCTAAAAGTACTGTCCACATGACTAAAACAAAGACTTCAAAGAGTCTCAAGAAGTCTCAAGCTTCGGAAGGAAAGTCTGTTTCCTTCGGAAGCTCCAAATCAAAGAAGAAGGTAAGTGGAAAATTACCTTCGGAAGCAAAGTTGGTCTCGGAAGAAAGGAGTTCTTCCGAAGCACTAAAGTCTGCTGCAGTGACTGTAGATTCTTCCGAAGGATCAGTCATCAAAACTTGTGAAGTTCCAAAAGCTTCTAAGGTTTTGAAGGTCAAGTCCAAGACTCCAAAGGTGGTGTGGAAGTCTAAGAAAGACCAAATGACTGAGGTTTCTCCATCAACAACAGCTGAAGATCCCCATAGTACAACCATAGGATCTATTACTGTTGCATTACCTTCTATTACTGTTAATGAGCCCAAGACAAGTAAGGCTTGGGTTTCCAAATGTAACTAATCATTTTCTCTGTGCAGGAACAGCTCAAGACCAACAGGAATGTCTGGATAATTGACAGTGGCTGTTCCAGGCACATGACAGGCAATAGGTCTCTACTCCATAATTTTGAGAGAATTGATGGAGGACCAGTTGCTTTTGGAGGAGATGAAGGTGGTTACATTTCTGGAAGGGGCAAGGTCACAAATGGTAAGCTCAGCATTGAGAAGGTAAACTTTGTTAAGGAGCTTGGGTACAATCTTCTGAGTGTATCCCAATTTTGTGATCAGAGTCATAACATGCTCTTTACTGAGCATGAGTGCATTGTTCTCAAACCTGGTGTGGTCATTCCTCATGAGCATATCCTGCTCAGAGCCCCCAGGAAAGGGAACATGTACAAGATGGATTTGCAAGAAACATCTCCCTCAGGAGAAGTTTCATGCTTTCTATCTAAAGCAAATAGTGATGAGTCTTTCCTATGGCATAAAAGAATGTGCCATGTAAACTTTAAGAACATGAATAAATTAATTAAACATGATCTGGTAACTGGAATGCCAAAGAAAGAGTTTACTAGTGATGATCATTGTGTGGCATGCCTGAAAGGGAAGCAACACAAGGTATCTCACAAGCCTAAGGAAAAGAACTCCATCACTACTCCCCTACACTTGTTACATATGGATCTCTTTGGCCCCACCAGTGTAATGAGTTTAGGAAGGACCTCTTACTGTCTGGTGATCACAGATGATTTTACAAGATTCACTTGGGTCTTCTTCCTTAGAACTAAGGATGAAACCCCTGAGATTCTGAAGAATTTCATCTTAAAAGTTGAGAATCAATGTGATCACAAGGTCAAAACCATAAGATGTGATCAGGGAACTGAATTCAAGAACCAAATCCTTGATGCATTTTGTGATGAAAAAGGTATTACAAGACAATATAGTGCTCCCAGGACTCCTCAGCAAAATGGAGTTGCTGAGAGGAGAAACAGGACACTTATTGAAGCTGCAAGAACTATGTTGTCTGACTCTAAACTGCCTATCACCTTCTGGGCAGAGGCAGTCAATACTGCTTGCTATGTGCAAAACAGAGTTTTAGTAGTTAAGACACATGGTAAGACTCCTTATGAACTTTGGCACAAGAGGAAACCTTTCATTGGTTTTCTCAGGTCATTTGGATGTCCCTGCACCATCTTGAATACCAAAGATCAAATTGCCAAGTTTGCTGAGAAATCAGATGATGGACATTTCATTGGATACTCTTCTCAAGCTAAAGCTTATAGAGTATACAATCTCAGAACTAGAATTGTTGAGGAGTCAGCCAATGTGACTTTCAATGAGCACACTCCTTGTGTGGCTGGTTCTGGTCCGGATTGGCTGTTTGATCTTGATTTAGTTACCAACTGTTTTAACAAATCTTGTGAGCATGTTTCAGGATCTGCAGAAAATCTAAATACAGGTGATCCTGATCCAAGATTTGAGCTAGGAAGACCTTCAACTCATACATCTTCAGCTCCAGTTGGAACTACTTCAGCAAATGAGGTTTCTATCAGCACAACAATGACAAATTCAGCTGATACATCTGGCATGCCTTCAAATTCCAGCTCAGAGGCCTCTCAACCAGATAAAGATACCTCACTTGTAGAAGACAACAATGGTGATGGTGATAGTGATCAGGAATTCCTTGATGCTAATAACCATACCATAGATGACAACATCAATGATGTCTCACACTCATTGGATCAAGTTAATCTTGATAAGTGTGATAATGTGGAGGGTGAATCTTCAAGACCAGATTTAAATTTCTCAAATTTAGATCTTTTTCAACAACTTGCTGTGATCCCTCAGCTAAGGATCCACAAGTCTCACCCCACCACAAACATCATTGGAGATGTTGTCACAGGGGTAAGAACAAGTCACCTATTACTGAGGTGGACACTTCTGAACCTGTTCAGAATGTCCATATGGAAGAGGCTCTCACTTTTGAAAGTGATTACATTATTAAGACCTCAACCATGGCAACTCAACCCATTGGCATCTCAACTGAGGCTGCCAGTGAGCAGAGGAAAACCAGCAGCCAAGAAACTCAAGCTGGTGGTGAGAGAGAGGACTTTGGTCCAATTCTCTCATCCCCCAATGAATCTTCTGATGAAGATGAGGGGAATTTGAGACTAAAGGTGCAAAAACTGTCAAAAACATGCACCTACTTAGTCTCTAAGGTTAGTCACTTGGAATCTCAGGTGACTACCCTGCAAAACAGGGTCAATGATCAGCAACTCCAGATTTCATATCTGCAGGAAAAACTAGCTGGGAGACCTTTAAGGAGAGCTCAACCAGGAACACAAGAACCTGTGGAAGTGATTGACTTATCCTCCAGCTCACCTATGCAAGTGGGTGATGCTACCAAAAAGGGGGAGAAAGTTGTTACAACCACAGAACCTGGGAGTTCTTCAGAGAGAATGGACATAGAGGACTCACCATCCACACTTGCTATTATGCATTCTCAGCAACTTCCTCAAGTTCACATTAATGTGGACTCTATAGACTCTCTCATCAGGAGTCTCTTTGAGGAAGGTATACCAAGGGCTGTCTCATCTCCACCACTAAGAACTGGCAATCACATCATAAGGTGGAGGTATGATGATGACAGGAGAGCCCTCATACTTCAAAGAGTTCAAGGCCAACAAGAAGTTTTTCAATTCCAAAGCCTGAGCTTTTATGAAAGACTGGATTTAGTCAACTTGCCACTTGTCAATCCAAGCAATTCAAGACAAGCTGACAGGCTGGCTCAAAGAATCCAAGACAGGATCCTTGCAGAGTTCTCTCTAAGAAGGAGACTTAGGCAATCAGGCAATGTCATCGGTCAACTGGATGTTGAGGTGGACCCTAAGATTAGTTTCATAGGGGAAACCTTGACTGAAGGCCCAGTGACAGAACCTGAGACCCCTGTCTCATCATCAACAACTGCTGCTGAGGTCCAAACTCCATCTGAGACACCTGCTGGTGAAGGTGTTTCTCAGCCTCTCTCTGGCCAGAGCATGGAAGCTACTCCAAGCAATGAAGGCCAAGCTTCAATCCACCCTGAGTCACAAAGGTCTGTTGGTGACAAAGGGAAAAGGATAATGACTCCTGAGGAAATTGAGGAGGAAGAGAGAGAGGGGAAAAGGAGACTAAGGGGAGAAAGTTCCACTGGGTCATCCAGCTTCATGCAAGCTGCAATCAGGGCTGCTCCCAGACCAAATACTCAAGATGATGAGTTAAGGGCAGTCAGGATTACCTACTTACAGACCAGGAACTATGACATTGATGAGATCATCTCCCTCCCCTTAGAAGAACTAAATGAACTGGCTGACAGAGAAGTGTCAAGAGAGTTGAAGGAGAAAGAGGATGCAATGATACTTCTCCAACTCAAAGAGGAGAAGAGACAGAAAAGACTTTACAAGCATGCTCCTACTCTCTCACCAGTTCAAGAAAGTCCTGCACAGGAAGATGTGGCTCCACAAGAACCTCAGGTAGATAAAGAGGAAGATAGGATCAAGATGATCAACTACCTGAGTGCCACAGGATTCTATCAGGCAGATGCACTTCTCCCTTTGTCCTATGACTTCATTGAGTTCGAGTATTTAAAGCAACTTGAGCTTGAGTTAGTCAAGGAAAGAAAGACAACCAAAAGGAAACTAAGGGAAGAAGCTGCAAAGTCAAGGGCCATCATTCAAAAGAATGCAAAGAAGTCTGCTGACAGACAAAGAATGGTGAGCTTCTTGAAGCTGTATGGATTCTCCGGAAGGAGACTTGGCCCCATGTCTCTATCCACCATGGATGAGCATATTAGGGTGATCAAGCAGAAGATTAAAAGTGGAGAACTCATTGACTTGCACTCTCTTCCAAGTCAAGTCCCACCTGAAGTGGAGGTCAAGTTTGAACAACCAGAGACACCTCAACCAGCACCTCCAGCTGAGCCCCAGCAAGCTTCATCTTCTGATCCTAGGCAGGGTCAAACTCCCTCTCCTTCTAAACCTGTGAGGGAGGAACACCCAACTGAGAAAGACACTGATGATCAACATGGTGCTGCAGACCAGTCTTCTCAGTTAAAGACATCCAAGAGGAAGAAGAGGATGGCTTCTAAACCAAAGACTAAGAAGAAGAAGCCAAAGTCATCTACCTCTGCACCTCAGGCTGAATCAGATCAACCTGAGGAAGTGCATGATGAGGCAGCCCAATCAACTCCTATTCAAGTGGCTCCTCTAACTAGTGAGACACCCATCTTGTCCTGGACTTACTCTACCAATCCAGAGAGATGGACTGTTATCAGAGATCAAGGTGTTGAGAATGTCTACTCATGGCAAGACATAATCAACTTACCTCTGCATGATCTCTTTGAGATGAGAAGATACTATGAAAGTCTTGATGATCCTGACCATCTCATGAAGAAAGGAATGGTCCTGATTGTACTGAAGACTACCAACATTTGAAGATCTTCCAAGTGTTTTGGTAGCATCAGCCTAGGGGGAGTTTGTAAGGATTCCTGAAGTCTGATGCAACCCAAAACAGCCTAAGTGTCTCAGCAACATGCACTAAGTACTGAAGTGAAGAATGCTTCGGAAGTTTTACACAAAGCATTAGAAAATACTCTAAGTGTAAAATCTTCCGAAGCCAAGACCAATATCTTCCGAAGCCAAACATGAAGTCTTCCGAAGCTTCAGAGACAAAGTCTTCCGAAGCCTCAACCTATGAAGACAGATTTCTTCCGAAGACTTTTAGTACACATGCTTTATCTGATGTACTGTTCCATAAAGCACCTTTTCCGCTGCATCTCTGTAAAGTCACCAACTTACATGAGTTGGTGAAAAGGGTCTTGCTTTTGGTAACTGTACATTGAGGTCTTGAGTATTCAACTTTCCACTTTATGTACTTTATCCTTTTTGTATTGTATAAGGATGTGAGCTATGGCATGTCATAGTCACAAGGTCAAAAGGCAGATATGCCTTTTGATCCTACAATTGATTTTGTTAGTGTCTAGTCAATTGTATCCAGCTGGCTTTCAAAGTATAGCCGGCTGTAGGTTGTAGTATAAGTATTTCAAGTTCTTGTATCTTTTCTTTATGCTTTGTAACACTTGTAAAAGAACTTGAGAAAGCAATATACTGCCTCCTTGAAACCCATACTCTCTTGTTCTGTCTCTTGCTTTACTTGTGTTCTTTGTATCACTTTGGTTACCCAGTTCACTGTTTGATTAGAGCTTAGTTATTCTCCTCATTGTGTTGTTGTGTTGTAATTGTGTTTAAGCCCTTAAACGGTCCTGCACTACCATTTCTAAAAGCCCTTGTAAGAGATTTTTTTTATTCAAACCACTTCCAGTACCAATGCCTTCTTCCAAGTTATTTTCTTGGCATTTGTGAAGCTTGTCCTGTCTTTCGCAAGATGTACAAACAACACTTGTCAAACAACCTATCATTTCCAAAAGCTTCTAAACACATGTATGTTTGTGTGCAATCACCACAAAAGTTAGTTGAAGTTGGTGATCAAAACAATATACATAGAATGCTGAAACGTTTTCTTTTAAGATTAAGGCTCTTAGCACGTTAAACCCATCAGACATATTACTTGCTACATTATATCCTTGACCACTAATCTTAGTTAGACTCAATCCATATCGGAAAACAAATCATCAATAGTATGTTTAAGAGATAATGCAGTTTCTTTCATTACGTGAACAAGACCAATAAACTATTCTTTAACAACCCCGTTTATCAACATATCAAATAACAACGGTCATTTGTTCTTTTTTAGACACGCACTTGATTGATCAACTAATAAGAATATGCAGCATCACCTAGATCTTCAAAAATTTATTTTAGGACCTCTTCTGCAAAATAGTGTTAAATGTCCCGTTGAATTTTGAAGATGTCATCTGACTATCTTTTGGCGCATTCCTCAAAATAACCTTATCAAAGTTCTATTTAGTTGTCTCATTAGTTGTAAAATTCCAAGAATTAATGCTATTTAAAGAACGTTTGGTTCATCATGTCCACGAAATAATAATCCTTAGTTCAATATTTTTTTAGTAAGAGAAGTCGAAGTAGATAATCTAAGTTGATATTCAAATGTTTACTTATCAATTTGTTTATCAAAAGTAGCTTGTATGGATGTTCTTGTCTAAGCAAACTTTCACAATTTTTAATGAATTGTTGTGCATGCTATTGACCTCACACACATACGTATTTATCTATCGACTCCTTTATTCTAACCAATGAGTCTTTGTGATTTACAAAGTAATCTTTAAACAAATAACAACACAAATAATATGTACCATTGGAGTAAATATTATACTCCAACCAATTCCCAAAAGCATTAAACCAACTAGGTTGAAAACTTGCCTCAACACCAACCATTGTTTTTTGAAAAACAAACTTCTTGACTGACATGCTCATTTAACTAAGTATGTTTTTCTACTTTCATCTTGTTGATTGGGATGAAAAATTGAGATTGGTTTTTGTTTAGTTAGGTCTAAAAAAGATTATCCAAATCAACAAATTCGGGAGCCTTAGAAGATGAACCTCTCTATATCACATTAACTATTAATAATATTATTAAATTCTTTTCATATCAATTTTTTTATTAAATTAAAAAAAATCTTTCTACAAATACAATTTGCCAATTTTTAACGAAATAACTTTTTATAAAATAAGAATTTTTTTAAAAACATATGAAACTTCTTAAAAACATAATATTTTTTAAAACTTGTGCTTTTTAAAAAACAAAATTTTTATGAAACAAAAATAATTAAAATTCAAAGTTTAAAGAAATTATTAAAAATGACACTTTTTAAAAAATGGTTTGTTTTGAAACAGTTTGTTTAAAAATCAATTTATTTTAAGAAAAATAAAAAATTAACAAAATTTAAAAAATGATAATTTTTTTATCACTTATACGTAATGTTAATTATATATATCAAAATACCATTTTATAAATTTATTATTTTTGTTAATAACTAGTAATATTATATTATTATACAACTTCCCCTGTTCACTTTGTGAAAATTGGGGTTTCTCTCTACTGAAAGTTGAACTGTATATCAAGAAACAACAATGGCGGAAGCGAGTGTAAAGACGAACGACACACCTACTACACCACCTCCGGCGAGACGACTGAGAGGTCATAAAGCAATCGCCACCTCATGTATCGCCTCCGGCCACCGCCCTGGCCTCATCGCCTCCGCCGCCGAAGTACGCAACCCTTCGGTTCTCTTATCATTCTACTTCTTCTGTGTATTGATATTATTAAGAACCCTAAATTCGAACAAGAAGATGTGAACCCTTGAAGTTTGAGTTCACCCTAACGTTGGGCTAACGTTGCGTATGATTTTGTTGTGTTATGGTGTGTGCAGGATGGGTGTGTTTGTTGGTTTGATATGCGGTGTAAAGATGTTTTGTTTACCATGAATGTTGCTCAAAATCCTATTTCCTCATTATGCTTTAAACCAGGTTAGTGTTGTTGATCAAATGACTCAAATCTTTGTTTTTCACATAGTTGTCCAAGGGGCTCTCAAGGCGCAAAGGGTGAGCGTTGGGCCTAGGCACAAGGGGATTAAAAAGCAAAAGTGTAATATAAAAATATCATTTTTAAAGTTTTAGATATGTAGTAGGCTTGTTTTGGGCTAGTTTAGGTTGTTTTAGGTTGATTACAGGCTTGTTTAGGTCTAGTGTAATTGTTTCAGACTTGTTCGGACGATTTTAGGCTGAAATTTGGCTTGAAAATGATGAATTGGTAAAGCACAAGAAACAACACTCACACAAACTCACAATAAAGCTGCAACAAGGAACTAAGCAGCAAGGAACAAAAGAGACACTCAAATTTCTGTGAATAAATTAACTTGAAACTTCAACGTACATAAATAGGGAAAGAAACATGAACGTGCACATGCACTACTTGCAGAAAACTAGCTAACAAACCATAAAACTAGGAGAACAAGCCTACATGGCTGACTCACTCTCATGACTTATTCAAAGCAATAAAACTACTCTTGTTACGTGGACTTTAATGTTGACCGTTAACACCCCCTCTCAATATCAAAGTCCATCATTCCCATACTTGCACTGTGTCGCGCCAATTGCACTCCGTTCAGGCTCTTTGTTAATGCATCAGCTGTTTGGTCTTCAGACTTGACTGCTTCCATATCGATTTCACCATTTAAAACTTTCTCCCGTATGAAGTGATAATGAACCTCAATGTGCTTTGTTCTTGCGTGGAAAACAGGGTTCTTTGCTAACTTAATTGCTGAGATATTATCACACCACAACTTCACTGGATAGTTTACTTTTTGGTTCAAGTTTTTCAACAACTCCACTAACCACACACTTTCTTGGGCTGCCATAGCTGCAGCTCTATACTCTGCCTCTGTTGTCGAGAGGGACACGGTCGGTTGGAGCTTGCTACACCAGGACACTGAGCTGGATCCAAACAAGAATACATACCCGGTAGTTGATCTTCTTCCATCTAAGTCCCCTCCATAATCAGCATCACAAAACCCATACAGCTTAGGTTGGGTTGTTTCAGCAAACTTGACTCCCTTTCCAGTTGTTGCCTTCAAATACTTTAGGACCCCTTTTATAGCAATCATATGGGGTTTCCTAGGATCTTGCATAAAACGGCTAAGGACTCCAACAGCAAATGATATGTCGGGCCTGGTTAGAGTTAAATAGATCAAACTACCTACCAGCTTCCTGTAACTTGTTGGATCATCGAGCTTACTTCCTTCATTTGCGTACAACTTGACATTCCTGTCCAAGGGTGCTGCTCCTGGCTTGCATGATGCCATTCCAAACTTGTGCAACAAATCAGTAGTATACTTCTTCTGATGCAGCACGATTCCGTCTTTCTTGTAGTCGAGTTCCAAACCTAGGAAGTGTTTGAGTCTTCCTAGATCTTTCATCTTGAATCTTGTGGACAGATTTGATTTCAACAAGTCAATTTCCTCATCAATGTCACCTGAAATAATTAAGTCATCGACATACACCAGAATGAATACAACATTGTCACCGAGTGTCTTTACAAACAAGCTAGAATCGGCTGTAGTTAGGTGGTAACCGCTTTGTTCTAGGAACTCTGCGATTTTACCGAACCAAGCCCTTGGTGACTGTTTAAGGCCGTAAATAGCCTTCTTCAATTTACACACATGTTCTGGGTGTTCTTGACTCTCGAAACCTGTAGGCTGCATCATGTGAATGACATGATCGAGTTCTCCATACAGAAAGGCATTATGGACATCCATTTGCCACAACTTCCAACGCTTCGTGGCTGCCAATGCTAGGAGTAAGCGAACAGTGGTGATCTTGGCTACTGGACTGAAGGTATCTTCATAGTCCAGTCCATGTTGTTGAGAGAACCCACGAGCTACTAGGCGTGCTTTGAATCTATCGATCGTACCATCCGACTTTTGTTTCACTTTGTATACCCACTTACAAGAGACAATGTTTACTCCAGGTGGCTTTGGTACTAGTTCCCACGTTTGGTTTGAGACAAGTGCATCCATCTCCGTCTTCATAGCACCCATCCATTCTTCTTTTATGCACGCTTCTTGGTAAGATTCAGGTTCATGTAGCAGGTCTTCAACAACAGCAACTCGAGCATACATGTGGGCATACTTTGAGCTGGGCTTTCTTTCTCTTTGCGATCTCCGTAGAGTGGGTTCAGGAGCTGAGGGTTGCTGCTCTGGTTGAGGACTATTTGGCTGCTCTTCTTCGAGTGAGACATCCTCCTCGACCACTTCATCAGTTAGTCTCAATTTGGCTAACGAGGTACTAACTTCATCAGTCAGCTTCTTGGAATCTTCCAAAGGTGTACTTTCAGGTCCCCACCAGGAGGACATTTCATCAAATACTACATTGCGAGAAATGTGTATTTTGCTCGATCGTGGTTCAATGCAACGCCATCCCTTCTTTTCTGAATCATAGCCTACAAATATACATCGTGTAGCCTTTTTCTCCAACTTATGTCGTAAGTGAGTAGGAACCAATACATAACATACACATCCAAAAACTTTAAAGTAATGAACATTAGGCTTAGTTTGAAATAACCTTTCAAACGGAGATGTATATTGCAGACCTTGAGAAGGGGTTCGGTTGATCAAGTAGCATGCGGTTCTCATTGCTTCTGCCCAGTACTGCCCCGGGAGATTCTTGTCGTGCAGCAAACTCCTCATAACTTCAGCTAGATGCCGGTTCTTACGCTCGGATACGCCATTTTGCTGGGGTGTATTCGAGCAGGTGAGTTGACGCTTGATTCGTCGCTGTTTCAGATGTTGGTCGAACTCAGCAGACAAGTATTCACCCCCGTTATCAGATCTTAGGCAGCCCACTTTGAAGCCTGTTTCTCGTTCAGCTTCCATTTCAAATTCTTTGAATTTTGTAAACACTTCCGACTTCGCTTTCATAAAGTAGATCCAAGTATACCGTGAATAATCATCAATGAACGTTACTATATAATGGAACCCTTTCATCGAGGAACACTTGGTAGGTCCCCATACATCTGAATGGACTAGAACAAGTGGTTCCTCTGCACGATAGGTCGAGGGGTGAAAGGGCTCCTGATGTGCTTTGCCATATTGGCAGCCTGCACACACGATCTCCTTGTTCACTTCTAGCTTTGGTAGCCCGGTGACCAATCCTCGCTTCATCATTAATTCAAGTTTATCGTATCCCACGTGGCCCAATCGATGGTGCCAGAGATCAGCATTCTGGGTGTTCTTCGTCTTCTCAATGAATGCGTGTTCAGCTGACAGAACATATACGGTTTCATTCTTGTGACCCTTCAACACCGGAACTGAGGGAGTCTCAAATTCCTTGAACACCTGTACATCATTTGGGCCGAACAAAACGTACCTGCCTTCAGAGGTCAATTGAGGGACCGATAGGAGGTTTTTCTTCATTCCGGGCACATGGTAGACATCCGGCAGTTTGAATTCGTGTTTCTGGTCTTCCGAAGGAAACACCACACTCCCAATATGAGCGATGGAGTGTCGGGAGTTATCTGCTATGACTACTACTCTGCTCCCATTGTATTTCACCGGGTTACACAGCTTTTCTTTATCACCAGTCAGATGATTGGAACACCCAGAGTCTACAATCCAATCATTGAGTCGGTTCTCACGTTGGCTTGACGTGGCAGTGAATGCAACTATCTCCTCCTTCTTGACTTCATCTTCTACGTTGGCACTTAGGGCTTGAACATCCCAAGCTTCCTCTTCTCTTACTTCAGCCGAATTTCCTTGATCTGGTTGCTTTGATCGGCAGTCTTTGGCCATATGTCCCCTTCGACCACACGAGTGACAGTTATAGGGAAACCGCTTTCCAAATTTTTTTCCTTTTCGATCGGAACTACTGCTGACTTCATGATCTTGTTCATTCCCCCTCTTGGACTGGGCTTCAGGTTTACTGGGCTTGTAAGTCTTATGAGATGGGCCGGAGTATTTTTCTTTTCCTTTGGACTTGTGTGCATACAGGGCCTGTGCATCAGTTTTTATCGGTGTACTAACCGACAAATCACCAAGTTGTTTACCAAGGGCCTCCTGTGATGCTAGCAAGTTCTCGAATTCTGCTAGGGTTGGCTGTGTTGGCCATCCTTGAACAGCTGCTACAAAACTTCTATACTCTTGCTTCAGCCCATGTATTATAATACGTTTCATACGTGCCTCACCAATTTTGGACTGCGGATCGAGTTCACCTATTTCCCTGCACAGCGTTTTAATCTTGTGAAAATATTGGGGGATCGTTAGATCCCGTTGAGACACCGACAACAGCTCATTCTCTAAGAGTTGAAGCTTAGAATCATTCTTCTTAGAGAATAAGGTAACTAGTGTATCCCAAGCCTCTTTGGGTGTCAAAGAGTCTCGGATGTGCTCCAATACTTCTTCCTCGACTGTGGTCTTCAAAATGAATAGGGCTTTTCCGGCTTTCACCTTCCACTTCTTCAAGACTCCATGTTGGTCTTCTCGTAAACCTTTGTTCAGTTAAGCCTTCCGTTCTCCGATTTTAGTCCTTTCTTCGTTCACCACCTCCCACAGGTCTTGGCCTTGCAGGTACGACATCAGGCAAGTAGACCAAGTGTTGTAGTTGTTGTTGTTCAACTTCTTTACACCGCCGACTAACTGGAGTTCTGACATTGTTTCGAATAAGAACCAATCTGGCTCTGATACCAATTGATGAATTGGTAAAGCACAAGAAACAACACTCACACAAACTCACAATAAAGCTGCAACAAGGAACTAAGCAGCAAGGAACAAAAGAGACACTCAAATTTCTGTGAATAAATTAACTTGAAACTTCAACGTACATAAATAGGGAAAGAAACATGAACGTGCACATGCACTACTTGCAGAAAACTAGCTAACAAACCATAAAACTAGGAGAACAAGCCTACATGGCTGACTCACTCTCATGACTTATTCAACGCAATAAAACTACTCTTTGTTACGTGGACTTTAATGTTGACCGTTAACAGAAAATGCGTCTGAGTGCCTAAAAACGGGGCTTTAGAAGCGAGGTGTCAAGGCTTGTGAAAATGCGACGGATGGCCTAGAGGCTGTTTTAGGTTGATTTCAGGCTTGTTTAAGGCTAGTGTAATTGTTTCAGACCTGTTCATATGATTTTGGGCTGGAATTTGGCCTGAAAATGCGTCTGAGCGCCTAAAAAAGGGCTTTGAAGCTAGGTGACGAGGCTTGTGAAAATGCGCCTTGTGGGCTTTTGACAATGAAGGTTTTTTAATGAGTTTTGTGTGTTCTAATTGTTTGTTGCATACTTGATCACATTCAATTGCATATTTTGATGCAGGAAATGAGGATATAATTTATGTATCATCAGAAACTGAAGTGAAGGTTTTTGATGTGCATATGGTAATCCTTATTGTATAAGTTTCACATCTGCTTCTCTTTATATTTCTCTAAAAGTGTTCATTAATTCAACATTATTAGGTTTTGATCATCTTCATTTAGTTAAACGCGTTTAAACTTATCTTTCTAAGGAGCATAGAGAAATGATAATAGATTTTTTTTTGTACTATATCACTTGACATATGAACATCTTTTGGTTTCTATAAAAGAAAATAGAAATTACTAGTTTCATGCTTATTCTTAGAGGGCTTAATGTCGAAGTTCGTCTTACAGCTCGACTCATGGAAGCCAATGGAGAGTTACAATTACAATAAAGAGGAAATAAACCAGGTTCACATTGTTATTTACTCAAAAATTAAGTAAAAGTCTTTCATTTCATTTTCACCTTCTTAGTTATATTTCCTTATCTAAACTCAGAAGTTAATCATAAGGCGCCATTTGCATCTTCTATACAGATCACCTGCAACTCAAAGTCATCTTTTCTTGCAGCTGCAGATGACGGTGGTGATATAAAGGTATGGTTGCCTTGTTAAATGATTAAATTTTATTATCACTATCTACGCCAATAACTGAGTATTTTGTTGTAGATTATCGATATACGCCAGAAGTGCCTCTATAAGACATTAAGAGCTGCCCATGAAAGTGTATCCTTATTGGAATTATCTTGGAATCCCTTCCTCGTGAACATATTTTTCTTTCATTTTCTTGCTTGTTATCTTAACTTATATTCAGATATGTAGCAGTGTGCAGTTTCTTCCATGGAGACCGTGGGAAGGTATTGTTTTTCATATTTCCGTTTATATTTAAGATGCATATGCAGCTAATTCACTTAATCAAAATGATGAACGGAGAATATTCTTGTGCAGTAATTACTGGCGGGCTTGATTCAAAGCTTATAATGTGGGACTTCTCGAAAGGACGACCATTTAAAGTTATGGATTTGGGTATGTAACGCTCTATTCCCATTTCAGTTTGCTATATGTATCAAATTATCAATGATTTGTATCTTTTATATAGGAACTATAATAATCTCTTTATAATTGATTGAATTATATCATTTGCTATTTCAGGAAAATCTGATCCGGATAACAGTAGTAACGCAGGACAGTGCTTCAATCCTGCTTTTGTACACTCAATTGCAGTTCCTGAAGTTGATATGCTAGATAAAGTTGACAAGATGTGTGTTGTGGCCAGAGGTGATGGTGTTGTTGATGTAATCAATATAGAATCAGAATTTAAAGCCGCTAAATCCAAGGGTTCTTCAAACACGAAAAAAGGTGGTCAATCGAAGTCAAATGGAAGTGACCCGTCTCCAAATTCTGAAAAAGAAGATCAAAATCAAAGAACGAGGTTGCGTTTGGATTATTCTTCTGGAGGGCATACTGCTGCTGTATCTTGTGTGTAAGTGTTGACTTTGACAGTCAAGTACTGTTTTTCATCTCAAGAGTTCAAACGATAATTACAACTTGATATTAAGTTTGCCATCACCTAAAGGTGGCAAGTGGCAGGGTCACGTGGGCTGGGTAACCGGTCATAAGGGGTATTATCCGTATGGGTTGGATTGGATTGACCACAAACATGTTTTGTCCAAATTTATAAACAGCTAGTCTGCTTAGTATGATAGTATATTAGTATTCCACTTTACAATAGCAATGAAATGTTTATTAAAAAGGAGGTCTTACACCATTAATACTAAAATATACTTTGGGTGGCCATTAACTTCTTTAACAGGTTCGACCCATATGACCCATTTCCTTTGTGGTTCCATTTTTCATTTTACCCATCTGACCCGTTCAATAAAACATAACATGAATCAACTCATGAACAAGTACATGGGTCAAAATTGCCACCCTCTCTATTAACACACATATATAAGTTTTGGAGTTTAATTGTGTTACTTTGACAAGAAAAATCAAGGTGCAATTGCATATATACCCTTGTAAACCTTGTTAATTGCATATTTATCCAACTCAAAACCAAAATCGCATATATCCCTTCCTTAATCTACTTTAATGCATATTTACCCAACATAAAACTAAAATTTTATATAAACCCTCTAATAGAAATAATATCAAATTAACCTATTTTGACTTTTTATTAAAAAGGATTATAAGATGACTATTTTACCCATGATTGTTTGTGATTGTTTTTTGTCATAATTTTTTGGTTCTGTAACGAATTAAAAGTTTGATATTTGTATTGCGTTTTAAAACTGTTACTCCAAAAGCTTGATAAAGAAAAATAGACTCAACATAAACGGATAAAATTATTAAAAAAAGCAAAAAAGGAAAAATGTTCAAGAAACTACAAAAACTCATTAGTAAAAGATTTTTAAAAAAAACAAAAAAAACTAGCTAAAAATGGGTGAATATGAAAATTTAGAATTTTTAATAGTTTTTGTAAAGACAAAGGTAACATAGTCAATCTATAATTTATTTTTACTAAAATAAATCAAAATGGGTAAATTTAAAAAAAAAATTCATTAAGGAAGGGGATATATGCAATTTTGGTTGTGATTTGGGTAAATATGCAATTAAAAAGATTAAAGGAGGGGATATATGTAATTTTAATTTTGAATTGAGCAAATACGCAATTAAATTATTTTACAAGGGGATATATGCAATTGTTCCAAAAATTGTACATCGTTTGTTATCATTTTCTCCCATGTGTAATACTATACCATATTTAAAGCTTATGCTTTCAAACAACGGAAAAAAAGAGGGTTTATTAAGCCGAGGGGTCTCTCTAGACTCTAGGTGTAGCCTCGCTATCCCATAGGATAGATGTAAGGTTTGTCGCCATCCCACCCTCCTCAAACCCAACTCTCTGAGTGGGATTTCACTGAGTATGTTTGTTTATTCGTTTGTTTATTTAAAGCTTGAATTTGTTCATAGGGCATTTTCTGTTTTTGGGGAGAAAGGAAGATACATAATATCAGGAGGCAATGATAAAGCTGTGAAGGTTTGGAATTGGTCAAGATTCTTTAAATCAGATCAAAGTTGCAACAAAAATGATTATCTACATTTAAACATAAATTTGAGCAGAAAAGTAAGTTGATTCTTGAAGGGTATTTTTGGCATTTGACCAATAGTTCATATGTTTTCATTGACCTGTGGTTGGTTATCTTTGTATGTCATTAGGTCAACTGGCTTTGCACCACTCCAACTGATTCTGAAAATCTTGTGGTTTGTGATACATCTAAAGTAGTGAAGGTTTATACAGTTGCATAATCACCTATAGGACGCCGAAAGTCAAACTGCAGCGTTTGTTTTGATGAATTCGGTCAAATCTTTACTCTAGAAACCGAATCAGTCTTTTTTTTTTTTATTGCAAGACTGGATCGCCAATTGGTTGATCATGAGCAACGCGATGGTGAACAAATTATTTATGTTTTGGTTTACATTCTGTATGAAACTTTGTTGAATGTCAATCTAGGGAACTTATGCATGTCTTGCAAAGTCTATTTTAGACGATTCTGGCGAACTTATGCATGTATTGCAAGTTAAATTTAGACGACTTACATTTGTGTATAACTAGTATTTTGACCCCTCATTGTACCGGTTCAAATAAAATTTAGAGTAAATTACACGGATGGTCCTGTGGTTTGGTTAAATTTTGGATTTAGTCCTTAAAGTTTTAAAATTACGAATATAGTCCCTAATGTTATAGTTATCTTTCATCAATGGTCCCTACTCTGTTAGTTCAGTTAGTGATGTTAAATTTGTCAAAATAACTATTTTATTTGTATGGATCATCAATGTAATTTACATTTTATTTTATTATAAATATGTTTATTATTTAATACACAAATAAAAAATGTTTTAAATTTTTTTTTCTTTTAAATGTTTGGTTTATAATTTTATAAAACAATATGCAGGTTTTTTTAAAGCTTTATAAAAATGTCTTTCTTTTGTAAAAATGTTTAAAACTGAATTGTTTTAATAAAACTAAGAATTAGTTTAAGAAAAGATGTTTTAAAAAATGAATGGGTTTAAAAAAAAGAACTTAAGAAACCAACCAGTTTAAAAAAACTTTTAAATAATCAAATAGTTTTAGAATGACGTATAGAAACCGAACAGTTTAAAAACCAAACACTTAAAAGAACATGTTTTTAAAAACTTTTTTATTTGTGTATTTAAAACGTATTTTATTAAATAATAATCTTATTAATAATGAAAATAATAAAAATAATATAAAACTAAAAAATTAAAAACAAACAAAAATATAAAATTTTCTTTAATAAAAATAATGCTATAGTTTAAAAGGTAAATTAAATAGATGGCTAATGCGAGTAAAATGCTAATTTTTTCGATATTTAACATTACTAACTGTTGACTAACAGACTTAGGGACCATATATGAAAGAGAAATAAATGTTAGGGACTATATTCAAAGATTTTAAATTTTAAGGACTAAATACAAAATTTGAATATAACCACAGGGACCATCCATGTAATTTACTCTAAAATTTATATCGAAATATAGGTGGAAATAAATATATCGTAATGGAATATTCAGATTATAGAAAACAATTATGATCTTTTGAAAAGAACTAAAAGTATATAATACATAGACTTGATCATGTTTATATAATGTCTTGTGTTGTGATGATTTGTTTTGTATAAATTTGTTTTAATTTTTCACACTTGAAATGTCTCATTCACCGGATTTTGACAAATTTTGATTTCCTTTTTCCAGAAATTACATGCATTTTAGATAAACTTAAGGATTTTTAACATAACTATAAGAGTTGATTAGTGTTTTATATATTTTTAGATTTTTAGTATATATATTTTTATTATATGTTCACCACCTACATATCATAGGGGCAATGTGTGAGGTTATACTTATCGATGAACTTGTAAATGGTGTGTTATGTAAAATCTGTAAACCTAAATCAGTTATCCAGGAGTGGTTTATTATGTAAAATATGTAAACTTAAATCGGTTATCCAGGAGTGGTGTGTTATGTAAAATCTGTAAACTTAAATCGGTTATCAAGGTCAGGTAATGTTATGATGCGCTCATATAACATCTCATATGATACATGATATGTAAGAACATCTTATAAGGTCCCATATAATATTAAACACCTTTTGGCTTGTATAACATATAAGTCATGTGTGAATATTTTATTAGATTCGTAGTGTTTTCTTTTCATGTCATATTTCAGTACATCTCAGTATCATATTAACATCTTTTACTTATTCTTTCACTCACCATAATGGTTTTTTTCATCTTACCATATATCTTAGACTCAATTTTTCTACACTTCCTAGCTAATACAAAGATTAATGATAAAATATAAACTAATGGTGGTTTTTAAGATTTAGGTGGTGGTTAACCAATAGAGAAATTCTCCCATTGTAGATACTGAAAGCGACGTTCCAGCTCAAGATATGCTCCTGGTTAAGATTTAAAACTAAAATGAAAGGTACATAAACATCAAGTCTTTGTAATCTTCTTCATTTTTGCCTTCGTGCTAGAAGGGGTATTTGAAGACATGATCCACCGAATCATTGCGAAGACTGTCATGTATATCCGGTTATGTAATTCGTAAATATTAGCTTATGTTTCTTGCTTGTTGATTTCAATAGTCGAGGGTAGTGGATATCAGTTTCATCATAGCAACAAATTGTCCGACAATCGCTTCTGAAATCATATTATGTAATATGATGCACACATATATTGTGGTTGTTATTTTATTTAACGATCATGCTCATGCTTGGTTTCGGATTATGTGAAAGCTTTTCTTAAGAACACTAAATGTTCTTTCTATGTCCCTTCTTGTTGATTCTTAAATTTTCTAAAGGTTACTTGTTAGCATCAATTGGAGTTGTGTACGTGTTCACAAATACAGAATACTCAAGGTATATTCCAGATAACATTTGATTTTGTACCGTACCCTATTAACTTCAAACGAATACTCGCGAGTGGTGTCATTTTTAAGGTCATTAAAAAACAACGACCAGTTAAAAACATTGACATCATCTACCATTTGTACAGTTTTCACTATCGTTTGGAGAAGAATTTACTTGCATTTAGATTTTAAGATGTGAAAATATTGTTATTTTTATTTAACATTTGTAATTATGAGTTTAAAAGAATGATTACTATCACTTATAGTTTTGCAAGGCACGACAAAATGAATACAAAAAAGAATCAACTTTATTAGGATAGTAAAATGAGGGGTACATTAATAACTTCACACCATCTCCTTTACTTAATTTATACTCCTCACAAAACCTTAAAAACATTTATCTTAACACTATCAACTCAATAAACAATAAAACAACAATGAGAGTTTCTATCATCACCACCACCACCACCTTCCTCCTCCTCCTCCTCCACCACCCCACCGCCACCGTCCCAACTCCACCACCATCCCCCAAAACCACCGTCCCGGCCGAATCTCCGTCGTCTCCCACCGCCACCACCACCACCACCCTTGACCCCAACCAACAAAGAGCCCTCCAATACCTCCACATCTCCACCACTCAAGACCCATGCACCCCATCCACCTGCGACAACGCCACCCCATTCCGCCACCTCCTCTCCCTCCGCCTCACCAACTGCTCCGCCACCCACCGCCTCTCCACCGCCGCCCTCTCCGCCCTATCCACCCTCACCACCCTTACCTTCCTCAACTGCCACACCCCCATCATCCACTTCCCTTCATCACTCACCACCAACCTCCACTCCTTCACCTCCATCAACTCCCTCCAACGCCTCACCGGAGTCTTCCTCAGCCACTTCCACAACCTCACACACCTCTACATCTCCGGCGACCCCATCAAAGCCTCCGGCGTCCACATCATCACCTCCAACATGAAATCTTTAAAGACTTTAACACTCTACAACACACATCTCACCGGTTTTCTCCCTAAAGATTGGAATCCGAAGCTCACCCACGTAGATTTATCCAAAAATAAGCTCAAAGGAGCCATACCCACATCACTAACTCTCCTCAAAAACCTTAAAGTTTTGAACTTTTCATCAAATAACATCAATGGAGTGTTACCCAGTTCATTAGGTGGCTTAACATCTCTAAAGATTCTATCTTTATCGTCGAATTCGATCTCCGGCCCCATTCCGGCATCGTTATCTGCCATTCCAGGGTTAGTGCATCTTGATCTTGGTTCAAATCAGTTCACCGGAGTTATCCCGGAGTTCATCTCAGAAATGAAGGAGTTAAAGTATTTGAATCTTGAAAACAATAAGTTTCATGGCGTTTTACCATTCAATGCATCTTTTATTAAAAGATTGGATGTGTTCAAGATAAATGGAAATTATGATCTTTGTTATAACCATTCAATGATTTCAATGGAAATCAACCTTGGGATTGCTCCTTGTGATAGACATGGAATGCCCATTTTGCCCCCGCCGGCGACCAACACGCCGTCGTCTGCGGCGGAGGATGTAGGTGGTGGAGGTGGTGGTGAAAGTGGTGGTGGTAATGATGATGATGTAGAAAAGAAGGATCAAGTGCATGTTCATAGGGGGCCAAATAAGGTGGTTCTTGGAGTGGCAATTGCGCTTTCGGCTATGGTTTTTATAATAATTTTTTTGGTTTTGTTATTTGTATGTTAGATTCACTTTAAAATACTGGAATGGCATTTTATTTATTTTGTTATTGAAGTATCAAATCAGTATGATATTATATATGCATTATGTTATAACAATTAGTCTTTTTTAATTTGGGCCGGGTCTTCGAGCAACTAGTAATTTTGATGTTTAGTGTTAACTAGTAATTATGACCTCTGCGCGTTACGGCAGAAAAACGACCTGGTTAATAAAACACCGACGTAAACTCACGTGCACAGCATGAGCGTTAATAATATTCAAAATATTATATAAAAAAACAAACCATTAAAGTTTATTCTTTAAAAACCATGCAGTGCATATTTTTATTATTCATCCATGTTGTAATATATTAATTTGACCGTTAAAAAAATGTAGTGCACTTTTTGATGTATACGTTGTAATGAAAGTTATAAGTTAATATTGTTTAAAATTTAGGATGCAATGAAAATGAGTTGTTTCAATGCCTAATATATCATTAAGTTTATTTTCCAAAAAATCATACTAATACCTAAACATTAGTTGACCAAAAGAGACAAATGAGGGTACAATCTTGAAGCCTAGGGTACAACTACAATGCATCAATCAACTTGCTAATTAGTATTATACTAGCATTAAGCCCCATCGCGTCGTGGTGGGATATAAAACTATGCAAAATAGCACCAATGTCACGTCACCCTCAGCGACCACCAACACCGGAAAAAACTCATATTAGAAAATAAATAAATAAAAAGCGAATGGAAAGTATACGTAAAAAATAAAAATATAAAACATAATAATTACGTGGATCTAGTACCTGCACGTTATTACGGGGTCGTTAAACGAATAAAATGCATAACAACGATGAACCACACATGTTACAACGTGTTAACTTTAAAATTTTATACCGAAATGTAAAACCAAAAAATTGTAAAATGTGAAATGTATAAGGGAAGAAAGTTGAAAGTTGGATGATATTTAGGGGTTAGATTGTAAAATATGTAAAAGTATTGAGTTTAAAATAAAAAAAAATTAAAAAAAAACAAAAAATATGTACAATCATTAAAGCTAATGGTATAACAATCAATGCATTGTAAAATTGAATTAGTATATATTAAATTAATGAGGTCATGAGTTGAAGTTGTGAAAAAAAAAAAAAAACTCCTACATATAGACAGCTAGTGATAATTTAGTAAGAGATGGTTTCAATGTGTAACTATGTATTCTATATACCCTACGTAAAAAGCATATTACGTGATATAAACACAATTACATTTACTAAGTTATTTTGGTATCGGTGCCTAATACAAGGTAACCCTAATTGTCATCACAACCAATCTTGTCCCCCTTTTGTTTGAACGATAAGTGCTCATTCTACCAACAATGACTCTTCTTTCCGTCCTTCACTGTTGGTTCAACCCCAAGATCACACACAAGAACAAAGGGAATGTTACTGTTTTAACTTGCTCATATTATAAATTACAGACTCTTAATAAGATAAAAACCCAACTAAAACTACTACTCCACTAAACCTAAGACATGTCCACTACTTGCTAACTACTAAGACTAATTCAAAATGAAAACCCATGACCCGTAACTTGACTCGACTTGACCCATCAAGATTAACCCAACATCCACAACCTAAAGAAAATATCTCATAACTCCCACAAGTTTACTTTTTACATTATCCCCCAACAAACTATGGTTTTGTAAGACAATGATTTAGCCCTTTCTCATCACAAATAATCTAATCGGTTATGTTGAGACGATCCCTTGAGATTGTCATCAATCAGCTAGCCTCATCTACTAACAAAGACGCAGCCACCGAACCTTAACGTAATCCCAACTATTCAACATGAATATCTAATGATGCTCATGTACAAATGCTAATCATCTCTACCATCTTGAAGCATCGTTCAAGCATATACAAGGTACATATCCCTTAATCTCTACTTTTCTCTAAAATGTGCCTAAGCACCATATACATAACTCTAGGGAATACACCTTAAAACACAGCTACTCAAGATTGAGATTGAAGTTGTTAAATCCAACCTAATTTTGGTCTAATCTAGTCTCATTGTAAACTAGAAAACAACTGCCTCTCGGTCATCAAAAAATCTGATTACACACGGTTGCTGAACTCACTTGGCTTGAAATTCCTACGTGAACTTAAGGCTCTTATGGTTTTTGCTCATGTTTTGTGGTGTGATAATTGGGGCTACGTACTCGTCGGCAAATCATGTCTTTCATGCTTGCAAAATACATGTAGAGGTTAATTTCACGTTGTCATAGAAAAAGTTGCTGCAAGAAAGCCATCGGTACAATTTATTTCTACCGATGGTCAAATTGCTAATATATTTACCAAGCCACTATCTTCACAATGATTTACTCTTTTACGATCCAAGCTATAGATTGTTTCCCGGCCTTAGCTTGCAAGGGAATACTAGACACTTAGTGACATAGTTTAGTGATAGACGAGTTCAGTGTGTAACCATGTATTCTATATATGTTATGTAATCAGTATATTATATGATATACAAACAATTACATATACTATGTTTATACAAAGTGTAAAATAAGGCTTCGTAATTAGATCACAAAACGATCATGCCCTTCACTGGAACTTGCGTAAAATGAGAAATAAGTCAAATAACAGGAACACCCTAATTAGTCATTTTAATAAATAAAAAGTAAAAGGACGTATAGTTAGTTTTACAAGAGTTAAGTATTTAATGCATATACAACAGGTATATAATGCTTATATATACACATCGGTTATTATAAAAATAGATATCTGGATTCTTGAGATACGAGATCGGTGTTAAATTATTAGAAGAATGGAACTTTGGATTCTGATTTTACGTACCCATATGTGTATTAGTATATTAAAAGTTACACATTCTAATTAACTTCTACTCGATTAAGGATATACTTGTAAATGATTAGTCACTTGTATAAACTTGACAGTATTAGTTTAATTTCTGCAAACAATTAACAATTAATACATTATGTCCCAATGGGTTGATGGCGAAGACAACCTCTTAAAACACCTAGGTTTAAAGGTATTAGGTTGGTGTCGGATACGAGTAAAAAGTTCACTATTCTGAAGAAAAATAATGCATTATGCATACGTACATATATGTGTGAATTTTTGAGTCTTCTCATTATTCTATATATATTATAAAATTGATGTGTTCAAGTCCACTATAACAACATACATGTTTACATATCAAAATGGGCTACACAATGGAAGTATCAAAGTATTAGGGCATCTTGATCAAAATGCACACGATGATGACACCAAGAAAATCAAAAGGGTATGTTTCATAGATGGTAATAAGAAAACATTCAAGCAAAACAGAGGGGGCTCCATAACTTTCACCCTAAAAACAACTACTATAACAAGAGAATAACCCGAAGGCGAATACTAGTCAAAATTAAAAAGACAAAAATGGATTTAGAAGCAAGCGGAGTAACGATTAACATCCGTAAAAAAACTTACATTAAAGATAGGTTTCTTCTAAGCCCCAATTTGTTGGGATTTGTTGAGGATAACTCCTTCATACTTCACCTGGAACCACTTCATTGCATCCTCCTTTGTAACTCGATGCTGGATACCAACACGCGCCTTGCACCTGCGTCTGCGACCCACACGGTACCCCGGCCTTTCTAGAACCACAAAGAAGTCCATACCATAGATACCCGTTGACGGGTCATACCTAGAATACAACAATACAATAATCTTTCAATCTCAAACAATCACTATAAACATCATAAAAAAGGCATCCTATAAAAGTCACTTACTTGATACCAAGATCAATGTGTTCCTGAATACCAAAACCAAAGCAACCGGTGTCACTGAAATTGCGCCTCAAAAGCTCGTACTCCTTGACCTTCAAGCCACTCTCCAAGAGCTGCATTGCCTTGTCTCCCCTAACGGTTACATAGCATGCGATCTTTTCGTTACGCCTAATGCCAAAAGATCTCACCGTGTACCTTGCTGTGAAAACCAATACCCAAATCATAAACAGTTAAACACACCAATGCAACACTTTTGTCAACATAATAAATGCAAAACAAATTAGTTTAGCTGTAAATTAAACAGCTATTATGGCATTAAACCACAGCAAGTAATCAAAACACAAAATTTCAGAACCAAAAACCTAGTAATAGTATGTGATTTTTGGGCTTAAATTATCTGTAAAAAGAAGATGAATCTTCAAACAATCTGCTATAAACAGGTATAAAACGATTCAATGAATGAAGAACATACACTCTAAATTACTGTTTCTGAACTGATCGATCTACGAAAACCTAATAACAAAAAATCTGCATAATAAGAGAAAGTAAAGTAAAACTGACCCTTGGAAAACACAGGGGATTGACCACTCAGTTGCTCCAAGACCTAATCCGAAAACAACAAGACTACTAAATCAATAATCACTCAAATCGCAAAGCATATGAAGGAATTAACACAAAGAGATTTAACGGACCTTAGCGGCGCGAGTGAGGCGATCGCCGCTTTCACCGACGGAGATGTTGAGAACAAGCTTCTGAACCTTGATCTCCCTCATCGGATTCGCTTGCTTCCTTTCTGAAGCCTACAACACAATTCACTCAACTCAATCATCATTCAAACATACAAAAAACCAATTGATTAAAGCATAACAAGTTAATTACAAGTCTGCAACCGGAGATGAGAGGAGATATACCATTGATGTGGCGGAGGAGGACGGTGGCGGAGGAGGACGGCGGCGGAGGGTTGCCGGAGTAGAAATGAGGGAGATTGGGGAAGAAGATGATTTTATGGGGATATCAAGGCTGTTAGGGTTTCACTCGATGGTATAGGAAATGACGTATTTGCCCTTGTGATTTTGAGAAGTTGAAAAAAATGATATTCCGTTGCCGGGACTTGAACCCGGGTCTCTCGGGTGAGAGCCGAGTATCCTGACCAACTAGACTACAACGGATTCTATGTTCAAAATAGCAGTAATTTAGTTAATATAAAGATAGCAATAATTCAATTCTTTTTAGTTATTTTATAATGGGTTCATATAGTTTAATAGTTTTGTAAGCTTTCACATGAAGACCTCTCGTACATTTGCAGGTAGTTGTCAACTTGTCATGCACGTTAAAAGCATTTCATATGCTAGTTTTCATATAGTTTACGTGCACTTGTATAGCTTTATAAACTCATCTTCCTAACCCGAATCATGAGCGGTTTTAAATATTCAAAAATCATTTTCAAATCACTGTCGAATTACACAATAAGGTTTTTTTTAGTTCAAAATCTCTGTCGATACATCTTAATTGAAAACCATCATCATTCATTGATCTTCAGGTGCTCATGAAAACGTTTTGACCATGGTTGCCTAACTAGGATACATCGTCAAGGTGCACTAACGCTATCTAAGTTGATCTTATCATAAACATTGATTGCGACACTTGTTTCAAAAATCATATATAATACAAGTGTTTTATCATATTTTCATGTGTTAAGATCTTAAATAAATATATATCTAATGGTTCTCTTCATTGTCCATCTATTTGACTATTTATACAATATATATTAATTTAAATTAAATTTTTATTTAAGTTATTTATACAATGTGTCTCGTTCACCACCTTCGATATTTACCAATTTAACCATCATTCCATCAACATGAAATGTCACATTTTGAAAATATTCACAACACAATGAACAAATGAAAAAGCTAACAAAACTGTAGGATAACCCAAATGCAGTACATGTACATGATCCAAATCTTTATCTCCTATGACGAAAACGATAAGCCATACGACTGATTATATTTCTGCTATCGCGTTCCAAATTTGTTGGATCGCTCAAAACGTACAAGGGTAACTCGTATCTATGACCTGTAATTGTTTAAAGTTGATCAACAACACAACTTAACACACGTACAATATTACATACATCATACATGCACACGTATACTTAAACATATATACATATATGATATATGCATGCAAGAGTAATGCAGGCACGTACCATCGTCATCGAAGCACACCGTCATGTCAGGATTCCCGAGTCTAATACTATTAATGTCGAGGATCGCTTGTTTAAAGTTCAATTCGTCGCACGCAGCTGCCTCGTGTAGGGCTTCCCAGATCGCTGACAGCAAACAAAAAAAATAAGTTCAAATAACAAACAAAATTGATTTAGGGTTTAAGGTTTAGGGTTTGAGTTACAAACAGATAAATGTATACATGCTCTTCCACCATAACTACGAGGAGCTTGACGCCAGAACAATGAACGCATCTCACTAAGCTCACTTTTCGATATTATCCGATCACCATGCCTCCACGGCCTCGGTTTTCTTACTCTGATAACTCTTCCTGCAAGAACACCAAAACAATATATATATTAAGCAAGTTGAATGTATATCTGCAACGAATCATACTCGAATCTTTGTATATCATTGATTAAGTTACAGATCCATAGCAGAAATTCTACTGTTTAAGTTTATGAATTCAAGAACCCTAAAAGACAATTAATCTTGATAAACACCCTAAAAAACTAAACGCATTTGACAAAAGTTAATCAAGAAAGACCTAATCAATTAGCTGCTTCATTGACTCAAGTTAACATGCATGCAAGAACTTGAATCGATCAAAGAGAAAACCATAGATAAGAAGATGGAGAATTGAATTGAATTGAACTGAAATACTTACGGCCTTCATCAACATGAGATGAGTTGACACAATTTCCCATTGTGATTGATTTTCGTCAGTTAATGATAGATTGAGAGGTGTATTGAAATGGGGTTTGATTGTTATAAATGCAGAAGAGTTTCCGCTGCAGTTGCAGGTTTCTCAGTGAGACGAAAATGGAAGAAAGTAATTAAGCTAAATTGAATGGTGGAAGAAGAAGACCTTCAGATATGAGAAGGGGTGGGGGTAATGTGAGCGGTTATTTTTCTGTTAATTTCTCTCCTTAGAGTAGTTAGTTATAACATGGTATTTTATGTTGAAGTAAATATATACGTTAAAATACATTTTTATTAGATTTTTTATTGGTTTTCATCTGGTTTACTTGAGTCGCTTGGATTATATTTTATGTTTTACTTGGTACGTTTTACGCCTCCAGCTACAATTGGGGGTTTAATACCAGTTATTTTTAAATATTATGTTTTTTTAACTGATGATGTAATTTTTTTAGTCTGTTGTATTTGTTTTATGTTCATTTTAGTGTGAATTATATAAATTTATAACAAAATATTTAATTTCACGCCTCTTTCCTCCCATATGAAAGTTGTGTGAAAATTGTGTGTGAGCTGCGCCACATGGCAGACATTTTTTCCTCACACCACACTAATTCAAATGGGTATACTCAATGTTATATATAAAACTTAACAGTCCTAAATATTATGTTTTTTTAACTGATGAGATGTAATTTATTTAGTCTATTGTATTTGTTTTATGTCCATTTTAGTTTGAACTATATAAATTTATAACAAAATATTTAATTTCACGCCTCTTTCCTCCCATATGAAAGTTGTGTGAAAATTATGTGTGAGTTGCGCCACATGACAGACATTTTTTTCCTCACACCACACTAATTCAAATGGGTATACTCAATGTTTTATATAAAAGTTAACAGTTCAACGTACTAATTTATTGTTCAACCTTTCGTTTTTACCTATTAAAATCCAAAAACTAAAGAAAAATCAAAATCCGGTCCGACCACCGATTCAGGACGAACCGGCCGGTCGAATCCCTCCAAAACGAACTGATGTGAACCGGTTCGGCCACACCTCCGATTCCCGGTCGGACCGGTTGAACCGGCCGGTCCGATCCGGTTCATCAAAACACTGGGTATACCACATGATGTTGGGAAACTTGATACGTATTTAGTGACTTGTTTTTCCTTTATTATGGTACATACCAGCTAGAAGTAAATATCTAGATTTATTTATGACATGAAAAATTATGTGTACAATGATATTTGTATATGAAAATAGTAAATAATAAAAAATATATAAACTCTTTCCTGAACTTAGTTTTTTGAACATTTCCGTATTAGTTTTTTCTACATGAAAGATTGCCCTATTTTGAAACTACTCATATTTGTAACTTGTAACTTGTAACCGTAAGTTATGATTTTCCTTTTTGTTAGAGGCATGGTCGATAGCCAACTTTATAATACGAAAATGTAAAACAGACCCTTTACCTATATGATTAATAGTCACCTAACTAGAATAGCAGAAAACATACGTAGTTTTACCGTGAGACATGTAAATTTTGAGCGTTTGTTGATTGTCTAGATTCTCTGATAACGGCGTGGATTCGCTTTCAGATTGAATTATTTCTTGAGTAGTCAATATTCAATTGGATAAGAATCAAATATTTTATTTAATAGAGAGAGAAGAATGTTGTAGTGATAAAATTCTTTTATTTGGATGCTTATGGTTACATTATCAAAAACCACTGCACTGCCGTTTACTAGAAACCGCTATCGTTAGCTGGCGTTAAGTTGCATTTTGTAGTATATATAATTATACATATAAATATATAAGAAAAATATTTATATACATAAAAAAACTTGAACAATAACCAAATGGAGGTTGAAATTTAGACATATAACTCAAAGCAAGTTGAGATGAAGCCCTCTAATGTTAAACAACTCAACTTGAGCCTGTTTTCGGCTTGAATCGTTTACGCCTCTTCTAAAAACATTGGACTCGTAAAGATTCTTCAGTCACCACACCACATGAACATGTCTTCATAAAGACAATAGTGATAGGATCTTGTCCATTCAGATTGGGCCAAATTCGTATGTGATTTTAGCAAGCAATCCTTTTTAGTTTTACGTCATGCCATGCAAGAAGACAAGGATCCTGAGGTTCAAGAATATGAAGGATGATGCAGAGCCGAATTAGTGAATGCTCGGTTTCACGATTGGATGTATAAAGATGAGGATATGTTGTACAATTCATATGTTTCGATTGTGCTGTAAAATTTAGAAGTTTCAAGAAAATTTTGTCAAATGGAAGAACTATGAGAAACTACATTAGTGAAGAAAAAAAGACTGAAAGGATAAAGATTAAAGCTTTAAAAGATAAGACATCAAGAAAATGAAAAGTGGGTTCTCCAGAAGAAGTAAGACTATATGAATACAAATCTGAGATCATAATTAAAGTAACATGTGAAGATGTATAAAGTCAAAGTCAACTGTTGACAATTCAAGAACACAAAGAAGCAATTTGGATTTGGAAGGGTGGCATAAACTGACAAACATAAGAACCAAAAAGATCATGTTTAAGAATGAGAAACAGAGTAAATGTGTTGATGTAGAGGACGAAACACATTGAAGAAGTCAAAGTAGAGTCCAAAGTCAACGCTTATTCTCCAAGAACACTCACAAGGGTTGAATGCAGAATCAAATCACTTAAGGATATGAAGAGAACAAGAATTTACAACTCATCGTTTTGTGATTATAGAAAGTTCATTTCATTCAAAAAAGACTTCAGAGACTCGACGATGGAAATGATTATAGCAAATGGAATCAAGCAACGAGAAGCGCTTGAGGAACTCTTGACGTGTTATTTGAAATTAAGTTCTGATGAATATCATGATCTTAATGTTAGCGTAATCAAAGAGGTACAATTAGAAGTAAGCCAAGTCTACTTTGATCAATATGTTCGATTGGCTGACTTTTAATGAAATTAATATTTCTAATGTTATTTCCACAAGTGTTTGTGTAGTTCTCTACTTAAAGTTTGTTCTATATTGAGCGCACATGCACATACTATATATAAATAAAACCATAAGGTACACAAAGTCACAAACAAGAATTCATCAAGAAACTGTTTGACAAATACTTAAATAAAATTTAATATAGGTATTAGTTCAAGTCAAGCGCAATATACAACCTTTAATGCATATGATATGTCACATAGAACGATTCTACAGGATTTGGTCATTCTAGAGCTCAAGAAACAGGATTTACCAATGTTATATACTTACATATACTATCTCATAAGCGATATTCATCTTGTCACGACATCACATGCTAAATTATATATTTCCTACTACATAAGTCGGTGATTACCTCTTTTCGCCCCTGCAAGAACATCAGCCACATGAAATCATTTCAGCTACAAGACCATTCCTTCACCAGCCAAGAACTCATGAACTACACCATCGACTTCAATCATGCTACAACCAGGATCTTTAGCTACACCTTGCGCCTTCATCTTCCTTCTCAACTCTACAGCATCATTAAATCTACCTTTAGATGCATGAACATTCGATAACTGAACATAACCAGCACTGTCCTGTGGGTCCAATTCTAGAAGCTTCTTGGTTACGCGCTCTGCCATTTTGACATCATTGTGGTTTCTGCAAGCACCCAAAAGAGATTCCCAAACTACCTGAGATTCTTCAAACGGAACTTGCTTCGCAAGTTTTTCAGCCTCGTCCAACAGTCCAAACCGACCAAGCAAGTCTACCATACATCCATAATGTTCTATAGTGGGCTTGATCCCATAAGTATGCACCATAAGTTCAAACATTTTGTAACCTTCATCTAACAAACCAGAACGGCTGCAAGCTGATAAAACACTAACAAAAGTAACCTCATTGGGTTTGAAACCATCTGCTAGTAATTCATAGAACATTTCTATTGCACTTTCTGCATATCCATGGAGGCCTAATCCACTAATCATTGAATTCCACGTACTAATATCCTTCTCAGAAGTTTTACGAAAGATTTCTACCGCCTTCTCGATACACCCACATTTCGAGTACATGTCAACAAGAGCAGTGGCTAAGAACCCACCCACCTCAATTTTGTTCCTCTCAATATAAGCATGAACCCATTCACCTTGGCTCAAACCACTCACACAAGCACACGACGACAACACATTAACCAACGTATAATCATCAGGTACCATCCCTGCATTCTGCATATCTTCAAAAAGCCTAAACACTTCATCAAACTGCCCATCATGAGCATATCCCGTGATGATCACATTCCAAGAAACCACATCTTTCACCGGCATCTCATCAAACACACGCCTCGCCTCTACAACCAACCCGTCCTTAACATACCCCGAAATCATAAAATTCCCAGACTCCACATTCCTCTCCGGCATTTCATCAAACAACTTACGTGCAAACTCCATCATCCCCACATCCACATAACCACTCAAAATCGCATTCCAAGATACCACATCTCTCTCAGGCATTTCATCAAGCACCTTACGTGCAACCCCAAAAAGCCCCCCTTTTGCATACATATGGATCAAAGTGTTACAAACATACACATCATCATCAACCCCAACCTTAATCACATACCCATGAACCTGTTTTCCCACACCAACACTTCCAAGAACCGAACAAGATTTCAACACAAACGTGAAGGTATACTTATCTGGGTCAACATCATCATCAACCAACATGTCAACGAAGAGACCGATTGAGCTCTCGGGGGTGGGGCTATTGGCGTATGCTCGTATTAACGAGTTGTAGGAGTATGAATTTGGGTTTTGTAAGTGGGTTAAGATGGAGTGGGCGTATAAGAGGTTGTGGGTATTGGGTGGTGATAATGAGGCGATTGAGGAGATGAGACAACCGGCGGAAAAGGGGTCGTGAATGAGGGCTGATTTGAGCATGTGGGCATGGGATTGACGGAGGGGGGAGATGGAGGTCGCCATTTCTGTGAATTGAAGGATTGCAGGTGGTGAGGGGAAGAAGGTTGCTGATGACATTTTGGTGTTCAATGGAGTTCTTGCAGGTCAATTGTTGCTGATGTTGTGGTTTTTGTGTAGTGTTAAGGTCTACTTGCTGATGACATTCATATGTTATGCGATTTGAATGATTAAATCAAGCTCAATAAGATGATAGTGAACATAGTGAACATAAACTCCTCTTATAGTGATACTCAATGAGATGATAGTGATCTCATATAGAAATGAATTTACAAGAATGTTTGAATAAGCTCACACCAACTAACTTCTTTTTCCTGATTTTTCTGTTATCTTGTAAACATCAATTCATATATTATGTAATTTTTAAATAGTTTATTCATTATTATAACATGCTTCAAATGGTACTTTCATACTATTTAATTTAACTTAAAGACTGTTTGATTTGTTTCTGATCCCGTCAAAATGTCTGACCCACTGGTCCGGTCAGACATTTTGACCAGTCAACGTGTCTGATTCTCGCTCTTTCGCGTCTGACCTGTTCCGATACCACTGACCCATGTATATTTTTCCCCTTACCCGGTCAGTTTTGGAACAGCCTTTTACTCGGTCAGCCCCTTCTGACCGAGAATTGAATTTCAAACAACCCCTTACATTGTAAATTACATTACATTACAATAAACTAATAATGAGGTTGACCTATAGTTTCCAAATTCAAATTTGTAGATTAGCTTCAAGACTCAACAAGATTGTTCTTTTTATAAAAATCAACCGCCAAATCACCTAAAATACTAAAAATAAAACATTAAAAATCCAAAAATAAAAATAATAATCATAATCTGAAGTTTAATTTCCTAATATTTACAAACACCTCACAACAAAAACATCAAGATTTCAAGTTCTTTCTGCAAAACTATTTACAGGATTCATGTTCCACCAAAACCTCCTGTAATGATCAAACCCTCTGCTATCATTATCAGTTATGGAACCACCGGGGTTCTCGGTCATGAACTGTTCCCAAAACCCATCGTTCCCACCTGCAGGCGCGAGTCCGGGCTCTTCATTCATGTCACCAGGCTTGTATGGCTCAGAATCTGCAGCAATGTCACAATCTTTAGAACTTGTTTCAAGGTTTATTGGTGACTCGCGATCCAACTCGTTCAATATATCCTCCCAAAACAAAAGCGAAGACTCCAATTGCTCAACCAGTTCCAAATCCAAAGCCAAAAGTGTGTCTGCAGTTAGCGTATCAGCAATCGGGACATCAAAGGATGAAACTTGATCATTAAATTCAGACAAAAACCGTCTCTTTCGGTCATTTGTATCCAAAATTTGAGCTGGTTTCTGCAGGGTGGCATCCAATGTACTCAAGATGTCTTTCTGATGCTCTCCAGCAATCTTTATACGCTCTGTTAACGCGTGTGCTGCTAGTTCGATATCTTCTTGTTCTTTTTGGTGGGTTTGAAACTGCAAAGATAGTGATTCATTCTCGTAGCGCAGCCTGTAGATCTCTTTTTTGTAGCGAATTCTTTCGGATTCGGTCATCGGAGAAGATGAAGAAGCTCCATGGTTATAAAGATTCTGAATTGAGTGACTGTGAACAGGCTTTTTTCTATGGATGTTCTTTAAAAGATGTGGTTTGCCTCTGATGAAGTCTTCATTTGCAAATTCCCATTTTTCTGGATCCATTTTTCTAAAACCCTGAAAGATTACGCCCCAATAAATAAAAAATTACCTAATGTTTACTAATAAAATATATAACAGTTAAAGGTAAATGAGACATTACTAGAGGGTGTATTTGAAATTTGACACTGAACGAACTGTCCTAATCAAAAAAAGGTGGCCACTTTGACATTTTGACAGTTTAACAGTTTGGTGTTTAACTTTTTCGAAACATATAACTAGCCATAAAACTTTTAATAACATGAGCTAAAAATTAATCCACAATAAACATAAAAATAGCTTAAGATTAAATCCTGAAAATTTATAAACTGAAACCCTAAATAATAAATGACATACCAAAGGTTTCATAAACAGTTGACACCAAACATACCTTCCAAATCAAAGAAAGTTGGCCAATTTGGCTGCTCAAGATTCAAACGGTTTGGTTTTTATCAGTTTTTATGGTTGGGTCCGGTTTAAAACATTAGAACCGGTCATTTACCTTTATTTATTTAGATACATCTAAAAAAATATAGTTATCTATAAACACTACAATCACAATTCATAAATCATCTTTATCAATTTAAATTATAATACAAACCACTGATTTTAAAATAAAAAACACTATGTGCAAGTTGTCAAAGAGCATGTTTGGCATTGTTTTTAAAAACAACTTTTGACTTTTTGGATGAGTGAAAAGACAAAAATACCCTCTAAAAATCACTAAAAGTTAAAATTTTTAAAATTTTTAACTTTTGGTGACGGGTATTTTTGTCTTTTCATCCCTCCAAAAAATCAAAAGTTGTTTTAAAAAACAATGCTAAACATGCCCAAAGTGTAAAAACCAAGCCGTTAAACCGTCAAACCAGCAGGTCCAGACGAACAACCCAACCCAGCTGAAAACTGTAGCTAGAGGTTTGCCCTTTAGCCTAGAATTTTTATAAAAACTGGCAAAACCGGACCATAAACACCCAAAGATATTACTCACATATGTATTGAGTTGTCTGATAAAGCTTGAGAAATTATTGTGCTTGAAGAATCTTGGAAGCAATTCACCGGAAAACTCAGGTGGGTTCCAAACGACGAAGCTCCGGTTATTGTGGCTCCAAGAGACGATGTTATCGGTCAAAGGATCATTCACCATTTCGTATGTCTTTGCGATGAACGGAGGGAGACCATTGGCATTACTTTGAGCATCACTCATCGTAACTATCAAGATTCAAGATGATCAAATCGAATTCAATCGAATTGTAAACCGGAAAAAGATTATCAAAATTCAAGATTTTGAAAGCTAATTACGAAAAACACAGTTGCATTCAAGGTAATCAATCATCAACTGCAAGCGAATGACTTCCATATGATAATTGATAAAACTGCAGCACACCAAGTGTTCGATGATTTGCGTGGAACACAAAAACAATCAAAATCGATGAAACAAGAAGACGAAACATAAACAAGAATCACTGACTTTAACTCATGATCTCAACAAAAAAGAAAAAAATTCAAACATCAAATTCGTTAAAATCAGCAACCATTAACGAAAGCTCAAAGCAAAATGAACCCACTTGATACTATCTTGAGAAGCATACATACTTGTTAGCTGTTACTACACACAGGATCAACTTTATTAAACCTAAAGATAACAGCAAGAACTGCACACCAAGTGTTCGACGAAATTACTGAGAGAAAAAACGAAGCAAAATCCAAAATTTGAAAGTGGGTTCGTCAATTATGGTGGTGTAGAAGACAACGATGTGGTGGAAATGCAGGAATCACGTCGGAGGATTGATCTTGATTGGATATTATATTGTGTATTTATACTACTGTGGGTTTTTAATATTAAAGATTAGTGTATGAAAATATTTAATGACTTAATGAGTGACGCATGGGCTTCGGTGGGCTGTTGACCAGATTCTCGAAGGTTTTTTGGATGACGACTAAGGATTTGTAGTGAATAGTGATACCCTTGTGATATGAATGAAGTGCATAATTTATCCCAATGTTGAAAGATATTACAAGTTACACCATCCAAATATTATGACTTTGTAGTTTAGATGTTATAACTATTATTACGACCCCGCCTTATGGTGGGTACGTAAAAGCTTGAAATAAGTACCGTCAAAATTTTGCCATGAACTCGCACATTGAGAGAGGTAATGATGGTATGTGTTGTTGGAACTTTGTTAAACCCATATGTGGGTTTGTCCCACATTGGAACCAAGGAAGAATACTTCCTTCCTTATAAATGAAAATCCACTTAGCCATTCAAGTTGATCACCAATTGGGCTAATGTGGATGGGCTATGTGTGTGTATTAAAATATATATTAATGGTCAAAGATTAGGGCATTGGGCCTTGTGTCTCTTGGGGTCTCTAAGACCAATAAATTCGTTTTTATATTTTAATACAAATTCTGATTTTTTAATAATATTTAATAATGACAGTTAATATCTGGTTTGGCAGTTAATTTGGTTTAACTGTTTTTGTCAACATACATATACAAATATTCTGGGAGAATATCTCATAATCAGAAATCTTACACACAAAATTCGTTCTTGGATGCATTCAACAAAGGGAGTATAGCGATTTTCGTCAGAATCAAGCACTCGTCTTGATTGATTGTTGTATCCTCAAAACAGATCCGATCACCGGAAATTTCTGTTTTAGGACACTGCATTGCAGGCCTCAATCTGTGTTTTCTTGTAAACAAATTCGTGTATTCTACAATTCAAGTACGTTTACTACACCATTCTTGTTTGATTCAAAGTTAATAGCATAATTTGTCTACATTTATTTCAATAATTGAGTGTAAATCTGTTCATTGATAATTCTGTCATAACATGTGTAACTTAATGTGTGAAAAATGAAACTGTTACGTCGTTTTAATAACATTTGGAATTTTATATAGCAAATAAAAATGTCAAAAACATGTTTGTTACGATGGTGCCGTTGATAATGCTTGGAAGTTTATATTGAGACCCTTAAATTTCTCGCCTGAATGTTGATAAATAAGCATGTTGCAACATCGAAAAACGTAATGGTTAAAAATATCTAACGTTGACAAAATAAGCATACACAAATTTGGAATTTATAAACATTGTATTTTGAAGTTGTAGGAGGAAGAGAGAAAACTTTAAAAGAATCAAAACCTTAAACAAGTTTTGAGGGCTTGTCCTTTTGTGTTTTCATAACTTATCACATATGGTACTTTTGTGTGCTTGTTTATCTTTACCCGCTTGTTAACTTTTAACTATCGAATGACTTGTTTATTATGAAGTTTACATCAGTTACACTTGAGATAACTTTCAGATATCAAGAATCATGATTATTTCTCTTTACTCGCTAGTTAATTCCTTGCAAATGAATTCGATTTTGACAAAACTTGGATACTCTATTACAGTAAATAAAATAGTTTAAATATTTTAAATTTATTATGTGTTTTTATCTGTGGTTGAAAGATATACAAGTGATCGAAGTATAAAATGTTGACTAACAAACATGAAATATGGTATTTGATAATTGGCATTGTTATTGGAGACTTAGAAATATTCTTGATGAATTTTATTTTTTTTTATTATAGAACGTGGTTCAAATAACGGGTTTATACAATTATGAAAATGCTAATAACAGCGATTACAACAATGACAACTCTATAAATGTAAAACTCTAGAAATAGTTGTTACATGTAGCTTCCATCCAACTCCTCATAATCCACTCCAACTTGACATCCAATTTGACACAAGTATATTGTTGTTACTTTGTTTTCTTGATACCTAGATGTGATAGCATTGTTCCCATCTATACAGTCTTGCCACCTTAACCATGCTGATCTCTATTATTCGGTTATGTCGTTTCCCCGACATCTTCTAATATTTTTACATTAAACTTTTAGGTAATGTCTTCATTTTTTTCTTAAATGATTTACCATGTTTAACCCTTTGATTTTCTGTTAACGGTTTATCTGGAAAATAATCTTGTTTTTGTTTAACCTTTTAACATAATATTTGTTATTGTTTTTGTTGTTATTATTGCTATAACTATCATATTCTATGTGATATAAGATTTGGAAATCAGTAATTATTATAGAAAATTAATGTTTTAAGTATCTATAGCAAAAACCAAGGGACTTGAAGAAAACAGATACAAAATATTGTTAAAAATGAATTTATAAAAATAAACCAACAAAATTATTATACTTTCTAGAAAGATAATGTACCTACATACATAAAGATGTCTTGTTAGTTTTGTTGTGTTTTATAAAATTTAATTAAACATCTACGAACTCAAATGTTGTAAAACCATTTCCCCCCTCTTTTTGTGACCATTAAACATTGACAAGCATGTGACTACCGTATCTAAAAATAGAGGTTTTTAAACTATGGAACCTTTAAAAGAAGAAAATCTTTTTCCATAAAAAATTTTAGATATTATGATGTTTTTTTTTAAGAAACTAGTTTAAGATATTTATAATGGGTAATGGACACATGAAATTACTTAAATAACCACCTGAATAAAAGAATTATCTCAATGACTATTTGATCAGATCTTGAAAACCTATTTGATCGAATCAATGTACAAATTAACTTGCGTATGGTATAACTTGATTCACTAATTTGACTTTTGTTCTCCAAGAAGTCAAGAACACCATCCACTTATACAACTTCATATCACATGCAAATCTCCTTTTGCATTATTTCTTTAATTCTTTCACTTTCCCAATCTCTGTGTTGCTTATTTTATTTTATTTTTTCACTTCTCTCTTTCTTTGAAGGCGTTTACAGTTTGGTTTGACGAGTTTTACTTAAAAAATTTTACAGGATCGCTATCCTGAGGTTTCAAAATACGAAAAAGAAACCTGTTTGGGTGGTTGGGTTTGCCGGTTTATTAGTTTTAAACCATTTTTAAGGGCTAACTTTGTATTGTTTTTTGAATACTAATAATGATGATTTATATTATAATACATATACATGAGTATACATTCGTAAAACAAGAAAAAATAAGTATATTGCTCAACAATCGAGTTGGTTTACATGACCGCTCTCAAGTTGTCAATTGTAAACTGAACCGTAAAACCATCAAAATCAAATTGTATACATTTCAAATCGGCTCACTTGCTTCTGTTTAGATTGTTTAGTCGATGCTAAGTTTTTAACGCTTGTAAGCACTCTACTCATCCCAACATCTTATGTTTTTTTCATCTCAAACTCTTTTTTTGGACTTTTAGCACCACGAACAACTTTAAAGAATTGCTACAGCAAGGTATTTCAATGAAAACAATAAATCATCAATTTTCGCCTTAAAATCACAATTTGTTTGATTTTAAGCCCACACAACGCTAATGTTTACATGTTTGCTTTTTAAGCCATTTCAACGCCAACGTCGACTTTTAAGGCCTAAATCACAACAATGCCCACCTATAAGTCCACGTGACACCTTCTAATTGGATTGCATATACGTACAATTATTTGTAACAATCCAATAGTCATATCTTTAAGAAAGTTAGTGACTATATATATAAAAAGTATCGATTAAAATGGTGTCTTTCTCATTTTATTGAACCCCACATAAACAATCAATTTAGGGTCAGAGTTGTAGACACACATACTACTTTTTCAATTGACCAAAGCTATTTTGGGTGACCCCGTTATTGGAGCATCTTCTAGAATCCAATATAGTACCAATTGCAATGCTCCAAGATGTTTTGGATTATATGATCAAAATAATATTCATGAAATCGAAACAGTTGCTTTTATTGATGTTAGCAATTCTCATTTTAACTAAATATATCTAGTTGTTATATAATAAATTACCAAATAGATGCTAGGATTGTAAAAATGCATCTTATACTCAGTCTCATATCAGATTGTAAAACTACATCACATACAAAGTCTTATACCGCCTAATACCCAATTGTTTTATTAGTTCTTCGGGTGTCAATAATCTATATTTGAAAATTTATTTCATTAATAATCATTCATTTGGTTTTTCATGAGATAAAACTTGATCTCAAACTCACCTGAAAACCTACTTATTAGCATCAAAGCACTCAAGTAAATTCTATGTACTAGCTTTTAGTTTCATACTAGTTGTTACTTTCTGGAATTAGATAATAGTAGTATTATGTCTACTGACGTTGCAGTGGAAGGCGTAAAACTATGTCAAGTAGCACCAATGAAACACTACGCTTGTGACCACAAACAATGAAAAAACACTTATAAAAAATTAAAAAAACGAAAAAAAATAAAAACCGAACAAAAAGTAGACGTAAAAACGTTGAACCACGCAGGCGAAACGTAAACCATATAAAACAATAAGCAACTCGATCTAGAGTAGCGCATTGCGGCAGAGCCGTTAAACGGGGTAAAATAAACTTAAGAACGTTGAACCATACATGCATGTTGCGGCGTGTGAATTCGCAAAATTTAGACCGAAACGTAAAACGAAAATTTTGTAAAATATAAAAATTAGTAGAGACTAAAGTTGAAGGTAAAAAAATATTGATGCTAAATTGTAAAAGATGTAAAGTATTGGGTTAAAGTAAAAATGTTAAAGATTAAAAAAATAAAAACAAAAAGAAAGTACAACCAATAAAACATATATATAGGGCTGCAAACAAACTGAACATTCAGCGAACACTTCGTGAACCGTTCGGCGGGAAGTTCGTTTACGTTTGTTCCTTTAGTAAATGAACGAACACGAACAAGAAAACTTTATTCGTTTAGTTAAACGAACGAACATGAACACAAGCCACGTTCGTGCATTTATGTTCGTAAACGTTTGATAATGTGTTCGTTTATGTTCGTTCATCAGCGTTCGATAATGTGTTCGTTTATGTTCTTTAAGGTGTTCGTTTATATTCTTAATTTTTATGTCAGTTATTTTTATGACTATTATATCAAATATTTTTTGATATTTATGTTAAGTACTTATTTATTTTTGATTAATTTTGTGTAATGTTTGTAATAAAAAATGTAAATTTTATTCTAAAATAAATCCATAATCATTTGTATTCGTTTGTGTTCATGAGCTTCTTTGTGTTCGACATGTTTATGAACATTTGTTTGTGTTCCTTACTTTGTTTGTGTTCATTTGCGTTCGGTAAGTGTTCGTGAACAATTCATGAACATGTTTATTTTCTTAGTGAACGAACACGAACAAGAAATCTCGTTCGTTAAGTGTTCATGAACAGTTCATGAACAAGTTTATTTCTTAACGAACGAACACGAACAAGGCCTTGTTCGTGTTCGTTCGGTTCGTTTGCAGCCCTACATATATATAATATGTTGAACCATAAGAAGGAAGAAGCTACCAAAAACTCTAAGTTCAGTACTGATCCACATATACCGAAATCTCCTAAGTACTGAACTACTATGAATCAACACTTGTGTATAGCCTAATGATCTGCTAATTCACTATTCCACTAGACAAAAGTATCAGTACCAAAGAGTAATGATGACAACATACTTCTGCAACTGTTGATCTTCTGAAGTACCGATTTCTATCTTTTGTTGTACATATCTTTATAACCAATAGCAATGCATATTCGTGGTATGTCATAATGTGTAGATCAATGGCTGAAACATGTCATTGATCCTAGACGTAGAATAAATAATCAAGATTCATTCTAATGTTTAGTTTTCATAGTATAAAAACTCACACTTGTATAGTTTTGAGATTAGCTTGTTTGCTCAATTGTTATCTGTTGTTATTACTCTTTGTGATCAGAATTAGTTATCAATTGAATAATTTGAAAGAAATTCTTGTGTATTTATTTACTCAAAGTGTTGTGTTTGCTAGTAAACAGTTAACTCTGATTCCGTATTTATTAACTGCCGATCATTAGAAAAGTATTGTTTAATTTAAACCCGATCCTAACAATATATGAATATGTTCAGTCTCATATGATAAATGGGTGTTTATAGTACCTAATATTATATATGTCTTAAACCCATGATTTTTTTAAATTAATCTCATACACAGTCCTGCATCTTGCTTATCCGCCCTGTTACCTAGGCCCATCAATTTTATCCGTACCTAATTAACCTGCCGGACCCAATCTCACCCGTACCCGAAGAAACCTGACCTGAACAACATGAAAACCGATTAAACCGATTCTTATTCGGGTTGGGTCTTGGATAAATTTTATAACCTCAAAAACCCGAATAACCAGAACCGATTAACCCGAAATCTAAATAACCCGATTAACACTCGTTATAATTAAGTAAATTGTCTGAATACACTTGTTTAGATTGTTCAATATAATTATATATTTAAGCACATTTTATAACTTATCGAAGTAAACTAATTTAACTCAACTAATTTTATAAGATTTCAAAAGAAAATTCATTAAAATCTATTAATTTAAGCCTATTGTTAATACCCGAAACCGACTTGAACAACCTATTATCTGAAAAATCTGAACCCGATTAAACCAATTGTTACTTGGCTCGAGTTTCGGGTAGACTTTCAGCTGTAAAAAACCCGAATAACCTGAATCGATTAACCCGAAACCCAATCAACACCCCTGCTGCTACCTATCTGGAATGTTTTAGTTTTCGATTATTCCTCTTAAATTCATATTATTCTACCATCCTGATTCATAATCCGTTGTGTATTTATGTGTAATATGAGACATAATTAAAAGTGATTTTTCAATAAGGTTATAAAACTATTTGTATAGTGTTCTTATAACACCTGAACACATATATTATATTGTATAAAGACACATGGTTGCATTAATATCAAACTGTTTCTCTAAGCAGACATCTAAATGATTAAATGGTGCATGCTATAATAAAAAAGTTCAAAGTAAAAATGCATGATGGTTGTAGTATATTATCTTCATAATTGCTAAAAATCCTTATTAAGTCGTACATTAATTTCTTTATGCAATTGTAAGTAACTTTTTTTCAATAGAATATCATCTATATAAATCATAATTGCACATCTATCATTTTTATTTCACAAAATGAAGGGCTCTAATATCAGAAAATATAATCATCTTAGGGTTGTTTGATAATTTTTGAATGATTAAATGTTGAATCAATAAGAGGTCTGAACTATTAAGTGTTGAATCATTAAGATGACTGAACCATTAAGAGCTAGTATATCGTTTAACTATTCAAAGACAAATGTCTGACCAATTCAGATAAGAGGTCTTAACCATTCAGTATTAGACCTCTTAAACAATCAGCATTAGTATAATATTTAACCATTCAGACATTTGAACTATTAAAAGACTGATTCAGATGCTGCCAAACAACCCCTTAAATTAATTTGAAATGACTTATGTTTATATTCTTTTATATAATCAATATTTAAGTTTTTGTTTACAATTGTTTTCACTTTTTACCAAGGGCCCTACATGCGTGTTTTGATATCCATGACCCACAGTTTCTAGAAAGGGGTGTTTGCATGGTCTATAAATATAATATAATCCATTCTCCACATTTCTTGAGATTCTACACTTTCACAAAACAAGTAGCACACACAACAGATTCTAGACTTCACAAAAAAGTGTGCGTATGTCAACAGACTGATTATTGTACAAAGTGTTAATAGCGTATGAGGTTAATTTATGAAATCACCATAATACGACACGTGACTTAGAGGGAGGGTACATGTGTTCGTCCATAACTACTCACACATGTTAAATATATACACACATAATTACACACCTTATACAAATAATCTTGATTATTTGGTTCGGTTATCCAGATAAACACTGGCGGAGGTTAGTGGAGATCGGGGGGGGGGGGGGGGGTTGTTGCCGTCCCCTCAAGGCCGGCTTAACGTTTTTGGAGGCCCAAAGCAAACAAAAAAGATGAGGCCCTCACAAAAATAAATATTGATATAAACCCTCCTTCTTTATCTGGGTTTCGAACCGGCAAAAATAAGCAACCAAGTTATAATTCCTTTTTGATGCACCACATTCAAACTTACGGATTTGATTTGACATTGTTATAAATTCTAAGCAACCAAGTTATAGTATGTAATGTAAACTAAATAAGATTTCTGAAATAAACAAATGAAGTAATAAAACTAATCAGATTCAAGCAATTAGATAATCAAATAAATTAATAAAAAATCAGAAATCTAATAACCAATTCAGAACATCACTATATCAGATCCTATATTCCTATTAATCAGATTCAAGCAATGAGAAACAAAACAAATAAACCAATTCAGAAATCAAAAACAAATCAACAAACCATAAATTTAAAAAACTAACCTGATGTCCTGATCTCAATTTAAAAGAATAAAAGTTGACTTGGGCTTCTTAATCCCACTTGCAAATCAAGTTCCACTTCTGGTCAACTGCCTTGTAATCTTTTTAATGCCTTATAGCAAGATCAAAGTTTCACACCTTCACTTATAGCCTTCTTAATCGCAAGTTCGAAACCCTTGTTAATCATAAAATCCAAAATCGCAAAAAGCAACCTAATATTAAATGCAAGTTCAAAACCCTTGAATACTTGAATTGTAAGTTGAACTGAAAGGAGCGAGTGACAAATTATGGAACGATTTTAACATAACATTACCGTAATGAACTTATGGTGTTATTGATCTCGAAGAGTCGAAGGGGCGAAAGCCGAAGGGGCGTTACTGATATCGCAAGCAAGATTCTGCTGTTGGAAGGCGAAAGGGGGAAGGGGCGATAGCAGGTCAGCAACGGTGCAGGCACGCGCCGCGCAACATGCTGATGCTTGAAGCTTGATGAGTTGATGATTAGCGAGAAAGCATTGGACCAGAGGCTGTCGTTTGAAGATTTGCTGCTAGAGAAAGGGAAAAAACGTGAGTAAAGGAGGCGATGAGGGAAAGGGAAAACCGCTTAGGGATGGATTCAGGCCCAAAAGCCTACATATGTTATATGTAGTGGGTCAATATATTTGAGGCCCTATGAGTGTTGGAGGCCCAAAGCCCTAGCGTGGGCCCGTTGTACTATTGGGCCGGCCCTGTGCCCCCTCTTTTTTTATCGGTAGTGTTAAATTTTAGTTCGGTAGTGTAAAATTGTATATAAATATCAAGTTCGCCACCCCTACGGAAATGTTCAAGCTCCGTCACTACGGATAAACCACATAATATCTGGTTAATCGGATAAACAAACTAAATAAAACGAGTAAGTTGGTTTAAACGGTTGATTCTGGTTGTGTTAGGCGAATTCAAATTTGGTTCGGCTAACAGTTAGGCTCAAAAAAGGTTCATAACCGAATAAACCAAAACGAATCAAACCTTAACTAAAACGTTGGACACCCCTACGTTTACTGTATGTGTGTATATGTGTATATATATGTATACATATGTGTGTATGTATATATATAGGCATAGGTTTAAATAAGAACTAATTGTTGCTAGGTAATCTAAGAATTATTTCATCAACCTCAAAACCGACTCAAACGATCTCCGATTGAACTCATTCTAGAGTCGTTAGAATTGTCTCGTCCGATAGTTGGATCTATTATTTACATTAAACCATCCCCCCAACTACAAAATCGAATTGTGCTAGTACAAAAGAGACAATACAAATTCTAAGAGGTAGTAGAACATTTAATTAAAAAAACATAAAATTAAATCAGATAACACAAAGTTTAAAACAGATAATACAAATTTCATCAAACAACACATTATTTAAAGCAACATAATTAAAAAAAACAGTATGTTGTTTGCCTTCTTAAGCAAAAGTTAGTTTTAGGTTAACCTACCTCTGTATATAATACATACATATTATTATATACACATTTAGGAAGGTCCGTGGCAAAAAGCCATCGGCCATTCCACCCCCCTCAACTTTCATTTTTGACGCTTTAGCCCCTAAATTTTTTGAAAACTATAAAAAATATCGCTTTAACCTCCTTAAATTTCTAAAATATCGGGTTTAACTCCTGTACATTTTTAGATAAAAAAATTAATTTATTTTGTTCTTATTTTTATGTACGTACCGGTATAAATTCATATTTGTCGATGATAAAAAACCAAGTTGTTCTACGTTTTGACATAAATTTAGTTCGAAAACGTAATGACGTGATTGCAACCTATATTTTACGACGTTGCATATGGCATCACTGCCCGTGTTTTCTATTTACGTTTTGAGTTGTCTATGCTTCGGCATAATTTTATTTGAAAAAGAGTCGGGTAAAATATAATACGTGTTTATTCAATAGAATAAATTCGAGTTATTTTACATTTTGACGTAAATTTAGTTTGGAAACGAATCAGGTCGATTGTAATATATATTTTATCACGTCATGTCCGATGCCGTTGCAGCGCGTGGTGGATAAAAACCTAGTTACTATTTATTAATAGGATAATATAGGAAGGTGGTTTATGCAAAGTGTGCGACAGTTGATGTTAGCGGCCAATCAAGTATTTTTCATGGTTAATATTGTAAATAATAAAAAGAGTGAATTGTTTTTTCCTCTATTTGTTTTAATCATATTTATTATTTTTATTTAAAAATATTTTTTTTATTTGGCTCCGCAAGATTTGAAAAAGTTGTTATTTTCATATAAAAACATAATTTCCATGAATGAAATTTTATCAGCAACACGTAAACATTAATTAAGATTTTGTTTTTATATGAAAATTTACATAAGAACCATTTTAACGATAAATATTTAGTATTTTAAACTAATGGAGCTAACATTTTTGACCGAAAATAGCACATTTTTCAAATTTTGGAAAGCCAAATGCAAAAAAAAAAAAACTTTTTGGATGAAATGACAAATATGACTAAAACACAGGAAGAGAAACTTAATTCACTCTAATAAAAATGACGTAGAAGATATAAAAAGAGAAACCTCTATTAATAACTTTTTTTTATAGTTCACTACTTACGCCTGATCATAAATATAGTATTTTTCTTTTCTTTCATTTTTTATGCATTATGTTTCTTTCTTTAGTCTCTTTCATATTCAGTTCTATTTCTCTTCCTCACAAGAGTGCAAATACTAACAGTCTCTACATGAAGAAGATGACAATACATTTAACTTTTTTTTATAATGTCGACTTATGTCGTTATATATTGAACATGTCATATACATCGCTAAGCATGCATCTTGTAACGTCCATATTGATTTCGATTGTAAAATGTTAAATAACAAACCATAACCTTATATACTTTTAGTGAATAAAAATATCGTCAATAATGAGTCGATGCATTCATTATAAGGATACACAAGAACACATTTTGAGTGATTCACGAATCTAAAAGGAAAGTACCTAAATTTGATCAGCATATAATTTAATATGTGTATATATAGAAACGTGTGAATATAAAAGATAGATATATGCTTGAATATGGTGTATGTGTTATTTATTATACGTTGAAAGTAAACTTATAGATGTAAAGAATGGGTCACATGGTCATGAATATAGGTGTTTTGATACGAACTTCTACAGTAAAAGTTGCCACTTTCTTGTACGGTACATTTAACAAACTAAAAAAAATTACAGAACACTGTTTATATTTATAGTACGGTGTCATGGAATCTAGATACTGTGTGTTTTCATAAACTTTGATAAAATAATATTTATAAAGTAACTATCTTCACAACATGTCTTATTTTTTAATGATAAAATATCATGGAATTTAGGCGCTAGATATATTTCAATTTTATCTCAAAAATATAATCAGTAATATCGTTACAATCATTATATTTTTTTAACTTTTGTGATGAACTTTTTTTACATGTTTTGAACAGGTTTGAGATCTTATGGCATTTAATAACTTTTTTTTTTAATTTTATTAATTGTGGTGTACTCTGTAAAGAAAATGGTTATTGGTGGTTAAGATAACTTATTTTAAACTTTCAAAAAAAATTAATATTGAATTTTTTAATTTAGTATATGTTTTATATCGAAAAACTCTCTAAAACAAATAAGTATATATTTGTAAGAGAACACTTTATAGAAAAAGTATTTACCAATAAAGGTTAGAAAAAAAGACAAATGACATGATACCACTGACAAACACATGATAAATTTATAGATAATAGATAATGTCATCAAATAAATATTTTTTTTTAAATATCGTTAGCATGGTTGTTCAAGCAGTTTTATGCTTGAAGCTTAAAAATCATTTGAAAAAAACCATCTTGAAATCAAGTGGTAAAATTTATTTCGGGACGTCAAAAAAAATTACACACAACCACCGGTTAGTTTTTATATAAGTTAGTGAGCAAAAGTTATTAAAGAAAGACCAAAATCAATAGGTTAAAAACATAGATTATATACTATACTATATAAAGTGAACTTGAAACTTTATGAATTTAAATGGTATAGTTGAAAATTTTTTGGAAGGTAAAGTTGAAAATTTTGGCAACATTACTGATTTTAGTAAATAAGTTATAGTATAATGAGCTCCTAATAGAGCTATTATACTATTTTTAATAAGTGTGTTCTTTATAATTTTATGAATAAATTTAATGTAATTTTTGTCCTCGTGGTTTGATAGAAATTATAATTTCAATCTAAATTTTTTTTTTCTCTCTCCATTTTGACCTGGTGGTTTGCAACTTGTTGCCATTTCGGTCCAAATGTCTAACTCCATCGATTATTCTGCTAAATATTTTATAACTTGACTAATATAATCTTGATAATGAATAAAAACAAAAACATAAAATAAATAAAAAAACAAAACAATTTGATTTTCCACACACTCTCTCTACTATACTAATCTCTCTGCTCTAACTAAATCATCATTAGTTATCTTCACTAACATAAAACAAAAAATTCAAATCATAAACCGATATTCATCATCTTTCCATTAAAAACTTCTAAACCAACCAAGACCCTAAATGATATAAGTTTTTAACAAAAGTTTAGATGGAGTTAGTTATATGGACAGGAATGATAACAAATTGCAAACCATAATGTCAAAATGATGAAAAATAATAATTTTGATTAAAATGACAATCCTATCAAACCACAGGACGAAAATTGTATTTTACTTTAGTTTTAATGCTAAACAAATTACTATGGATTAGAATCTCACCCACCATGATCTTGAATATGACCTTAATTGATATTTAATTAATAAAAACAATTAGCATCAAATCAAGTTTTGTTATGAAACAAACAAGTGAATCGTTTAAATTAAATTAAAAAAAGGGGATGATACAATAGATGATGCATGAGCCACCCCAATTAAGAAGAGATGCTCGATTTCATGCCTATTGAACAATGAATCTTGCCACATATATATTTAATATCTTAATTTCTCAATTAAGATGTCTTAATGAATTGATAGATACAATTTTATCGACATGATACACTCTTATCAACCTAATTACGTAAACATAATAACAAAATGGAACTCACGAGGTTTTGGTAGGCCTACTAATTAGGGGTGTCAATCATGTTAGGTTGGTAGGCAGGGGCGGAACTAGGCATACGGGTACGGGGTCAAGTGACCCCATTGATTTTCGAACCCGTAGTGTAACGTATAATGCCGGATTTTTTAGTGAACTCATAGTTTTACAGTAAGTGAACCCATTAATATATTAAAGTTTGATAAAATAACACAAATATGTTGTTGGTTCAGTGGTAAATGCCCCCTTGAAGCCATGCGCGTCTGAATAGCTGGAGGTCATGAGTTTGAAACCTGTACCAGTCTTTTTTCCCCTTCTTTATTTAAGTAAAATTATCAAAATACCCTTACTCTAATAACACAAAATAAAACCCTAGCCCCCATTTTTTTCTCCATACACCCCATCGACATCTGCAGATTGCACACATCCAAAAACTAGACGGATTGCCCCCATTTTGATATTATATTTTTGTTAATATTTTCAATGCAATTTAATTACATTCCGAACCGAACCAACCCGACCAAACCCGACCGCACAAGCCGAAAATTTTTATATTATTTTGTTATTAAACGAATCAACGAAAAATAGTGACCCCACTCGTTAAAAATCCTGGTTCCGCCACTGTAATGGTAGGTTGACAAAAAATAGTGACCCTAACCTGACCCATATTTTTATTTGTGTCAAAAACTTCCTAACTTGAACCTATATAAAATCATGTAATCCGAATCTGACCCGTTTAACCCATTTCTCTAAAAAGGTCAAAATAATCAATGGTAATTTTAATATTGAAGTACTACTTTAAAATTACATACACAACGAGACGCCATATATTATTGTTTTCAAGTTTAAAGTATACGTTTTTGGTAATAAACATTTTTCTTGAAATTTTTTAAAATGAAGTTCGAAACTTAAGTTTTAAATTAAATTTAACTAGAAAAGGACCTAAAAATAATATAGTATGTAAAAATTAAAAGACTTATAATATTTTTTAAAGCTTTATTATTAAAATGGATTAACGGGTCAACCCTTTTTCAAGAGGGTCAACCCAAAGCTAACCTGTTTTCTAAATGGGTTGCATTTCCAAACCCAAAACATGTTTTTTTTCGTGTTGGGTTTGGGTTCGTGTTAGGAGTTACACCCCTACCTACTAACCCTCCCATGGATTTATTTTCTATTCGTAACTTCATAAGTATCCTACGTCGTCTTATATAAGTTAAAAGTTACTAATACAACAGTTTGAAAAAATGTTAATAAATGTTTCTATTCTGCCATCAAAGCCTAAAAGTTTTGATTATTCCACTAAACCCTAACCTTATATCATAAACATTCAAATAGTGATCGAAAACACACTTCTATTGTCACTTTGTCATGTCTAAAACTTCGTGGCTTGAAATAGAGATGGGGAAAGACCGGTTTGCAAATTAAAACCGGCAAACCAGACCTGAAACGACTCGATTACCCAACCGATTTCATTCCAAACCGGTTTCAACCCGACCCGACCAACCCAACCCATAGGTTTGTAATCGTTTCTTAATCCTATCCGATGAAACCAGTGTCAACCAGTAAACTCGGAACCCAACTGGTTTCAAACCCGATTTAAACCTGGCCATTATCCTCACCCAAACCGGTTTCAACGCGAACCAATTCTTATAAAGACCGGTTTTGTCTTTTGTTGACCTAACCCAAACCGGTTTCCAACCGGGTTTCAACCCGTTTTGTACACCTCTGGCATGAAAAACTGTTTAGTCTGTAGGTTGCACCGTTGCTGACTATCTGTTAACCAAAATTGGGCCATAAACTCTAGGGCTTTGGCCCATGTTTTGGACCATGGGCTGAGATTAAAAAGCTCGAAGCTCATTTGAAACAAAAGCCTTAAGCCCATAACTATTGAGGTCCTAGAGTATGTTTGTCATTTGCGGAACATGTTTTGTTGAAAATAGGCCCATTGGACACTTAAAGTTATAACTAATAATACTAATAGGATGATGATGATCTCTTCAAGTTCACATGCTAGCGGTAAAACGATACAATCTCTAACAAAGCTTGTTCTTTAACTCCTACACGAAGCAATCGAGATGATTTTAAAAGTAAAGTATGTCTAAAATAAAATATGCGTATGTTCGCCAGTAAAGAAAATACCGATGATGTAATCAAATTTCGGTTATTTGCGTTAAAGGGACAAATAATTAATGATTGAAATAGTATAAATGGAGGGTTGTTTGTATTTGTTCATTCAACTTATAAAAACAAGGGATTCGTTAGCTAAGAAACTCTTTTTCCTGTGTTCTTTTATTATATTGATAAATAAAAAGAAACGAAACAAACATCCATGAGAAACAAAAAAGTTATTTTATAAAATAGTTTATTATAATAACTTTAAAAGTAGAAAAAATATGTATTATTATATACTATAATTATATTTTTTTACTATAATACACAAACAAACACACATAAATGAATGTGTTTATGAACGTAAATGAATGAGTACGAATCTTGTTTCTGCTTTTACATTTAACTATACAGAAACAAAATTCCATTCATGTTAGTTTAATTGATTTTCCATCTAATTATTTTCCTTTCGACTAACTAAACTAATTAACGGTTCGTTTTATGACCCTAATTTAGAAACGATAATTCTTGAAGTATACTGCAAACAAAAACAAGTCGCTCAAACTTTAACACAAGATATTATAATCTCCGAGTAGCAATTTGAAACAAATTATCAAATCAACATAAAAAACGATTTGAAAAGATATGTCACCAGCTAATGTATTAACTTCAGCAAAGTTAAATATAAAAACTAAAAAAAATCATATTAATTATAACATGGCACATGATTTGTCCCATAATTATTTGGTCTCTTTACGTTATGCCAAATGGGTGATTCATATCGCACCCTACATCGGCATTCGGTGTTTAATTTTCATAAAAAAACTATATATAGACAGCATATTCATCCCACTTGAAAGTGTTTATATGTGTATGTGTGTAGCAGTCATTTCAGAAGTAAAACATGATTAATATTTTGATAACTACGAGCATGATATGATATATTTGTACATAGTTTTATGTGATAATATTTTGTTACCTAACCGTCCAACTTTTTTCTCCTACTACTATTAAGGTGATGTACAAATGCATTATATGGTTATCACAATTATATAATACAATCAAAATAAGAGTGAGAAATCATAGCAATTATCTAACCGTCATATATATTATATATAAAACATTATGTATAAGTGTATATTGTGATTTTGTGTTTCTTTGACATATTCTTATGTCTAATTTAAGGGTTATTGGATTTTAATAATCTTTAGTTTCATTTATTGGCCGGTATTAATTCCAACTCAGTAAATGTTACTCCCAATTTTGAGTTTATTTTCCTCTAACGATCCATTACTAACCGAGAGTTAACCCCGTTAGTTTTTTGATGACGTGGACTGTTGTTGTGGCCTAAACACTAAACAGAAAGTTGAAATCTATAATCAGGTCCGTCAATTTGAAACTTCTGCACCCAAAAACCCGTCAATCTCCACCTCCTGATTTGACCAACGAACTCGTTAAAGGTAGGTTCCAGGTGATGATGGAGACTAGACAATGTAAAACAGACCTAATTGAGACTAGGAGGTGCTGGAGTTGAAAAATAGCTCAAAGTTGGCCCCATTTCATCATAAAAACTAATGATGGTTAACTCTCGGTTAGTATTAGATCATTGTAGGAAAATAAGTTCAAAGTTAGAAGTAGGGGTGTGCAAGAAACCGAATTAACCGAATTGTAACCGAAATAACCGACGCAACCGAACCGAAAAAACCGAAACCAATAAAAAACCAATGGTTTGGTTTTATGAATTTTTAAAACCGATTTTTTCGGTTTGGTTTCGGTTTTGCTTGTAACAGAAACTGAAAAAACCAAACCGAAACCATAAAACCGGATGTAAATTTAGATGTGTATTCATACATATATAAACATGATTAGCTTATAAATTACTTATTTAACTTATGCTATTTATAATAGATAGATACTTACGTCTCGAGAATAATCTTTAAACTTTTTTGTTTGGTAGATTAAATTTGTTTTATTGAATTTTTTTATTCTATTTTATTAATTGCAATTAATTTTAGTGTTAGGTAATTTATAAGAATATATAGATTATGTTTAAAGATCAACCAAATGATTTAAGTCTAAACTTTTTCTAGCTAAAGTCATTAATTTGGATCAATTTTAATTTAAAAAACATGAAGCCGAAACACAAACCGAAACCGAAGTGAAAACCGAAAACCCAAAATCGAAACCGAACGATTTTAAAAACCTAGAAACCGAAATATCGGTTTTTGGTTTTGGTTTTAGGCTAAAACCGAACCAAACCGACCATGCACACCCCTAGTTAGAAATGACTATAAACATTTATTGAGTTGAAATTAATCCTGACTAATAAATAAAAATTGAGATTATTAAAATCTAACAACCCCTAATTTAAACGACCTATATATAATTAATATATGTATATCAATTTCATAAATAAATCAGAACAACATCAAATCATGACATTATAAATCTAATAAAAATGGATTGAAAAAATGAAGTAAACGCGTTATCACAATTGCAATGCACGTGCATGTTATTGTCTTAATCTCCATTGTCACGTGGGTGGATGATCTTATTCTGTCCCCACGCCCTTCATCCAGAGGGTTTTATGCTTCATTACATTTATACCCTTTCTACTTTTCTCTATCATATTTCACAAAATACACAAGTTCTTCTAAATAGTGGGTTTTTTATTTTTATAATTTAATTACAAATTATTACTTTATAAATTTATCTCTCATATTTTAAAACTCACACATCTTATTCCTTATTCTTAAAATTATATGGATTTACTTCAGTTTTCTTTAAATACAAGAATTCTTTTTAGTTTTTCTTAAAAATATATGAATGATATAAGGATAACAAATAAGATGTGAGTGATTTTTTTAAGTTTACCTTATATTATAAGAATAAGGGAGATTTTACCAATCCTATTGTAAATGCTCTAACAAATATAAGTAAACATATGTCTAATAACAAAAAAAGTTTTGTCAGAAGCGATCTAATGATTTGAGTTGAGCTAGCATTAAGTAAGGGTCAAGCTCATAACATTATGAGTTGCGTTTGTTTGATTTGTAAAATATTGGTTGAGTTGAATTATGTTTTTGTTTAACTTAAAGCCAGCTTCTTATATTTTTAATAAATTTATTTGTTTATTGTGTGAGTCTAAAAACAATAATACACATTATACGAGTCTAAAAAAGCAATTGCAAACCATGTGCAAACAATGCTGGAGACTTTTTTTCTATTTTTTTTCTAGTGAACTATTATCATCTGGGACTCAACTCAAAAGTTAATACGATTTGAGTATTTTAAGTCAAATCAACACAAGCTAAATTATAAACGCGTGTGTTTTAAGTCAAGAATTAATTGACAACCTACTTATGCCTTACAAGTGTTAATCAAACATCACATTGATATGTTATGGGACCGTTCAATATGGAGCATATTCTAATTACATAATTGTGAAAACCGCATTATGTGTTTGTAAAAGTGTATATAAATCGAGTTAGTAGTTAGTTTTAACAGAGTAAATGAACCTCTTTCCCTTTCAATTAATGTATAGCTAGTTTCATTATCTTTTACTTTTTGAACAACGTGTTTCGTATTTTTTATTTCAATTTGGAATGCATAAGCTATTTAACTAATTGACCATCTTATATTAATTCAGCAATGCCATGTGTATTTCTACTTTTTAATTTATTTTTCATTTACTATAATTATTCTCTTATAATATTTTTTTATAATACAATATTAAACATATTTAGGGTCGGCTCAATCATTTTATGCGCTCTAAGCGAAACAAAGTTTTGAAGCCTTACAAATTTTATTGTTATAAAATTTGGCTCAACCATTTTGAACCATGTGTACTTCTATTTCTATTTGCAATGAAGATTACTAAGAACCAACTTATACAAGATTACAAGGAACTTGTATTATACAACAACTAATTAATCAAGTTTCATCAAGTCTCAATTTACATGATTAATTAAGTCTCATGCAAAATCAGCTTAGCTAACTAATCAAGATTCAATCTACCTTACACCTAGAAACTGTAACAGAACATATAACAGAAGTTGTAAACCGAAATCAAACAGAAAAAACATAAAAGTTGAAATCAACAAACACAAAACCATGATAAATAACAATGCCCATAATCAAGAAAATGCTAAAATCCAGCTTTCTGTTTCATAGATTAATTTGAACAAAAGCATGAATTTGAACCAAAGGTTGATTAAAAGCTTGTTGTTCCCAAATATAAGAAAAACCCATCAAGCTAAACCCAGTTTGTCAAGTTGTCGTTGCCTATACAACTTAATATCAATAAGTTATTTAAATAAAGAAATACAAGAAGACGAAAAAAAATAAGCACAACTCAATTTAAGTCACGATTGTTATACAAAATCAAACATCAAAATAGTCAGCAACATGTTCATAAAACAACCGCACATCGGGTGTTTTATTACTTTAATATATTTCTTCAGACAAAATCTAACTATGATTCTAAAAGTTTCAGAATCGATATGATCTTTCATGAACTTTAAACGTGTAGCTGTTCCAATCGACTTATTCGAGTCTAGAGAGAACTCGATTTCAACAAAACCCAAACCATGGTTGTTCCAATCGGGAATCTTGATCGAAAATTTACAATCAAGACAGACTTGCCGCTTTGATTGCTTGACTCTTCAATTTCTGACTCTCTTGCTCGACCTTAGTTTCCTGCCAACTAACCTTATTTTTACCGATCGCTCAACCTGTTAGCTGGTGTTAGACGTAAATAATAAAATGATCCAAATGATTTGGGACCCATAAAAACGAAACCCCCAAACAATCTGCTTCACTTAACTTACTTATGGGCCGTGCCTGAACATACCGTTATAAAATATTTATTTTTATTAACGTTTCGACATTTTTTTTTTAAATTTCAAGTTATCTTAAAACACGTAGGCTCACCTTCACCACTTTCCTCAAAAACCCTCGCCCGTCAAACGCATCCACCGCACGCTTTAAAAAGCCAAACCACGTGCACCTCACGTGTTTCCAAAACTCCAACTCTAGTTTAGTTTAACCCACCAGTGGCACCCCCGTAATTCCCCACAACTACAGGGGCAATCAATCCCACCCAAAATCCTATAACTACATCCCCCCTTTCCTCTGTTATTCCCCCACAACCACTTCCACTCGCCGGCGCCGGCGACTCCCCCTTTTCCGATCATCAACTCCGATCATCCTTCGTTATCATACTCGCCGGAGAACAATTATTATTATTATTATTTACATTTATGACGTCGGGGACACGGTTGCCGACTTGGAAGGAGCGAGAGAACAACAAGCGTAGAGAGAGGCGGCGCCGTGCAATCGCCGCTAAGATATTCGCCGGACTTCGAGTTTATGGGAACTACAAGCTCCCCAAGCACTGCGACAACAACGAGGTCTTGAAAGCCCTTTGTAACGAGGCTGGTTGGATCGTTGAAGAAGATGGAACCACTTATCGTAAGGTAATTTCGAATCTACCTCCTGTTTGTTGTTTCTTTCTCTCCCTACAGTTAGATTGCCTGTTTAATCGTCGAATTGTGATCTAGTGCTTGATATGAACTGGAAACTGGTTGTTTGATCTGATGAGGTGATTAGATATTTAGATCTGGTGGTTGATTTGAATCGATTGGTGATTCTAATGGTGAAATTGTGTTCATGTTGGATTCAATAATGCTGAAAATTGTGCAGCTATCTGTTACCAACGGTGACGATGAGATTTTGACTAGTCTTCGGTCACGAGGTCGTTTGTGGATCTGAGATTTGTCGTTATGGGAGACATGGTAACGTGATTGCTGAGCATATGGCGCATGTTATCATGATGCAGTACCACACAGCTTATCTGTTTTCACATCTCTTTCAGTGCTCTCTCTCTCTCTCTCTCTGTGATCGTCAACGATGGAGACTAGCTTTCGTTCTTCTCGTAAAATAATTATTCGTGTCCTCTTTGAGCATACGCTTATCGTAATTCTTCCGGTATTCGCGTGGATGTGCAGCTACACGACGGTTTCTTTATATCTACCATCAAGAAAATTGAGCCTTACATTCTTCCTAAATTCAAAATCTTGAAAAAATTGGTCTAGGAACTGTTCTATCACTTTCAGCAATGGAGACTCTTGAAAAAATGTGGTTTTTAAAACACATTTACTGATCGAATGGTCCACCTTTGTTGAACTTTGTACTTGAACAGTTGAACTTCACTGTTAGACTTGTACATTTGTCTTTTGTGTATGTGTTTGTTGGATCATGGATGTTATGGGTAGTCAGCATTTCTTTCTCCATGACAAGTGATCATGGCTCGGGAAACCATAAAGAGTGCGCATTCAAGCAGAAATGAACATGGAAGATGAAGATCCAGTTAGCATTAGAGTTTGTTGAAGTAAAGATTACAACATTTAAGTACTATAGAAAGTTTGTGGTTTATTTATTACTAGAATTATTTGCCTTTGATTTCTATGAGTGTGACGTGTCATGTTGGTTTGGGTAGGTTGTTACAAATGATATCAAAGCACTCATGTTCTCTTTAGGATGATGGGGCGGACCTCATTAATAAGAACAATGGGTTAGTGAGGGTGGTTGTGACACCTTAGGTAAGACTCTCTAACAGATAAGGTCATCATGAATATCTTGTCAAAAAATAATACAATCATCACGTTTTGAGGGCATTGGTTAGAAGAACTTCACTGATAAGACTTAAGCGTGCTTGGTCAGGAGAATTTTCAAGATAAGTATCCATTCTCAGAGTAACAAAAACAAAGTTGCAAGCTTCTAGTGAGCAAAGCGGGCTATAGTGGTTGATATGAGCGACCAAATGTTTCCTCTTAATATTGACTGAAGTTATGATTTTACCTTTAGTGATGATTGCAAATATGCCTTAGATGAAAGAGAACCAAAATTTTCAATATCCTATAGAAGTTTGAAATTACCATATTGTTCTTCACTAAAGTGGCATTACTCTGTACTTATTTGTGGTAATCTTTAATCATGTAAGAGCAAGATTTAAATTGAGCATGCTACTCATATATATAAACTATATTGTTACATTGTAAGAGATGCTACGTACCATGTGACTACTATAGGTTTTGGGTGGAATTCCAATTGGTTTATATGATTGTATTCAGTATTCTGAAACAAGCAGATCAACATTTAAACAAAAAATTGCCACTGCCTGAGTGTGGGAATGCCTAACTAATAGATATGATTTTTATTGTTTATAGCTTAACAATTTTAATCTTTGTACATGTGTAGGGTTGTAAACCTGTTACACGTGTGGAGGCTACTGGTGGATCGGCATCAGCCAGTCCAAATACTTCCTACAGTTTGAACCCGAGTTCATCATCTTTTCCAAGCTCCATCTCGTCTCTATATGCTGCTAACGGCAACCCTGATCCTAATTCTCTTATACCATGGCTGAAAAATCTTTCATCTGGTTCGTCTCCTTCATCCAATTTTCCTCATCATCTTTACATACCTGGTGGTTCAATAAGTGCTCCGGTCACTCCTCCATTAAGTTCACCTACTTGTCAGACACCTAGAATGAATGACATGGATCCCGCCTGGGCCGCACAGCACTACCCTTTCTTACCTTCATCAACTCCTCAAAGTCCTGGCCATCAAACACCAACCGATTCAGGATGGCTATCTGGGGTCCAAACACCCCAAGAAGGACCATCATCACCAACCTTTAGTCTTGTTGCGTCAAACCCGTTTGGTTTCAAGGAAGCACTTTCGGCTACAGGCTCACGTATGTGGACCCCCGGGCAAAGTGGGACGTGCTCGCCTGCTATCACTGCTGGGTTTGACCAGACAGCAGATGTTCCTATGTCTGATGCAATTTCATCTGAGTTTGCTTTTGGTAGTAATATGAAAGGGCTAGTGAAGCCATGGGAAGGTGAGAGGATACATGAAGAATGTGTTTCTGATGATCTTGAGCTCACCCTTGGGAACCCTAGCACTAGGTAACTATTACAACATTGCTTCTCAAAGAGGTGGCAAATTAAGTGGGTCAGGCCGGTTGGGTAACCATTGAAAATGGGTTCGGGTATACTTTACGAGTTGCAACGACCAAACTTGGATTATTTGAACCTGAATAACTCGTAAATAATTAATGTTCAAATATAATTATTAGTTTTCTGTTATTTCAAATGGTTTTTTTTTATCTTTGATAAAATGATATAGGATGTTACAAGCATTAAAGAAACTTTTTGGGGGCCTTTTTGGTCCATTTGACTGGTTTTCTTTTTAATTTAATCTTTTGTTGTTTTACCCATTTGAAATAAAGCATAACCCGAATTCGACTGATTCACTACGAGTTGAAGTTGCCATCTCCAGTTTCTATTGAAAACATCAAATTATAATTTTCTTGTTTATGTCATGAATCTGGAATGATTTGTTTTCTTTTATTGCAGATGAAGAAGTATGTGGTGGAATCTGCTGAATTTCTTCCGTAAAATTATTTTTCTTCTCCAGAAAAGGAGAGAAATTTATAGTAAATTATAGGTGATAGTTCATGTGTGACTCTTCTGTATCTGTTGATTCAAGAATTCTTTTTATTTTTCTAATTTATTTATTTATATTCCCAGAAAGTATATCTTTTGACACACCAAATACCATATATTTATTTGTTTGACCTCTCTTATATCATGTAAAACTATAACAATGTTATGTCATTTGTCCGACAGTAAAACCACATAATACAGAGAGCCAAAACACAACTTAAGGGAAGGGTAAAAAGTTTATGGTGAGGTCGGGTTCCACAGTCGATGACAAACCCAAGATTTCTTTTACTGATGTCAATTATAGAAAATCCACGTTGAATCAGTGTCACTCGAGGGTCGTATATGTATGTTTAGTGACAGAACCAACTTCTTGGTTGGTTATAGGCCAGGGAATTATGATAAGGTCTCTTCTTCGGTAACTAAACGTAAGAGTTAAACTCATGCTTTTTTGTCAGAAACAACTTCTTGGTCGGTGATAGGTCGCGCCATTATTATAAGGTCTCTTCTCAGGTGATTAAATCTAAAGAGTTAAACTTATGTTTTTCTTAAAGAAAAACCTTAGGTTTCATATTAAATATTTGCGAGTTTTAGCGACTAGAGGGTCAACAAATCTCCTTGACCTTGATTCCACCCCTGTGTAAGTTAAACATAAAAACACAAGAACCATATACAATATAACATATAAAAAGAATTCTTTTGATGTCATGTGACACATAACCCTTGTACGCAGGTTAGCTAATGTCTCATTTTACTAGCACTGGATGAAACATACGCGTTCTATTTATATGTTACTTATACCAGCCAAACTATAGTTCCTTTTGCCTCGTTTGTTGGTGTGTTGTGCCCTATAGATAGAAATCAAGTTTACACTCAAAAATCAAGATATCTTACTGATTTCACTCTTTGAAAAAATGTGATATATCTCAAGAGTTTTATACGCATATCACACATAATAAAAGAATACTGAATAACATTATAAAATCCAAGTCGTAAAGGTAAAAATCATAGTTTCACCAACTACAATAGAATTTCTTTAAAACTATCACTACCTTTTATGCATTACAAGGACTTTGCCATATTTAATGGAAACACAAGGGGCGTTTTTTTGTTTAATATGACTATATGAGGGCTGAGTTAAAAACTTAAAAATTAATTCATAAACATGTTATTTTAAAAAATAATAAAAATAAATTGGCCCATGCAGGTCTCGAACCTGCGACCTTCGCGTTATTAGCACGACGCTCTAACCAACTGAGCTAATAGGCCTTTGCTTTTATGGTAATTTAAACATTTTATAAAAATCCAAGAACTAGAACTGTAGAAGTGATGTGTGTATTTTTTTCAACGTTATTGACCAACATGAGGTCAAGAAAGTCAAAATTACAGGTCTAAACCCGCGGTCGGCACTCGGCAGGCAGGTCGGTTTTGGTAAACTAAAGTCATGTGGGTTTAGCGACTTCTTCATAACCAACAATATTTATAATTAACCTATATATGTATGTGGCCCATAACCAGCTAGCTTCATTTGTGATTAGTCGGTGGTGAAGTAGAACAGAAGAATATATATTGTATATATATTCAATACATAAATTAATGAAGTTGATTACACATGTATGGTTGATGTTGTTTAACAGTTTAGGTGAAGTAACAAGTTATGGTGTAACATGTTTGGGTATTGATTTTTAACATTCTAATGAGTTTGTATATTCATAATAACTTTTGTTAATTTTTTTGTTAAGTTAGGATGACAAACGAGCATTAACATTCCCACTCATTACAATATTAAAAGGTTAGTACTCGAACTGATGATAGTTCTTTTATTTAGTACAAACCCTACAAACCATTGTGTAATCAACTCTAAAATGAAAGACAACTGACTTTTTTTAGACAAATTAGATTTTAGTAATCCATACTATTCTTGGTGGCCGATAATAATACATACTATTGATTTGCCCGGTAATAATCCCTACTATCATTGTTATAATCCAAACTATTGATTTGCCCGGTAATAATCCAAACTATTCTGGGTGGCCGATAATCTCGATTTGTACTTATTTTAGACTTTATTTAGCATGTATATTTTTTCATTTCACTCATATTTATTATTGTAAACGAAATCAATTCGAAATCAAGCGTAAATTTTTAATAATTATTTTACTGAGATTATTGTTGGTAATAAAAATAAAAGTTGGGATTGTTACTGGTCAAATAAAAAGTAATAATTATTATTAGCCGGTGAGTAATAATTTGAATTAGTAAAATTCAATTTGTATTTTTCTTAAATATATATTTTTACCATCTAGGTGAATTCTAAAATTACAACTCTATATACAATATAGAAGTCATAGTGCGAAATAAACAACAATGATGCAGAACTCATTAAAAGAGAAGAATCGAAAGGACAACGTGAATAGCATTTGCATAATTGTATATAGTGCTAATTAATTAGCTAGATATCATGTGAGAGAGTAAAATAAGTGGTTACATAACCACACTATATATCATTGTTTGAAACAATAAATACAAGGGTTTACATGCTTCTTATAATTTGAAATTTAATTTTGATTCCACATTAAACTTCCCTATAATAACAACTTTTGTTATGCTAAATATTATTTTAAACCGTACATTAATTTATTTGTCAATATTTATATCTAAATGAAAATAACTAAGATGATTAACATATACTTCAGAAGGCTCGTATATGATTCATTTTGGTCCCTTTTACACTATTATCCTCTAAAATCTTGTTTTACGTTATAGTTTTTGCTGTAAAAGAACACCTTAAACGCCTCATGTTTAATTTGGGAATTTTCAAGCTCATGAGGAGGAGATCCTTTGTGAATTACAATAACACGAATTACTATTTCATAATAAGTCACAATATTTTTTAGTAATTTTAGTAAGTAATACTTATAACACAATATAAAATATTATAATTTGTTAGTAGACAATGCATGACATCTCATTTTAATTACCTCACTGTTCACTAATACTACTATAAATACGTTCTGTGCTTTCTTCTTCCCCCAAACCCTATCTCCATTTTCACACACTCTCTCTCTTTCTCTCACACACAAGTTTTCTGAGGTAAATGGCCATGGTGGAGAGCGGCGGAGCCGTGGCGGAGGGCGGTGGAGCCGCCAATAACCATCATGCAGTCACCTTAAGCATTGCAAAAGATGACACCCCACCATCATCCCCTTTGATCACTCCACACTTTTCCCAAAAGGTTCCATCTTTAACTCCATAATTAACTTCATCTTTAAACCATCTTTAACCTTATTATAATCGAGTTTTCGTGCAGTTGCTCGCAGAGATGTTCGCCACGTACTTCTTGGTGTTTGCAGGCTGTGGCGCGATCATGGTGAACATCGACAAGAACGGTATAGCGATCGTGTGGGGCGCGGCGGTGATGGTGATGGTTTACGCCGTAGGGCATGTTTCAGGTGCACATATCAACCCTGCTGTCACCATTGCTTTGGCATCATGTAGAAGGTTCCCTTGGAAAGAGGTGATTACATATGATTATAAATTAAATGTTCATTTGGATATTAATTTCAAATTATGATATGGATCATGAATTTGATGAGATTACGTCGATATTATGAGTGAGATTGTACTGGTATGTTTGTTTGTTATTGATCTTGAATGGCTTATTAATGTTTTATAGGTGCCTGGATACGTGATAGCTCAAATCCTTGCATCAATCGTAGCGAGCGGAACCCTACGGTTGATATTTAACGGGACACATGATCGTTTCGTTGGAAATGTCCCTCCTGGGTCCGACCTTCAATCGTTGGTGATGGAAATTATTATCACATTCTACCTTATGTTCGTCATCTGTGCAATTGTCACAGATGATCGAGCTGTAAGTACATTTTTACCCACTTTCACTTATAAGTGGTTAATAATAATATTTTACGAATATGAGTTAGTATGTAACTGTACATATTTACTTAATCTAGACGGGACAACTAGCCGGGGTTGCGATTGGATCAACCGTTCTACTTAACTCCATATTCGCGGGGTACGATCTACATCACATATCAATATTGGTTGTTATGTACATAGTAAACGTTAATGTTGTGTTTTGACACATACATATATAATGATGACAGATCGGTATCAGGGGCGTCAATGAACCCCGCGAGAAGCATAGGGCCAGCGCTCGTGTGGAACGAGTACAAAGGGTTATGGGTTTACATTTTGGGACCAACGATGGGCGCCATAGGTGGTGCATGGGCGTACGACACCATAAGGTTCACAGATAAGCCCTCGAGTGAGGTAACCAAGGGCGCATCCGGCATCTCAACGATGTACGGAGTTGTATCTTTGTTTAAATATAATCTCTGGGTTTATTTGTATGACACAATGTACACGTAAAATAAACCAGATTACACCCGATGTAACACACATATACACTCTTTTATGTATCTATATATAATGTACCATGCCTTGTTCTAATATATTCATTATGTTTGATTATAACTAAGTAACGTGTCATACAAATTTATGTGATCATGTACCTGATATGCGTGTTAATTATATAGACCATAACACTACTAAACAAAAGAATATCGCCGACATACTCATGCGACAGACCGTCTATGATTCCTCTATGTATTCTTCGGTAATCTCTGGGAAACAAGATTGCACACCACCTATGCTCCTATGGCTCATAACAACAACGATACATCAGTAAAGAGTTTTATCAATTGTTTTATCCGAGTTTAGTAGGACTTATGAACATGAAAGGTATGAAAAAAAAAAGATTCATAGTATTTTGAATATATATAATGCTAGAGAATTCTTTCAAGGAATGTTAAAGAAGTTATGAAGAATCTCGTATTTTATCATTTCCTATACTTACTTAATTTCCATTTAGTAGGTTATATTCAACCGTTGCGATGATTTGGTTTTATGTAAACTTTATAACAAAATGCAGATAAAAGAAGCACGTGACAACGATATATTTAGTATTTAAGAAACATTAAGTTGTTGGAACTTTGAGCGATAAATTGAAAGTTAAAAAGTGTGCGTTAAAGATCTCAAAATTTGAGTCAGAGTATCATGCACTTGCCCACACTGTAGCAGAGATTCTTTGAATTTATTCTGTTCTTCATGAGCTTCACATAATCACATATCTCTTACCAGTCAACCAACACTGTGATGTGACTACATAGGCGCTTATGTAGTAGTCAATCTCGTGTTCCATCATGAAACGCCTTGAGATTGATTTAATCACACTTTATTTGTAATCTTGTTCACACACTTATAGTTGCAGGTAAACATTGCTTTTTTAAATTGCTAGTATTCTCACCAAGAGACTCTTAACCACTCGGTTTGCTATACTTTTCTCCAAGATACGTGTTGCTACTTGCTATAGGTTTGGCTTGAGCGGGCATATCAGAGACATATTCAGAGATAAGTTATCTTTGTGATGATCTCTTCGATTGTTGACTTAGCTTTACATCTTTGGTTGTTTCTTTTCATCAATAACAAATCTTTTTACATATTAACCCAATCGTCAGACTTATAACTTCCTTCATACGAACTCCCTATTTTTCTCAATTTTAGGAGTTTGATATTATTCCTTCTGAATTCTGATCGTACAAACTAAAAACATGTAAATCTTTAATTTGAGTTATTTTGTTATTACGCCTACTTGTCATAGTTGTAAACTTTTGTATAAACGGAAATCCATCTAATCCACTCTAGAAGGAAGAGAGAATATTAAAAATGTGAAAATATGTTGATTATAAGTTACAAGCTGATCAATAAACCTAACTAATAAACTAACTAGTCAACCACTTTTTATGAATAACTAACCACCATTAAGTAATAACATTATAAAATTTTATAATGGTTGTTATAAGAAATATATATTTGCAAGTTTCTTGCATCTATTTGATCAAAGTTAAAAACTATGAAGTACATATGGTTGGTAAATAGTCCGACAAAATGTCTATTTTCATGGATTTCCAAAATATTTCTCATGAATGATGTCAATGATATTGACCTTATGTGAATGATCAATCACATTTCTTTAATCACGTCTTCTCGGTCATTCTTTTTTTTCTTTTCTGTTAGTTGTTGTTATTGTCATTTATAAAATTTAGAGTAAATACATATCCATTCAATATGTTATGAGCAAATTACGAATCTCTTAGTCTCTGATGACACTGTTTGCTTTTATCGACGAACATGTGTCTCTTTATATACACGGATGTGCATCTCGTCATGGTTATGATTGAAGTAGGGGCATCCCGTGGAAGACATAGAGAGACGTCTAACATAAATTATTTCAATTTTAACTTAACTGGATTAACTTTTTGAGCAAATTAAATTATAATATACAAGAGCCTTCATTGTATAGTGTTTTATTAACAATAAGGAATAATTGACGATCGTAAAAACCATGAAATAACCTCGTGCTCGTGCACACCATGTGGGTAATAGGTGAGTGTGACGCTTTGATGGCATATTTTGTTGTCGCTGAGTTTGTTACGCATGATGGTACAACATGCTTCTTTGCTTGTAAGTTCACGTGGGCTAATAACATCACAACGTATGGCCGGTACGGTTTATACTGACCACACATTTTAAATTACATATAAAATTTTGATTAAATTAAAGACATAGTGGTATAAAAAATATGAGATTATGATAAATGTATAATTAAATCATGTGCGTCAGCATGTATGTAATCTGAGTTGACTTCCTTTTACGTATTATAAAATCTTATTAATATTAATATAAATTAAATTCAAAGCTGGCTTTGATTATAATAATAAAATCTCCTGTAAAACATATGTTTACAAATTGCTTATTTTTAATTTCAAATTTTTAAGAGGGTCCTTTAATTATTCTATTTTAAATTATGTTGGTGCACAAATATGCTCTTTTTAACTGTTTTAACTTTTAAATTTAGCACAAGTACAAAGAGCTCTCAGCCCGTTTTCTATTTCTACAAAATAATATTTCTTACATATATGTGTCTTCTAAACTAATCTCGATCCTCTGCCTCTATCTCCATGTATGTATGTATGCATGCATGTATGCATGTATGTGTGTATATGTATATATGGAAACATGTCGTAGGTCTGGTTAATTAACGAGAAAACTTTTTAATAACGAAAAACAAGAAAATTGTGTGTGTGAAGGGGGTCTGGTAGTCAAAATCGAGGCTCTAAGTGAAGATTCTTGGGTTTGAGAGTTGGAAAAACTGTCTATGATTGTTTATCTCAACGTTTGGCAGTTACCATAAATTACGGCCTTGTAACTTTAAACGGATCATAATCATATATGTTTTAAGTTAGACTCATTTCTAGCTTGTTTGTTTTTGTCTAATTGATCCATAACTGAATCTACAAATCTTACATTGCTCCAAAACATGATCTAATATGAACCACGAGTGGAAAAAAGTGTCCTCTTTGCCATCACTTCTTCAATCTTTGTATTTAAAGTGTTATAGGCCTAGATTTGTGGAGGTTAATTTAGATTTAATAATGAACACATAGATTTTTGTTAAACTAAAGACACACGTCTACAAACATCAACATATATGAGCTACTGGTTTAACACTAGTGTAACATTTATATACGTCAATTCTGCTTGATTTCACTTGTGTTAGTTGTTACAAATATTTATCAATACAAATTTTACAGTGTAACAGAATATGGTGATACCAACACTACGAGTTCACCATGCAGTTCATGCTTATGTTAAGTCTACTTATAATGATAACAATCATTGTTAAGATTGTAAACAAAATATGTACTTTTCTTATTAAAAAGACCTTAATTTTAAGATTAACTTTAGACTTTGAAAAGAGTTGAGCTGACGGTTTAACAAAGTTGGCTCGATTGGGATATTACGTTATTAAAAAGAAAAAAGAAAAAAGAAAATCATCATGAGAATTCATCTTTGAGAGGCAAAAATTTCTGGACTCAAGGGATGCAGATATATGAGTTAATGAGTCAAATATTGTTTAGCATTTACATGTAGATATTGTTTATAATTTCATATGTGTTGTCAATTGTACGTAACATACCAAAATCTACATGATCCATGGTAATACCAAGAATTTGGTAGCATTTATAAAATGAGGGATCAAGTGATTATATTAGTAGGAAATTTCCCCCCGAGTTATGTAATTTTTCTCTCAGTTAGATTTTTAATGAGAAAATTGTCAAAATGTTCATTTGACCAACCTTTTCTCTTAAAATGTTTCTTTGATCAGCTCATACTTTAACTGTCCACATCCCAACACGGGTGTTCCGATCGTAAAACAGGTTCGTTTGAACTCATGATAAGCGGTTCAAATAAATATGCGTGTTTAAATAGGGTTGTTTTGAAAGTTCGGACGAACTTACGAAAAGAAAATTATAAGGCTTATTTGGTCAAATGGACATTTTGAGAAAAAAAATATGGTTAAAAGGACATTTTAAGAATTTTCTCTTTTAAATAGGTTTGCCCTTTATGTATTGAACACTCTTTATCTCTCTTTCTTAATATATATATATATATATATATATATATATATATATATGCATCTTCTATGTTCTTGGAGCACAATCCATAATAATCTTATGACTCCATAGTCTCCCTCAAGATCTCTATATGTTTTAAGAGCACAATCCATAATAATCATATGGCTCCATAGTCTCCCTCAATCTCTCTATATGTTTTAAGCTCATTCCATAATAATCTTATGGCTCCATAGCTGCTTCCTCCTCACACACACACACACACAACAGCAATTAAATAAAAACACACAGTGGTTTAATTGTGATGGCTGAGATTGAATTAGGAGCAGCCTATGGATCAGAGACACCTGACATAAAAGATGCACCAGCAGTTTCTTCAAAACATCAAAACAACCTTTTCACTCTTCCTTTTTTCCAGAAGGTGATTTCTCTAATTTCTTTCATCCTCAAATCATATATATATATGTATACTGTTTTTATATATTCTCATTTGTTCGTTGTAAAACTAGTATTATCCATCCAGAAAACTGGGCTCAAATGATATGTGTCTAGACATGATCATGCATGTTGGTTTATTTAATTTCATGATAGGTTAGTTATTATTGTTGGCATTAATAAATATTGACCAAAGTTTTAACAATGCATGATTATTGGATCAATCTATTTGAACATCACCAACTTACAACCCTAGCTCTTCAAGATTCTTATTTCTTGTTTATTTTCATCTTGCTGTCGCGCTTCACAATTCTAGCTCCACAATATTCTTTTTTTCATTTCTTTTATTTTTCAATATTCTTGTTATTATTCACTTAAACGTTTGATTATTTTTAAATGATTATCGCTAAATTATTTAATTTTTTTATTCAACCCGTATAATACACGAGTATATCCACTCTGTCTTAGTAATATATATCTACACCTAGAAGAACAAAAGATTGTTGCATAGTGTGGTTTTTCCTGTCTTTGAAGAGGACAAAGGGACCAACCATCACATGCATATATAGTTCCATTCATAATCCATCTTATCAATTTCATGTTGATGATATCGATCTCTATTAATACTATGCAACCGTTAACGCGCTTGATCTTGATTGATGCAAGAAACGTTAAGTTTAATTTTGTGCAGAGATACATTCTTATTACACACCCCATGCACATGATCGAATGAGTTTGTATATTGCTTAATTCAAGGATATCTTATGGCTGCACGTCTTCTCTATCACTCTTTTGACTTTTATGTATTTATATTCTAGTATTATTGTTTATGTCCTTACAAAACTTATTATTCTTTTTCAAAATTCCATTTAAAAAATACTGAAATTACCATTTACCATATTAATTTTTCATTCTAGCTTTTTGATATTATTACTCACAGTTTTAAGTTTTGTGCAGTTGATTGCAGAATTTTTGGGCACATACTTCATGGTATTTGCGGGTTGTGGTGTGGTAGTGGTTGACAACAAGAGGGAACATGTGGTCGGTCATGTAGGAATCGCCATCGTATGGGGGTTGGTGGTGATGGTGATGATTTACACCCTCGGTCACATCTCTGGTGCTCATTTCAACCCTGCGGTCACCATTGCTTTCGCCTCTTGCAAGAGATTTCCTATGAAACAAGTAAGTCGTTATAGTTGTAATTAGATAAAATATATTAGATTGACTTAGTTATCTATTGTAATTATCTTTATTATTATTAGGGTTTATGATTATATTAAATTGACTTAGTTATCTAGATAAGATTTATTGTAATTATCTTTATTATTATTAGGGTTTATGATTATATTAAATTTATTTGTAATCATTCTAGTAGTATTAGGATAAGTAGTTGATTAATGATATACAATAGTTATTGAAGTTTTAGTTTTTCTGTAAAAATATTTATAAATAACATTTTTGTATGTTCAAGCTTAATTTTATTATTGTTTTGATTAGGTGCCTTCATACATCATTACTCAAATCCTTGCATCAACCCTAGCAAGCGGAACCCTAATGTTGGTATTTGGTTCGAAAAACAATAATCTTGGAGCAACCGTTCCTGCGGGATCTGACTTTCAAGCTTTGGTGTTGGAGTTTATTATCACATTCTACCTCATGTTCGTGATCTCTGGTGTCGCCACTGATGATCGAGCTGTAAGTATCAAATTTCAAGCTTTCTGGTTATTGATATTTTAAGTTTTCAAGTTTGAAAATTATAAGATTACAAGACAAACCTAACAAAAATCTCACACAAAATCACAAATAGTTTACCTTTTATCAAAAAACATACTTGGTGTTTGATTTAGTTTTAGCTTTATACAAAGACGGAGAAGGGATAGAATCGTTTTGCGGTTTGATGTATCCATCAAAGCAATTGTGTAATTAATATGAAAAATATATAAGAATATTAAATCAAATAGTTTAAACGTGTGTCTAAGGCACCAATTGAACACACCCAAATAACAATATGAATGAAATCAACATATAATACCTAATAATTTGAGTTGACTTATATTCACATCAACTACCTCTCTATCAAAGCAACTGTGAATAAACAGTTATTTTTATTATACATTTCTGTTAACCATGACTTTGCTTCATGTGATCACTGATCTTATGTCAAACGACGTCTCTGAGTTCGGGTACGTATTTTAAAGAGAGAAAGGGTCATGGCGGTAGATCTTTCTGGTGGTTTAATTATGCCACCTTCTGCTTCATGGAGTGATGTCGGAGCAGATTATGTGTTGATTGTACTGGGTAGCCCTTCTCCTGGTTTCGCTTATGGCCGTCGCCGTTGGTCTCCGACCCTTTGCTGGTTGCCAACCTCCGACATGTCAGCCTCCGTGGCGTAACTCTTGCCGGTTAGGCGGTTGTTGCATTCCTGGGGATTTGCGCGGTGGTTGTTGCGTCCCTGCTTTCATCCCACCAATTAATAATGATGATGTTCGCGTCATCTGAGATTTTTTTGTTTGTGATATGATGATGGGAGAGACCAATGTTTTCAGAACCGGATCGGACGTCGAACCGGACGCCTCACTGGTTTGGTGGTCAGACTGGATTTAAGAACCGGATGACATCAATATATATTTAGTTATATATGTATTTTATAGTAATTAATTTATATATGTATTTTATATATATATATATATATATATATATATATATATATATATATATATATATATATATATATATATATAATTTAACTATATTTTTATATCCAACACATTAATTTATGGTTCAACACCCCGTTTTTACCCATTAAAATCCAAAAAAAGAAAAACCAAAATCCGGTTCGAACCGGTCCGGTTTCCCGGTCCGACCACCGATTCGGGACGAACCGGCCCAAAACGATTCGATGCGAACCGGACCGGCTAGGTGGCCGATCCCCGGTCGGACCGATTGGACCGGCCGGTCTGATCCGGTCCTAACAACAATGGGAGAGACCCATTCTGTAACGATATGTGACGATGATGCTACTGGTCGATGACAATGACCCACATCTAAGACCACTCAAAGTAAGGTTTTGTATATGATTTTACTATCCTTGTTGGTTAATGGTCGCTCATGTTAGCTTTGACGTAACCTAATTTTAATGACGATAAACTGCCTCATCCGAGACTGATTGTATTTTAGTGTGTCATTGTTTTAATATTTGGATGTCGATGATGACGAGCTGTTACTTATTTGAGATGAAGGTTGTTCCATTGGGTATGTTGTTATTTTAGTGTTTACGTGATGAGCCATGATGATATGACTGAAGTAGCCTCGCTTGCATGTGTGGCTGCCATTTATGGTTAGCATTTGCAACCGAACGTTGGTTATAAGCCCCATTGACGTGGTTATTGTGATATCCATCACACCCACAACGCGCGTGACCGGAACACACTAGTATAGTTTATTAGTATGTGTAATTTCAGGTTGTCTCTAATCATAAGTAAAAAAAACCCTTTCTAAATATATGTTTACAAATTGCCTTTTTTGTTTTCAAATGTTAAGAATATTCTTAATTATTCTATTTTTAATTATGTTCGTCAGGTTGGAGAAGCAGCAGGGCTTGCCATTGGATCAACCATATTACTTAATGCAATGTTTGCGGGGTATAATATATTTTTCTCGTTTTCATTTTTACCTATTATTACTAAATAATACATAAACCCCATTTATATATCTCATATTAAAGAATTAAATCAACTTTTTTTTTTTTTTGCTGGTGAAGACCAATGACTGGGGCATCAATGAACCCGGCTAGGACCCTAGGTCCGGCCTTTGTGTCGAAGCAATACGATGGCTTATGGGTCTACATCTTGGGACCGATACTGGGAGCCCTATCCGGGGCATGGGCATACAATATCATAAGATTCAACGATAAACCCCTACGTGAGATTGTCAAGAGTTCCTCTTTCGTCCAAACATCGGATGTGCAAATACGCCCTTCCTAACTCCATGTGCATTTAGCACAATCAGTTATTCCAAATCCTTATCTCTTTCTACAAAATAATACATAATTATGTATTTTTCTTTTTTGGATGTGTAGGAGTCTCATGTGTGACAGATATATCTATGTTGCGTATTGACTTATTGTATGTTCTTCAATGGTTAATATTAATACGGACGCAAGATCCTCTATTAATATCTATGTTGCTTGTCGTATGTTCTTCAGTGGTTAATATTTTTTTTGAATTGCAAAATAACAAAACCCGGCTACCCATGGTACCCCGATGGCGAAAAGGCATCTCATACGCCAGCGAACATAGACAACACTGGATAACTTAAGTCTACCAACCACCAATTCCGGAGAAAACCCGTCATCCGAAGACCCACTGCGGTAAAACCCGACCCACAAACAACATTTTGCTGCTGGTAGGAATCAAATTGACAACTACCTTAAAAAAATCATGAAACTACCACTCAACCAAATGATTGATAGTTGATATTAAAATGGGCGCAAGATCCTCGTTAATAGAAAGCTGAATATAGTTGAAAGTCAAAATAAAAATAAGCCTCCATCATTGACTTTTTTTTCATTTAAACCTAGTTCTATAAATTCTTTTTACATACAACATCAAGCACAACATTATATACATATTAAAGAGGAATGTCAGTGATACAGTAAAGTTTTTGATAATTTCATCATTCATTCTATTTTCTGTTGGTGAATGAAAGACTCCGATTGCTCCACGTCATTAAGTACAAGCGTAGAACACGTGGGTACAATTGTAAAGCTTTTTCATTTTCAAATCATCTGGTACTCTCTCCCGTCGAATCAGCAATGGTTAGGGTGTCGATGCGCTAGGAAGGCTGCGACAGATGGGTTAGCAAGGCTGAGACAAACGGGTTAGCAAGGTTGTGTTCAAGAAGGAGAAGACGGAGAGAGGGCGGGGGTGTGGGTTCAATTCGGTCGGTGCGGTGTTGGACGGGGGTTTGCAGGGCTGCCACTATACATGAATGAACCCCAAAGAGAAGGAAGAAGATGAATCTCGAGAATACTCCAAGATGGATATGAAATTAGGGAAGTAATGTGTAGATAGAGGATGACGAAGATGATGATGTAGATAAATAGAAAGAAATATTATAGAAGACTGTAAAACTTCTTAGGAAATACAATTCTAGTTTCAAACAAAATGAACTAGATTGTTCAAATTTTTACCATTGATTCATGATTTAAAGAATTTAGTTAGGTTTTTAAGTGTTTTTGTTTTTAATGATAGCAATTTATTTATACTTGGTTCGGTCTTTCTATTCATCATCTTTATTTATGTTTATAACCGACATTGGTATTCGTCTTTATGGTTTCCGATGAGCTGAGCCGACAACAAACAAAATCACATCGCGTAAGACAAAGGAAAACAACCAAACTCCTGCACGCGTAGCGCAGAAGAAAACGCTAGTTATCCTTAACTTGAGAATAGTATTACAATTGTTTTAAAAAGATGTTGGTACACTACTGATTATAACAATGTGCCTAAATTAAGTACAATGGTACACCTTACTAATTACAACGATGGGTCTAACATTACAACGATGCGTCCAGGTTGTCTAGGTCTAATACATGAACAAACCGACTAATTACAAGACTACATCCAAAGTTCCAAGCAATTACAACGATGCATCTAAAACCATTTATTATGCTTGCAAAAAGTACGTATAGCATTCCTCCCAATCCCCAATACACATATGAACAGAATGAATATAAGAAACCAATAAATGGTACAAGATGAATATGTTGCATTGATATAATGTCTCAGCCTATTGAGTAATACACAAGTCAACTTACCTGAACTAAGAATTAAAGGTAAACTTCAAATTTTGCCTATATATACATAATAACTATGAATCTTGGAATATGAAGACAACATGAAATATTTAGTCTTTATAACTTTCACTTATTTCAACTATATTATCATGAAAATATACATGGTAAGAATAAGAGTTTGACTGCATACCAGGAACAAAGATGATCATTAGCAAGACTGCAACTTCCTCAAGTGCAGCTAACTTCAACCAGGAGGCTAGTTATGAGCTGCGTTGTTGATTGAAGAACCACCCATACGCCGTAGCCATGGAAATATGAACGGTGTACAACATAACAGTGCAAACATCAACTCCATTATAAACAACATTGTGCTAATCCACATGTAAATTAAACCTTTCCAATACCACAACATCCTCTTCAAGAAAGGAAGTTGAGACTCCAATTTAAAAGATGCCGAGTATATTTCAGGAACGCCACCCCCTTTTGCAAATTCTGCTCGTTGTTCGATGACAACCCGAGAGCATGACAAAGGAACCTCCTTTTCAGTATACCCACTAAACTTTAAGTCCAAAGTTTGTGTTTCTGATGGATATCCGGCGAGAAGATAAGCTAACTTTACAAAAGTTGACAGCAGCCGAATTGGCTCACTTTTAAATTGCAACATACATGGCTTCCTTGTACTTGCAAGAAGTTTACCATCACTAGACAGGAAATCCACCCTCACCTGCAACAAAAAAGCTCTTCAATGATTATTATTATCTAATATAAAAAGATGATCTACTGCAAATCTTGTTATACATACCTGAAAAATCCCAAGATTTCTGTTGTAGTCTGATTCTGGCAGCACTAAAGAGACAGTGGCCTCCAGTTCATGATCAAAAGGTATGACCCGAGATTCAGCAAGACTCCCAATCTTACTCTTTTGGTTATAAACTAGAGAAGATGACTCCGGACACGAAACTATAGGCACAAAAGCCATGGGAGTATCTTTCGTATAATCAAAAACCAACTGATCCGATATCTGTATCGGTTCCTCAACTATCCATTTCATCATCATGCCACCAAACAGAAAAGCTGGAACTAACAGGCAAACTAAAACGAAACCACAGTAAGCCAACCACAACAATCCCCATCCGATTCGAACACACAACTTCAATGCAGACTCATGATTTTGAAACCACAGATAATCGATCAACCTAACAATACTATCATAACAAATCCCCCAAATTTCTGAAACATTATGCAAAATATGATCTCTCCACAGTCTTGTAATCACATAAGGATCATTCAATAACTTGTATGAAGAATGAATGAACCATACTAAAAACTCAACAGAGTTTGCTAAGAGTTTTATTTGAAGAACAATAACATCAATTACCAATTCAGCTAACATAAAAAGAGGATCTGTTGCAGAATTTGCAGAATTTGTAGAGTCTACTGCAACAGACTCATTGTTGACTCTTTCATCGTCATCGTCACTAGCACTGGTGATTGCAGAACTCGCATCCGTCTCGTAGTTTAACTTCCTACCATCGTTGTCTGCAAGATCGTACTTCAAGTTTTCATCTGATTTCTCATCATCCTTCAAACTCCATGAACGATTATACTTCTTCACTGAAGAATTTGAAACACTGGTAGTACAAGGATCATAATCTATCAATCCATCTGGATTGTTTTTAAAGAATTGAGAGTGGGAAATTTCTCTGCAACTTTGCGGTGAAACAAGTCGACGGTGACGGAGGCCAGCGGAGGACGGAGACGACGGGGAGTCCGGCGAGTGCTCTGATATGAAAGTAACCGTAGATTCCTCCTCGTTCTTGCTATCAAGCTTGAAACTTGAAGCGGATTGATGGGATTCTTCAGAGGAACTTGAGGAATCGACGAAAGGGGATTCTTCAAATTCGTTGGGGAATTCGTTGTATGGGCCTTCGATTAACTTGTTAGTAGTGTCGTGGAAGATTAAGGAAGTTGAATGTTCTTCCATTATAGTGGAATTGGAAGGATCATCTAGGGTTTAGGGTTTGATGATTGGGGAAGAAGAAAGAGATTTGAACAGAGGATTGTGAGGACGAAGGGATGTCACGTTGTTTTTCATTTTTGCGTGTTTGTGTGGGTTAATGACAAAGCATGTAAAGAGAGTTCGGAAATTTTCTTGATTATTATAACGGTGCCTCGTTTTGATCGGGTTAATTATTCATGTTTCGGATTGGTTTATTCGAGTTTTTGAGGCTTGAAAGTCTGACTGAAACCCGATTGTAATGACACTTGATTTAATCAGTTTTTGAGGTACGAGTCTCTTTGGTCTGGGTTTAATTGGGTATGAATGTATGAGTAGAATCAGGTTAGGCAGGTTAATCAGAGATAGGTAAAATCAGCAAGTATACTCTAAACTACTACTAACCACGTTTAAACATTACTAGTCTTTAAAGAATACTTGATTTTTATCAACGACTTATCAACACAAGTAGCTTTAAATAATTCCTAAGGATGACGACGGGTAGGGTATAGGTGATCTTAACTTCATATCCGATTAGAATAGTATGTTCCATACTCTGGCCAAAATCCGTCGGGTGCATATCCGGTGTTTACCCGTCGGGTACCAGGTATATCAGTTAAAGTTATAATAATTACCAATTAGGTATACCCATTGAATATCTATTGTAATTAGAAAATAATATAAATTTATATTTGCATATACGTACTAGATGACATTTTTATTAATTCTATTTTTTTTTGATGTTCTATTTCTACTACTCTTTTATTTTAGAGAGAAATATCGAATTATGTTATAACTTTGTAAGAAACTATATAGTGTAATTAATAGCAAGCTTAATCGCCTATATTTAACACACATTTATTAAGTAAAAATATATTAAGTAAAAAATAAAAAGATATAATTATATATGGGGTAGGGTTATAGTTAAAGGGGTATTTAATCTAAAAAGTTTAATTTTTTGTTAGATTTGACACTTGTCCTTCTATTGTTTTAAATAAAATGTAATTTTAATCATTGTGTCAAATACATCAGCTCATTGTGTCATATACGTTAATTGTGTCATATATTTTACATCATTTATTATATGTATTTATCATTGTATTTTAAGTTTTAGATCATTTTATGTTATTATTCTCATTGTTTCTACATATTATATAAACTTGTTATCTATCATTGTGTTTTACAAAGAGAAGTTCATAATAATATAATTTCATCAATGTATTTACCATAAGCTGATTAGTACTCGTCCCTTCTCAAAGGCTCTAATTATGTAATGAGATAAAATCTGGATACAATTTAAACAAAAATTTATCAAAAAATTAAAAAGACCAAAAACAAATTATAAACTCATCAAAAGATTCAAACTTTTTACCATATATCCTTGATTTTGGGTAGAAGCAGATGAAGTATCACCTGGTGTAAAAAACACCAAACAAATAATAGGAAAAAGAATCAATACAGCAGCAAAGTAAGGAATACCTCTAATTAAGAAAACCCTAGCACAACAAATCGCTAATGCAGCATACCTCATAGATGACGAACCGAGAAAACACTAAAATAGGGAAATATGAATCCTAAGTCATCGCCCGCAAACCAACACCGGTATGATCGATTTTGCAGGACCGTGGCCAGATTAAGGTTACGATTGGTGCATTTACAGTGGCAAAAACTACCACCACCGCCACCAAAGCATCGCCACCTAGGGTTCCATGGAACACTAGTGTGACACCCGGTCAAATCAGGTCAACTCTCGAAACCATCCGCAATAACTAATTGATGATTATTTAGCATTTAGGTCTAATTAAACAAAACCCTGCATTAATGTTTAACAAACCTTGCAAATTGTTTAACAAATTCTTGAATAATAATAATAATAATAATAATAATAATAATAATAATAATAATAATAATAATAATAATAATAATAATAATAATAATAATAATAATAATAATAATAATAATAATTTTTAATAATAAGGTGAATCATCTCTTGGATATCCAAGAATGATTTATTATGATGTGCATGGAAGACAACACACCATAGTGTGTGTGTTTAAAAACCATCATCCACACACAACTCTTCCACTTCCACACACAAACACCACCACCACCTTCCAATCGGCCAACCCCCCCCCCCTTCCTCCTTCCCCTTCGCCGGACACCACACCACCACCTGCCGCCCGTCACCACCAACATCACCTACACCCGACGCCACCGGCACCATCACCTACACCCGACGCCACCGGCACCATCACCTACACCCGACGCCACCGGCACCATCACCTACACCCGACACCACCGCGACCACCACTTACACCCGACATCACCATCACCGTCGCCTTTTCCGAAGCCACCATCGCCGTCGCCTTCTTCCGAAACCACCATCACCGTCGCCCTCACTCGACATCACCACCACCACCTTCACCCGATACCGTCATCACCACCTTCACCCGATACCGCCACGACTACCACCACCCTCACCCGACACCATCACCCCGTCACCCTTATCCGACACCACCGTGAACCCCCCCTCCCTTCCTTCACCTTCGGCTAACACCAACAATAACCACCCTCACTTGCATTTACATTAAGACACTCTAGTTGGAACTTAGTTTGGACCCGAAGTTTCATCGGGAAATCAAGAATCGAGCTTGCATTGTGTTAAGGGTTCCATATAGTGTCACCAAAGGTATATTAGATTAGACAATGTATATTTATGTTCATGCATGGATGATCAAGATAAGGAATCTTGATGAACCCTAGTTCACCCATTTAGGTATTGTATGAAATGGTTGTTTTGATGATTTTGTATATAAAATGGCTATTATGATGGTTTGATAAATCTGAAAATGGATGATTAGTGGATGAAACCATATTATGTTAAGGATTTAGGTGGTAAAAATGTATGTATATATGTGTATGTTATGTATGTATGAAGGCATAATCATGTGGATGGGAAAAATGATGAAATTTGGTCTTGATAAGAACATTAGGAGAGTCTATTGGATGAAGGATTATTATTAACATGATAACTTAGAATAATATGTAGATTAAGGATTTTAGGTGACTTTGATAAGAATAATAGTGAAAGATGACTAGGTTGAAGTAAAGGAAATTTGGACATAATTAAAGGACTTTCTTAGATAAAAGTCTACTAAAGAACTTTGAGACTAAGATTTATGGTTAAGAGTAAACAAAAGACCAAGGAGAAACCATGACTAACGAACCCGATTAAAACGACGGTCGAGACATCAAAAACATACAAGACTAAGAATAAAGCATACCTTGGACAAGTTATGACTAATAAAAGAAAATATATGTGTATACTTTAAACGACTAATTAGTAAGCTATGTAAGTAAAAGATAATAGATGAATTAATAATCAAATAATTAATAATGAGGAAACTACTTCTTGAATTCTACATGAACTCAGGTAAAAGAAAGCCCGATCAGATAATCATTTTCAGGAATAATGACCTAAAGTGGAGATGATTGACTCTCTGTTTAAGAAGGTTTTAGACACCCAAGATAATGGTATAATAGGACTTTTTGACTCAAAGTTTGTTAGTGACGAGTTATTCTAATAAAGATTAATACATATAAGACAGGAATAAGGAAATTGGTGGTTTATAGTCAAGACTTATAATAAAGGACACAAGACATGTGACTTTAAAAAGAATTATTTCCATTTACAAAAATATACATTTTTGACTAAAGTAAAACGTACCATTTTAAACAATCATATAGAATGGGTGAAGTGCATTCTTAAGCATGAGTTATCGCATAATAATCATAATATTTATGATTAGGGTTTACTATTGAAAAGCCTTGCACATTGGTTAATTTCGAAGATCACACTCAAGGTGAGTCCTTCGGCCCCATTTTTTTAAATGTATTTTAAATTGTTTTGGGGGAAAAGCATGAAATGATTCATTAAAGTATATGATGAGTTAAACGGGATAATATATAATATGAGGGTATAAGTTTGAATCAGTAGTATGGATCTATATACTACTGAGTTCTAAATCCCTCTATAATCATTAACCTCAGGGGTGAGGCCACAGAATATATTGGTAGATCTATCGGGTTAGAATGGCCCGCTCTCGCGACCAGTCGCACTGGTCAGGTTGTGGCGAGAGAATTTATATGTCTGGATAGTTGTGGGGCAACGACGTGTTTCTTGGTTTGATTATGGGCTTATGACCTAAATAACATAGTACCTAGCTAGTCTATGTGGATTATATTATGCCTTGTTTCATCATATGATTTTTAAAAAGAGATGTATGGTTGCAAGATTTCAAAACCCCGAAAGCTCACCAACTTTATGTTGACTTTATTACCCTTCGTGCTTTTCAGGGTTATAGGTGAGCTCAACATGGAATCCGGAATTTTGTCTTTGGAAGGGTCAAACGTTAAGACTTTAAATGTTTTAAATAAAACCATGTTTGTGTAATAAAAGTAGTATTCGTTACTACTAAAAATGTTTTAATGTAGAATAACCAAGTACTCGTATGATGTTGACTTATGGTTTCAATAACTAATGACATTTTAGTATACGTTTGACCATGAAAGTTGGGTCAAGTCCAACTTCCGTTACCACCACGTCACGCGACTTTCCGCTGCGATTTTCGGGGTGTGACAGAAGTTGGTATCAGAGCCAACGGTTATAGTGAACTAGAAAGTATTTTCAAAAATCTAGACTATAACCTTTAAAAAGATTATTTGACTCCAAAGACAATTCCGTGTCATAAGCATAATAATAGTCATATTAAGATTATAATTGTTAATTTTGTGTGCTAGAACTTTGTAAAAATTAATATGTACGCATGCATGCATTTCTCTATTTGTAGATGCCTGATCGAGTTAGCCGAGAGAGAGCACCTGACTTTAGCAGTAGCACCGATGGTTCATCTGAGCCTCTTTCCTCGACACCATGGTATCATCCTACTCAGCCATACTTCGCAGCTACCATGTACCCGGGTATGGAAAACTCGGGGAATGGTTGGATATCTGAGTCCGATGATGAGAGCCCTACCCCACCAGCAGTCGCACTCGAGCCCATTGCTGAGGAGCCAGTTGGATTGGCCTCAGAGAGTGAGCCTCATACTGCTGTGACTCCTGCTACTTCTATTCCCCTCATGCGGCACCCACCAAAGATTAGGATGGTGTATGAGCGAAGGGAGCGCAGGGAGAAGAGAGAGGTGGTTGAGGATGATGCACCGCCAAGGATTAAGTTGGTGTATGAACGGAGGAAACGTAGAGAGAAGAGAAAGGTGATGGATGATGATGTCATGGAGAGTACGCCCATGCCCAAACGGGCCAGACTTTTAGACGATCAGTGGAGATGGATTATGGATGCCATGAGAGATTGGGCTTCGAGGGATGGGATTCCTTCCACCTTTGAGGAGGGAGAGTCGTCTTCTGCGCCACACAGGACCACTTTGGGTGGTGAGCCCATCGAGCGTGTGATGATTACCCTGGTAGCCCAGTGTGTGCGACTCGAGAAGGAGCTACTGTCTACCAGAAAGAAGATAAGGATTCAAGAGGAGGTGAGTCAAGCTTTGGATGGAAGATTGATGACGATTGAGGAGGAGAGGTTATTGGATGACAGCGCTATGAGCCAGATGCACTTCCGTATAGCAGACCTGGAGACTAGCCTCGCAGAGACTAGGGATCGATTGACCCAGGCAGAGCAGAGGGCAGACGTGGCTGAGACAGCGTTGGTGACAGCTCAGCAGTACGCGATAGTGATGGGAGAGAGAGCGGAGACATCGATGGCCATGGCTACTTTATGTTTGATGATGATTACATACCTCACGCATGTTGGTAGTGGAACCTTGTTTTAGGATGACTTTGAGATTAGCCGGGGTACTTGAACATTATCTTTTTGACCGAGTTATAAACTCGATGATGCATGTAGACTGATTTACTTATGATCTTTTGATAACTAACTCGTATGTATTTGATAACCATGGATGAACTTGACGCTTATGAAAAATTTAAAAAGTTATGTCTTGATGATATGTGTTTAATCGCATAAATATTTAATTATTGTATGATTATTCAAGGAACCAATTATATAGAATATTCATATAGAATATACCATCATAAAAATATAATAGCAAGCGTACGTAAACTAAACATCTTCTTCCCTACCTTCGGAACAGAATTGAATCATGCCACCTGTAACCCGAAACACGTCCTCGAGTGGAAACGTCAATTTACCAACCACCCCCGAGGAACTAGCCCAATTGATAGCTAGACACGTCAAATCAGCTTTAGAACAACATGATGCAAATCTAGTGGCTGGTCAAGTAAGGAGGCAAGAAAATACGGATAATGGCCTTGGAAACGGAGCAGGAAATGGTTCAAACGTAGGTTCCGGTATGGGTGCAAACAATGGATCCGGCACGAACGGAAACCCAGGAAGTTCATCAGGTGGACAACCACAAGGGTGTTCATATAAGACATTTCAAGGATGCAATCCAAGAACTTTTACAGGCGCTGAAGGACCATTAGATATAATCCGGTGGATCGAAAGGATGGAGACGGTTATAACGATAAGCAATTGTTCTAACGATCAAAAGGTCAAGTATGCAACCTGTTCCTTTCAAGATGCAGCATTGTCATGGTGGAATTCCCAGCGCCAAATTTTGGGCGATACCAACGCATATGAACTTACTTGGGATCAACTAAAGGAGATGCTGCTTAAAGAATATTGCCCCGCAATGAGCTCCAGAAGATTGAGACCGAATTCTGGAATCATACCATGAAAGGAGCTGAGATTCGGACATACACCTCAAGATTCAATGACCTTGCAAGGTTGGTACCTCGAATGGTCACGCCGGAATATGTCCGAATTGAAAGATACATATGGGGATTGGCACCTCAAATAAGGAGCAATGTTACAGCTTCCAAACCTACCACCATCCAAAGTGCAATCGCTATTGCACACACCTTAACCGATGACGCAATACGGAATGGAACCCTGATCAAGAAGGACGATCAAGGAAAGAGTGCGATGGAAATTGAAAGGAAGACGGTTAGAGTGAACCGAAGATTATTTGATGGAAAGAGAAAGTGGTTTGAAAATCCCAAGGGACCAGTAAACAACAGGAAAAATTTTAATCAGAGATCTGAACGGGTTTATGTGGCAACATCGAACAATGGAAGATCAACCAAAGAACCTCAAGGAAAATGTAGCAAATGTGGATATCCCCATACTGGTGATTGTAAAATTTGTGCTCATTGTCATAAGTTTGGACATCTAAGCCAGAATTGTCGAGCAAAACCTGATGGGAGGATGATCAGAAATGATCAAGCTTGCTATGAATGTGGTGTGGTTGGACACTTCAAGAAGAATTGTCCAAGACTGAATGGATCTAGGGCCAAAGGGAGAGCCTTTGAAATGAATGCCAAGGAAGCACAGCAAGAACCGTCGGTAGTCAACGGTACGTTTCTTATCAATAATCATTATGCCTCTATTTTGTTTGACACTGGTGCTGATTTGAGTTTTGTATCCAAAGAGTTTGAACCATCATTGGGAATTAAACCATGTAAGCTAAGAAAGAAGTATATTATTGAGCTAGCTAATGGAAAGAAAATTGAATCCAATGAAGTAATTAGAAATTGCACGATACAACTTAACAATCATTTCTTTAGTATTGACTTATTACCTGTCAATCTGGGAAGTTTTGACGTGGTTATTGGAATGGATTGGCTCTCTCGAAATCATGCTGAAATAGTATGTTTCGAGAAAATCATTCGATTGCCAACTCCTAGTGGAGAACTCTTAATCGTACAAGGAGAAAAGGGAAAACCCTCATTCAAAATTATAAGTGTCATGGAAGCATATGGATACCTGAATGAAGGATATCCTGCCTTTCTGATAAAAGCCACTGACACTAAGAATGAGGAGCGAAGAATTGAAGATATTCCCATTGTACGAGAATACCCAGAGGTATTTCCCGAAGATTTGCCAGGGTTACCTCCACAAAGACAGATCAAATTCCAAATTGATTTGATACCCGGAGCTGCACCAGTAGCACGATCACCATACCGACTAGCACCTTCCGAAATGCAGGAGTTGTCAAAACAACTGCAAGAATTATTAGAAAAAGGGTTCATTCGACCAAGCTTTTCTCCATGGGGAGCACCTGTGCTATTCGTCAAAAAGAAAGACGGATCATTCAGAATGTGTATCGATTATAGAGAATTAAACAAACTCACCATTAAAAATCGATACCCACTACCAAGAATTGATGATTTGTTCGATCAATTGCAAGGATCCAGCTACTACTCGAAGATAGATTTACGGTCTGGATATCACCAACTGTTGATAGCAGAAGAGGATGTCCCAAAAACGGCTTTTAGAACACGTTACGGTCATTACGAATTTCTAGTAATGCCGTTTGGATTAACCAACGCACCCGCCATATTCATGGATCTCATGAATAGGATTTGTAAACCCTACTTGGACAAGTTTGTGATAGTATTCATTGATGATATTCTGATATACTCACAATCCAAGGAAGAACATGAGCAACATCTCAGGCTAATCCTAAACGTGTTAAAGAAAGAAAAGCTGTACGCAAAATTCTCAAAATGTGAATTTTGGCTTCGAGAAGTTCGATTCCTCGGACACATTATTAACAAGGAGGGTATCCACGTGGATCCAACCAAGATAGAAGCAATTAAGAACTGGGAAGCCCCCAAATCCCCAACAGAAGTGCGACAATTTTTAGGGTTAGCTGGTTACTACCGCAGGTTTATAGAAAATTTCTCAAAGATAGCCCAACCATTGACCCTATTGACCCGTAAGGACAAGAATTATGTATGGGGCGAAGATCAAGAGAGAGCTTTTCAATTACTAAAGCAAAAGTTGTGCAGCACACCCATACTGTCTCTACCAAATGGAACAGAGGGATTTGTAGTATATTGTGATGCCTCGCGATTAGGTCTTGGGTGTGTATTGATGCAAAAAGATAAAGTCATTGCTTATGCATCAAGACAATTAAAAGTACATGAAAAGAATTACACCACCCATGACCTAGAACTAGGAGCTGTTGTTTTTGCTCTTAAAATATGGAGACATTATTTGTATGGGACCAAATGTGTCATTTATACGGATCATAAGAGTCTGCAACATATTTTTAATCAAAAGGATTTAAATATGAGGCAGCGCCGTTGGGTGGAGCTGTTAAATGATTATGACTGCGATATCCGATATCACCCAGGCAAGGCAAATGTTGTGGCAGACGCACTTAGTAGGAAAGAAAGGGAAAAGCCACTACGAGTGCGAGCGTTGAAACTTACCATATACTCGAACCTTACTAACCAGATCCGCAATGCTCAACTCGAAGCATTGAAAGGTGAAAACCTAGGAAGAGAAGGTCTGCGAGGAATGGTCAAGGAGTTAACGACAAATTCTGATAAAATGATACGTTTTGCCGACAGAATGTGGGTTCCTAAGCATGGAGAGTTACGCAAAGTAATTCTTGATGAGGCACACAAAACAAGGTACTCGATTCACCCAGGAATCGACAAAATGTATCATGATGTGAAGGAATTTTTCTGGTGGCCTAACATGAAGGGAGACATAGCTACCTATGTTAACCAGTGCATGACTTGCTCCAAAGTAAAGGCAGAATACCAGAAACCATCGGGACTTCTACAACAGCCGGAAATTCCAAAATGGAAATGGGAATGCATTGCCATGGATTTTGTGACAAAATTACCTAGGACAGCAAGTGGTTATGATACCATTTGGGTAATTGTTGATCGACTAACAAAATCTGCACATTTCCTACCAATGAAAGAGACCTACAGTATGAGCAAATTGGCGAGCTTATACATCAAAGAAGTAGTTTCACGCCATGGTGTACCAATTTCAATCATATCAGATAGAGATAGTCGATTCACCTCTAGATTTTGGCAAACTCTACAGGAGGCCATGGGTACTCGACTAGATATGAGCACGGCCTATCACCCACAAACTGACGGACAGAGCGAGAGAACCATTCAGACCTTGGAAGATTTATTGAGAGCTTGTGTGATCGACTTTGGTGGAAATTGGGATACTCATCTACCACTAGCTGAGTTCTCCTATAATAATAGTTATCACACCAGCATCAAGGCCGCTCCATTTGAAGCACTGTATGGAAGAAAGTGCCGATCGCCGTTATGTTGGGCCGACATTGGAGAAAGACAATTAACAGGACCAGAAGTCATTCAAGAAACAACGGATAAGATTGTTCAGATCCGAAAAAGGTTAGAAATGGCTAATAGTCGGCAAAAGAGTTATGCAGATAACCGGAGAAAGCCATTAGAATTCATGGTCGGCGATAGAGTGTTCTTGAAGGTATCTCCATGGAAGGGAATTATGAGATTCGGTAAAAGAGGGAAGTTGAGTCCACGATTCGTAGGACCCTTTGAAATCCTGGAACGGATTGGGAAAGTTGCATACCGACTCAGATTACCGGAGGAACTTAGTAATGTGCACAATGTATTTCACGTATCTAATTTAAGGAAATGCATGACAGATGAATCTCTAGTTATCCCTCCAGATGAAGTTAGTATAAACGACAAACTCCAATTCATCGAAGAGCCAATAGAGGTCTTAGATTGGAAAACTCAGAAACTTAGACGGAAGCAAATCAAGCTAGTTAAAGTCCGATGGAACTCTAGAAGAGGACCTGAATTTACTTGGGAGCGCCAAGATGAAATGCAACAAAAGTACCCATACCTGTTCAAAACCAGATTTGACTCAGGATCAACAGCGTAAATTTCGGGACGAAATTTCTTAAACGAGGGGAGACTGTGACACCCGGTCAAATCAGGTCAACTCTCGAAACCATCCGCAATAACTAATTGATGATTATTTAGCATTTAGGTCTAATTAAACAAAACCCTGCGTTAATGTTTAACAAACCTTGCAAATTGTTTAACAAATTCTTGAATAATAATAATAATAATAATAATAATAATAATAATAATAATAATAATAATAATAATAATTTTAATAATAAGGTGAATCATCTCTTGGATATCCAAGAATGATTTATTATGATGTGCATGGAAGACAACACACCATAGTGTGTGTGTTTAAAAACCATCATCCACACACAACTCTTCCACTTCCACACACAAACACCACCACCACCTTCCAATCGGCCGACCCCCCCCCTTCCTCCTTCCCCTTCGCCGGACACCACACCACCACCTGCCGCCCGTCACCACCAACATCACCTACACCCGACGCCACCGGCACCATCACCTACACCCGACGCCACCGGCACCATCACCTACACCCGACGCCACCGGCACCATCACCTACACCCGACACCACCGCGACCACCACTTACACCCGACATCACCATCACCGTCGCCTTTTCCGAAGCCACCATCGCCGTCGCCTTCTTCCGAAACCACCATCACCGTCGCCCTCACTCGACATCACCACCACCACCTTCACCCGATACCGTCATCACCACCTTCACCCGATACCGCCACGACTACCACCACCCTCACCCGACACCATCACCCCGTCACCCTTATCCGACACCACCGTGAACCCCCCCTCCCTTCCTTCACCTTCGGCTAACACCAACAATAACCACCCTCACTTGCATTTACATTAAGACACTCTAGTTGGAACTTAGTTTGGACCCGAAGTTTCATCGGGAAATCAAGAATCGAGCTTGCATTGTGTTAAGGGTTCCATCTAGTGTCACCAAAGGTATATTAGATTAGACAATGTATATTTATGTTCATGCATGGATGATCAAGATAAGGAATCTTGATGAACCCTAGTTCACCCATTTAGGTATTGTATGAAATGGTTGTTTTGATGATTTTGTATATAAAATGGCTATTATGATGGTTTGATAAATCTGAAAATGGATGATTAGTGGATGAAACCATATTATGTTAAGGATTTAGGTGGTAAAAATGTATGTATATATGTGTATGTTATGTATGTATGAAGGCATAATCATGTGGATGGGAAAAATGATGAAATTTGGTCTTGATAAGAACATTAGGAGAGTCTATTGGATGAAGGATTATTATTAACATGATAACTTAGAATAATATGTAGATTAAGGATTTTAGGTGACTTTGATAAGAATAATAGTGAAAGATGACTAGGTTGAAGTAAAGGAAATTTGGACATAATTAAAGGACTTTCTTAGATAAAAGTCTACTAAAGAACTTTGAGACTAAGATTTATGGTTAAGAGTAAACAAAAGACCAAGGAGAAACCATGACTAACGAACCCGATTAAAACGACGGTCGAGACATCAAAAACATACAAGACTAAGAATAAAGCATACCTTGGACAAGTTATGACTAATAAAAGAAAATATATGTGTATACTTTAAACGACTAATTAGTAAGCTATGTAAGTAAAAGATAATAGATGAATTAATAATCAAATAATTAATAATGAGGAAACTACTTCTTGAATTCTACATGAACTCAGGTAAAAGAAAGCCCGATCAGATAATCATTTTCAGGAATAATGACCTAAAGTGGAGATGATTGACTCTCTGTTTAAGAAGGTTTTAGACACCCAAGATAATGGTATAATAGGACTTTTTGACTCAAAGTTTGTTAGTGACGAGTTATTCTAATAAAGATTAATACATATAAGACAGGAATAAGGAAATTGGTGGTTTATAGTCAAGACTTATAATAAAGGACACAAGACATGTGACTTTAAAAAGAATTATTTCCATTTACAAAAATATACATTTTTGACTAAAGTAAAACGTACCATTTTAAACAATCATATAGAATGGGTGAAGTGCATTCTTAAGCATGAGTTATCGCATAATAATCATAATATTTATGATTAGGGTTTACTATTGAAAAGCCTTGCACATTGGTTAATTTCGAAGATCACACTCAAGGTGAGTCCTTCGGCCCCATTTTTTTAAATGTATTTTAAATTGTTTTGGGGGAAAAGCATGAAATGATTCATTAAAGTATATGATGAGTTAAACGGGATAATATATAATATGAGGGTATAAGTTTGAATCAGTAGTATGGATCTATATACTACTGAGTTCTAAATCCCTCTATAATCATTAACCTCAGGGGTGAGGCCACAGAATATATTGGTAGATCTATCGGGTTAGAATGGCCCGCTCTCGCGACCAGTCGCACTGGTCAGATTGTGGCGAGAGAATTTATATGTCTGGATAGTTGTGGGGCAACGACGTGTTTCTTGGTTTGATTATGGGCTTATGACCTAAATAACATAGTACCTAGCTAGTCTATGTGGATTATATTATGCCTTGTTTCATCATATGATTTTTAAAAAGAGATGTATGGTTGCAAGATTTCAAAACCCCGAAAGCTCACCAACTTTATGTTGACTTTATTACCCTTCATGCTTTTCAGGGTTATAGGTGAGCTCAACATGGAATCCGGAATTTTGTCTTTGGAAGGGTCAAACGTTAAGACTTTAAATGTTTTAAATAAAACCATGTTTGTGTAATAAAAGTAGTATTCGTTACTACTAAAAATGTTTTAATGTAGAATAACCAAGTACTCGTATGATGTTGACTTATGGTTTCAATAACTAATGACATTTTAGTATACGTTTGACCATGAAAGTTGGGTCAAGTCCAACTTCCGTTACCACCACGTCACGCGATTTTCCGCTGCGATTTTCGGGGTGTGACAACTAGGCAATGACGCCATTTTGATGCGGTTTGTCAGGCTTAATAAAAACAATTTAATTTTGTGATCTTAATTCACCTAAGCAGATAGGGTCAGTAATGTCGTTTACATAGGGAATATGTGGAAAGTGAAAAACTTGATTTACAGGTTGAAAACTAATTAAGTACAAGTTGAAAAGAAAACTAGGTTTAGGTTTGCAACTACTGACTTGTCCTAAATGTTCGTTAATGGTCAGATAGACATAACCATCATTGGTTTAACTAGACTTAATGGGATTGAATGAGAATGTTGTAAAAGAACTACCTAGATCATACCTAACTGACGTTAACCAACCCAATCCTAACAAACGTGAGTTTTACTGATGTAAAGAAATCTAAAACACTCACAAAAACCGGAATATAAGTTTCAATCAACATAAATATTTTAGAAGTTCTATTTGAACAAATAATGTTCCTTAGATTAAGATGCTTAGTTTAACAATAACCCAATTGAAAACAAAGAACAAGTCAAGTGTATATAAACCCTACTGCCCGTAGAAGATCACGGGTGGTTTAGTCGGACATGGTAATGAAAATCAAAGCGAAAACGAATATAAACATTGTTCTAGACATTAGGAAATCAAACCAAATTATAAAAATTGAGCCTTGAAATCTCCTCCGAAAGTCTTTGGGATCGCTCGGGATCGTTCTTGGGACTTGGGGGCGGCTTGGAATGAAATCGCCTCCGTAGGTCTTGTGACCACCGTAAGTCACGGTATGTGCCTTCTGTTGTTTTCTAGCCCACATCCACCGTAAGGCACCCGCCATGGTAAGTTACGATGGGGGCCTACTATTTTTTCAGTCTTTGGCCACCATAGGTTACAGTAGCCACATGACCTACGGTGGCTAATGACTGTTTTCCCCACTTTGTCTCTTTTCTTATCTTTTGCTCGGGCTTGCTCAACTCCATCCTAAGACTTCCCAATTAGCTTTATTTACCTCCTTTAGCTCCCAATGTCTTCAAATAAAAAACACACTCGCAGTAACCTCTTTCTAACCAATAAACTCATTAAAGTCTTACAATTAACACCATTAAAACTCATTCAAACACCCGAACATCAACCAACACCGACGGGATCCATTTTGCAGGACCGTGGCCTGATTAAGGTTACGATTGGTGCATCTACCATGGCAAAAACTACCGCCACCACCGCCAAGGCATCACCACCTAGGGTTCCATGGAACCCAGCAGCGATGCCATCCATGAAACAGTGGTGATGTTAGCCGACTCCAAAACCCCACCTCTGCCGCTTACGCACGGCCGTTGATGACGATGGTGGCAACCTCAAATTGTCTCTCCCACCTACCCCTTCTCTCTTTGTAAAATAGTGTGTGAAAAACCACAACAAAACCACCGCCTCATGAGTGGTAATATATAGATGCTAAAACATGGTTGTAAAGGACGCATATCAACATGTAAATCACCGCTCATTTCATTGGTCTATTAACATATAGGGTAATTTATACCAAATATCCAACAAAAAATAAAGAAAATTCAAACACAACCACAATTTAATTTTTTAGAATAAAATAACAAATAAAATTATTAAAAACATCAAATTTATAAAAAGTTAATTGGTTAAAAGCGTATGTTATACATACACACGTAACATTATGTAATAAAACGAGCCCAAAAACTAAACATTTAATTTAATTTAAAAAATCTAAGTTAAAAAGAAGTTAGATAGTAAACAACATTATTAGTTAAATAAATAGATAACAAAAGAGAAAAAAAAAAACTACTAATAAAACCTAGAAATGAAACATTGTAGTAAACAAAATTAAAATACTTTATATCCTACAAAAATATTTTATATCATTCTGTCATTTGTTTTTTATGTTATTCTTTAAATTATTTTTTATAATCTTATTTGCATCCATGCCATCTGCATGATGACAAAGATGATGGTTACTCGCGTCAGGAAAAAATAAAAAAGAAATCGATGGTAGCTATAAAATCAACAACGGTCGTTCTGCTTTTTACATTTTTTCTCGTGTGACACATCAGCGTCATGTTAGGGTTTTTTTTCAGTTTTTTTTCGTTTTACATGGTGTCGTACCAATTTTCCACGTTTCCGCATCCCCATTCCCCATTTTAGTTTTTAATTTGAAGGGGGAAGGCCCGATGGATCCTGTTGAAAATTCACAGGGCAGAGGCACAAAAATCCCATGGGTCTAGATGCGTGTTGTTCCCATCCGGCCCCGGGATCTCCCCAAAATTAACTTCCCCGGTTCCACTCCATGTGGCCTAAGCCTATAAGATGCATAGCAGGTTGTACATTACGCTATAACAATTTACAATATGTAAATTAGAATTAAAACATTGGCGTTGCGACAGGGGCGACAATCGTTAAAAAAACTAATGTTGAATCGTTGCCGCGAACCCGCACATTGAAAGGGACGTTGGTAATGACATAAAACCATGAATAAAATAACGTCAAAACGTTGTCATAATCCCGAGCGTTAAACATGACGTTGGTAAAGGCCTAAAACCGTGTAAAAAATAACGTTTAAACGCACTTTGAAGGGAGCGTTTATAGCATACACAACTTTATATGAGAAAAATATATCTGGACGTTGTCAATAACATTAGAAACTTAATATGAATAATGAAACCATTGTAAACATTTGCATTCTAGCAATGCCATTAATAATATTAAAAACTTTATGTAAAAACAAAGTCATTAAATAAATTAACGTCGGAATTTTGATTAAATAAGCACGTTACCATTATAAATACACATGTAAACATTTAGATTTTATAAAATATCATATTATAAAAGTTGTAGTAAGAAAAAATTAAGAAAGTATAAAAAATTAAAACATTGAATAGTATACCAACTTTATATGATTATGTTTTGATAACTTACGTTATGACACACGACTCTATTTTAAATTAAATTTACAGCGAAACATAAATAAAATTAACTAAGCTGCAATGTTATATTCAGAATATTATAATACATTAAATTTTAATATTACAAGAGTAAAACAAAAAAAACTAAAAATAATGAATGATGAAAGAAAACAAAGAGATAATATAAAGTAAAAACTTGAGTTAGATAAAATAAGCAAGTTTTCAAACTTTAAATACTAAAAAAAGATAACGTGGAACAACATGTTTGTAAACGAGACGGAAAGAATCGAAAACAAAAACAATATAAGAAAGCCTACTTAACAGGTTGTACCCTAAGCATAAACTCTTTGATATATGCCTTTTGTTAGTATATATAGTAATATAATTGTATTTTAAACTTTCTCAAAAAGGTCTAATGCATTTCTCTATCAATAATGCTCATTTAAATATGCATCGTTTAATTGATTTTTTTGTGTGCAGCGTAGATGAGTAGATGCCACTAATTTATATTTGGTGATAATAATATGCATCCAAATAGTTACTAGTATTTTAAGACGCATAATTGTAATCATATGGACATGTCATTGTAATCGCAAAGGCCATTCATACGTCGAACATGGGCACTTTGTACGCATCTTTGTTAATTAGGGCACTGTTGTAAAATACTTTTGACGTACAACTATAATTAACAGTGCATCAAAAAAAATTAATTTTTTTTAAAGTTAAATAAACTATACTATTACAACAAAGTAAAGACAATAAACTTTTGATTTTCTAGCATTTAAAAAAAATAAAAAAGCATATAAAATTTATTTGAGATATAAGAAAAATTATGAAACTGTATTTTATGGTATAATTTCTTAAAAGTATAAAGATAACAAAGTATAAGTTAGTTCTTGATTTCATGATAATTTATGTTATGAAAGTTGCTTGTAGAAATTTTTTTGGTAAATCTAGACGGCAAACATCCAAGCAACATTACAATCACTAAACATCACATCAAATCATATAAATCAAAACGCTAACAGCCGTCACATCATCAAACACTAAAATCAATATCATTCATTCATTCATTCTTTATTCATCTGTACCTTTGATTTTGGCTTTTGTTTTTGTTGAGACTTCTTGATTGAGTGTATGATTCAACTTTATCTGATGTTTTCTTCTTTGTGCCTTTTGTCTTATTCTTTTTGTTGAAATAACATTCCTGAGTTGAATGGTTATTTTTGTTGCAGATAGCACAGTGTTTGTTGAAGTAGCAGTCAGATGTCATGTGATTGTTCATATTGCAAATAGAACAATAACTACTGAAGTAACAATCTTCAGTATTGTGATTTTTCATGTCACACCATTTGCAATACATCTCCTCTGATTCTTTCTAAATAGCGCCTTTTCTTTTTAAAATAATCAATTTTCATGATTGTGAACCTATAGGTCCTTAGTAGCATTGACAAAGAAGAACAGCATGGGACGTGATTTTCCACAAATGGTTTTTAGTTGTAAACTAAGACGTTTTTAATTCGGAATGATTTTAATAATATGGCAATTGGTTAGAATATAGTATCAAACAATGTAAAGTGTATTGCTTGTATTGTTATTTGTTTAAGGCAACTGGGCAAAAGGATGCATTTATGAGTGATGGATTCAACAGTTGGAATCAAAAGATGTTATGGAGGGTTTAAAAGTCATCGGTGCTGGAACTGCTACAATTGCTTTAGCTGGAGCTGCAGTCGGAGTTGGAAAGATATTCAGTTCGTTGATCCATTCAGTAGCACGGAGTCCTAATTGGATAAACAATCATTTGGTTATGCCATTTTAGGCTTTGCTCTCACGGAAGCCAAAACGTTTAGATATTCATGTTGGTGATAACAATAATTTTCATAGCAAGGCACGTAAAAAAGGGGGAAGACTTGCTTAAACAAGGTCAATCTATACATCTAGCATTTGATAAACAAGCTAATAAACAAAAAAAAGAATATAGAATCCGATTAAGTACTTCGATAATACTTATTAAGGATTTGAATGATGGGTTACCTTTATGTGGCCATAATGAATATGAAGAATCCCTCTATAAAGGACATTTCATAGAGTTTTTTAAAATTTTGGGAGAAATAAATGAAGAAATTGGTAACGTTATATTAAGTAATGCACCAAGGAATTGTCAAATGAGAGCTCCATCAATCCAAAAAGATATTTATAATTGTTTTGCACAAGAAGCATCAAAGAAAATTTTTGAAAACCTTGGTGATGATGTCTTTTCAATATTAGTTGATGAGTCAAGGGATATATCTAAAAAGGAACAAATGGATGTGGTTTTGAGATATGTTAATAAGTTAGGAGTTGTGAAGGAGCGATTTATTAGTCTAGTTCATGTCATGGAAACAACCGCATTATCTCTAAAACCTACAATTGATGATTTATTTACTCGCTATAGTTTGAGTTTGTGTAGGGTTAGAGATCAAGGATATGATGGTGCAAGCAACATGTCCGGTGAGTTTAATGGTTTGAAACTTTAATTTTAAAAGAAAATTCTTCGGCATATTTTGTTCATTGTCTTGCTCATCAACTTCAACTTGTTATTGTGGCCATCGCAACCAAACATCATGAAAGTTTTAAGTTTTCTGATGAAGTATCAAATCTAATAAATGTTGTTGGTGCATCTTGCAAGTGAATAGATTTGATTAAAGAAATTCAAAGAGAGAGATTGGATTTGAATCCGAAAGTTGAAACCGGACATGGAAAGAATCAAGAATTGTCACTTGTAAGAGCCGGAGATACACATTGGAGTTCTCATGAAAAAACCCTTCTTCATTTATTTGCTTTATATCCTAGCATTATTTACGTGCTTGAATATATAGAAACTTCAGGGTTCGATCGTGCTAACCTAAGTCAAGCAAATGAACTTCATATATATATGAAAAACTTTTAATTTTATATTTTATTTACATGATGAAGCATGTCTTGGGAGTCACTAACAAATTGTGTGAAGCTCTTTAAAGAAAGGATCAAGATATAGTAAATGTAATTGGGATAGTTAAATCAACCAAAAAAGAATTACAAACGTATCGACTTGAAGGTTTTGGCTCACTTTTGAAAGATGTCACATCTTTTTGTGATAAATATGAGATTGAAATAGTTGACATGGAAGACGAGTATGTTGACCCGAAATATAGAACAACGTCATCAATATGAGGTAAATGATTTCAACACTGTTCTTGATATGCAAATTTAAGAGCTTGAAAACCGTTTTAACGAGGTAACCACTGATTTGCTTACATGTATGAGTTCTTTGAGCCCGGGTCGTAACTTTAGTGCCTTTAATATACTAAACTTGCTTAAGTTGGCCTAGATGTATCCATATGATTTTGATTTTGATGAAAGAAACAAACTCAAGTATGAACTCAGTAACTACATTGTTAATGTGAAAGAAGATACAAGGTTAGCCAAAATGAATGGGGGTAAGTGATCTTGCTAAAAGGATGGTGGAAACAAGAAAACACATTAATTATCCATTGGTTTATCGTTTACTAAAGTTATCATTAGTTTTACCGGTTGGAACAACAAGTGTTGAAAGAAGTTTTTCTCCAACAAAGCATTTGGAATTGCGTAATCGGATGAGTGATGGATACATGAACGATTCTTGTATTTGTTATATTGAAAAAAAAATCTTTCAAAGAGTTTCTGTTGAAGATGTAATGCAACGTTTTTCATAAAATGAAAACTCATAGGGAACAACTATAGGATATTTTATTTTAATATATAAAGACCATCATTTTTTTCATATTATATGCTTTTTACATTTTGAAGATAAGTTTTTTCTATTATTGTTCTTACTTTTATTATATGCCCAACTTCATTCGACCCGAAACCGACCTGGTAATTTTTATATCCGTTTCTCTAAAATTATAGCATTTAAAAATAGTGAATCCATTGGAATAAATTCCTGGATCTGCCACCGGGATACTTATAGTTCTAAGACAAAGTTCCTTTGTTAACCTTTATTTATTGTGATAACTTGTTAACTTTAATATAATGAACGATTACACTATAATTATGTAGTGTAATACACTTTTACACCATTAATGTAACGATTTCCCTCTATTTAAAAAAACACCTTTAAAAAAACTTGTTTAACCTTTTTGTATGATATTATTTTTATACAAATTATACCATTAAATAGATCATTTAATATCTTTAATTCGAGTGTAGTCTTACTATATTTTCATTTAATTTAACGTTCGTTGTGTACCACTAGTTTTACCATTGTAACTCTAACTTATAGTGGTGACGTGACTTGTTGTGATCCACTAGTTAAGTTAATAATTAAGTTATCGCTATAAACAGATGTTAACATTTGATACTTATCCTAAAACTTTATTTATAGTGATTTTCGGTAAATACGAAATAAATCTACCACTACTCCATTAATTGCGTGTCTCATTTGAGTTCAATATTAGTCTATATATGGTAATATTTGTCTAATGCGTGTCAAAGTTGTAGTTTAAGACAAACGTCAATTAGTTATTATCTATTATTAAAAAAGGAAAATACTAGTTTATTAAGTATATAACACATGCCACAAACCCTAATTGTTTAATTCTTACAACTAAATAAGCTTTTATTCAACAATTTACCTTCTTAATGTAATGGTTTTATGACTTTATCATAAACTTTCATTCACACTTCGAGTTTTCACTTTTAAACATTTTTCATCATGATTTTTATTACAGTTTTGCCGGCCTTCTATTGATTTAATCGGTCCACCTTTACGATTTCACATGTCAATTTTTTTACACGTGTTACTAATATATAACGTTTCAAATATGATTACATATAATAACTTAAACATTAAGTGGGCTTGTAGACTTTTCTCGTTTTAAATATGATTACATATAATAATTTAAACATTAAGTGGGCTTATAAACTTTTCCCTTTCCGTCTACTGATTCGTTTTATTTATATTGATTTCTTTTTGAATTATTAATTTGATGCGTTATTAATAAAATATAGCATAAGACTCTATTTTATTAGGGAAGGGTAATAAATGAAAAAGGTTTTAAAATTAAAATTATTAAAAAATAATTTTAAGCATCAATATTCTTAATTAATGGCTAAGATCATCAAATTATAGGAAAAATGTTTGTTAGAACTATTTAAGACACATCCACTTTTATTAACTTTTTTAAAGTTTTCCTATTTTCTAAAACATTTACCATTTTTATATACGACATTATTAATTTTTAAAAATTACAACACAACACGATCCACTCCCAAGCAGAATTCATCTTATGCCGGAAGGATTGGTGTTTTTTAAAATCACATAAATAAGTTGGTCCTTGCTTTCCTTTTGTGCCAATTATAGCTTCTTGTTAGTTTATTAAGAATGGTGATGTGTAACTTTCATGTGCCTTCACATACCTTTGCATATCCTCATAGCACACCAACAAAAATAAGGTCACCTCACATGCACTTTCATTTACCCTTAGGTATCCTAAGTGGTGGCATTGCTACCATTTACCCTAAGGTATCCTAAGTGGTGGCACTACTATCATCACATTTCTTTATTTTTTAAACAAAATATAAATTTTATTTTTTGAAATCACAAATAAATTTTCAAACAATAATTTATTCTTAATAAAACAAAAAAAAGTTTAATAATAAAATTTAAAAAATAAAGATATCTAAAGCTACTTTTCATTATCGTACGACTCCAGACAATCCAAATTTGGAGTTGCAAGATGTTTCATTAGATCACAACGAAATAAAAAAATGTATACTTAGATCTTGCAACTTCGTAAGGTCATTATCGTTAATAACTGGTTGCATAGGGGGATATCTTATGCAAACTAGCTATATAGCATTAGTTGTCATCTTTTATGATCATGTTGTGTAATATGATGCACGTGTAAACCTTGTTCCTAATCTTTGATACACTCATAGCTAGGAGGGGCACTTAAGTATGCCCCACTTAACTTTTAGAATATCAAAAGCTCGCTCGACATCTTTCCTATCTGACTCTTGCACTTTCTTGAACCTCTTTCCATTTGGATCAACCGGATATGAAGTTGCTTTCACAAATGTCAACAAGTAGGGTAGATCTCATCGGCTAGATAGTATCCACATTTGTTTTCTCTACCATATACATAAAACAAACACTTAGGCATGGTTCTATTCTGATTGGTAAGATATAAGGGAGATTGTTGGAGAACATTTATATCATTGTTTGACCCCTGTGGACTGCAGTATGCACACCAAAATCATGTATCATTTGAAGTCAAAGCTTCGAGCATGATCGTCGGGTATTGGTGATCACCTCTCATATATTACCCTCACAACCTACCTGGACACATTCGTCAAAGGAAATGTGTACAGTCTATGCTAATGAGCATCCCAACTTCACGTGCTTGGTATAAAAGTGCAATGTTGTGGCTTGGAGGTCAACATAAGAACTCTTGGCTATATAATTTAATTATTGAATCACTGAAAAATTTTAGGCATTCACGTCAAGTCCTAGCCGCCATACATAAATATTCATCGAATTCGTGGGTGGGATTACCTGTTGCTAGTTGTTTCAATGCTGATATGTAATTTTGTAACGCTGTGAAACTCTTTTTCATCCTCCAGTTTGCGCCCTTTTTAAACCATTCATACGTCACTTTAATGTCTCCTGTAACTTTTAATAACAACGTGTTCGACATGCATTACCTGACTCAAAACATTTCGTCATCATATTTTGATGAGTCCCCAAAATAATCCTCCATTATAGTTTCAAGAACTTTTCCCGATCAAGTGGCACACTTATTTTTTAAGATGTTATTATGTCTTCAACTTCAGCTTAGGTGACAATCTCCGTGAAAAAATGAAGACTACTATTGTTTGATAAAAACTCGTCCAACAAATCTAGCGAAAGGTATAACTTCCTATCCATTGGTTTGAATTTCAAAGAAGTATGAGATAAGAGAAAATTTTATGTGTTAAATAGGTATGAGATAGTGGGTATTTAGTGTGTTATATAAATATGAGTTAATGAGTATTTAATAGAGTAATAAAATTTTATTTTAAAATACTTAATGTAATATTACCGTGGGGGTATCCCAACGTTCAAAAATGGGACGAAATAGAATCAGCCTTTGCAAGCTGTGGCACATAGCTGAGCAGGAAAGCCACTATGGTGGCGGTAGTGTAGTCGTGCCTTAGCTGAGATTCCGCAAATGGTAACCTTTGAGCTCCCCCACAAACCTAACATGTTCAAAAGAAAAAAAGTTTCCTTTCATAGTTTTGAGAGGTATAAACCCTTCCATTAAAAAGAGCCATGTCACTCATAGCTTTTAATGAAAATTATCATATCACTCACTTGTTAATATGTGATACATACAATTTTCTTTTTAGCTTATGAATTTTTTGTTGTAATTAAAAAATTCTCAAAATATCATTTTCCTAACAAAAATCTCTCTAAATGTCCCTTTCAAAAACTTTTTTTTTCACATAAACTTTTTCAAGACCGACCATCCATGAGTGATAGTAATTACCCCTTGGTTGTATATAAAAAATGAACCATATATACTTGAGTAAACTTCACTTTTGCTACCTTTGGTTTGGTTAAAAGAACGGTTTTCTTCCAAACGTTTTAACATTGTGATTTTAATCCTTGTGGTTTGCAATTCATCTCACTTAACTCCAAACCACCAATGATGTTAAACTGTTTTATTAGTTACAGGTGTATTTTTGTCGTTTTATATGTGACTAATATTGTAATTTACCTATTTAAAAGGACTTAAACAAAATACATAAATTGTCATCATATAACCACCACCCACATCTTCTTTATCCAATCGTCATCGAATACCATCACCCATGTCATCACACCATCTAAGAACCATAATCGACCACCACCATCACCATCGGTTGTTCAAGTCGCCAATCTTGATTTAAATTGGGGAAGTTAAGATGGTGGTGGGTTCTCGAATCTTACCCACCGCTCCACCACCACTGCCACCCCCACAGACCCTCCGACACCACTGTCATCTTCATCATATGCATCACTACCATCGCAACTAAAATCGATTTAGGGTTTTTACAGCTGGGCTTTTTCTTAAACAAATCAACTTCTTAGCAGATCGGTGGTGGCAAGTATGGAGAGTTTCGGTAGATCAAAGGAAGTTTATGGTGGGTTTTTGTTGTTGTGTTCTTTCTTGAACAAGTCGACTTCTAAGGCGGATTTATGCTTCGATTCAAGTTTGATTTTGGTGACCAATGTTTATGGTTGTTAGTTATTGTTGGATGGTTCAAATTTCAGATGTGATGGTGATGGTGGTGGCATATAGTGATGGTGGTGGTGGGTGTTGGTTGTGATTTTGGGTGGTGGTGGTGGATGTTGGCTGTGATTTTGGGCGGCGGTGGTTTTATGGTGGAAATTTCTGACGATTTTGGTCAATGTTCTAAGGCCAAAAGGTGTGGGAGTGGCGGTGATGTTGTGGTGGACGTGATAGTGGTGGTGGTGGTTTTAAGGGCCGATGGCTTGTGGTGGTGATTGTGTTGGTAGTTAAGGGTTGGTGGTGTTATGGTGTTGTGGTGGCTGGCAGTGTCGTCGTTTTGGAGGTGGCGGTGGTGGTGGTCAGTGGATGTCAAAGTGCGTGTTAATATAAAGAAATAGTCCTTTTAATTTACCAAATTTTTTTTATTATTTAAATTTTTAGTCATTATTATTAAAATGACCAAAATACTTCAATATTTAACCGAAAATTTAACGTCGTTAGTGGTTGGGCTTAATTGAGTTGAATTTCAAACCACAGGGAGTAAAATCACAACTTTAAAAAGTTTGAAGAAAAACTGTTATTTTGATCAATCTACAGGGAGCAAAAATAAAGTTTTTTCTGAAAAATAATATACCCTTTGACTGATTTTAAAATATCGTTAAACTTTTCAACATATACATAAAATTCAAAAAGAATATATAGAAATGTCATTGATCCCATCCTTTTCTAGTTTTTTCTTCCCCTAAAATCTTATTATCTTATTATCTTATAAAATAATTAAGATATCTAAGGTCCATCATATGATATTCTTTTATCTTTTAGATTTTTATAAGTGAAAAAATATGTGCAATATTAACTTAACAAAAAACACGTGCAAGAAATCTAATAAGTATACAAAAAGTTACATAAAGTTATTATGTTTTGTGACTTTTGTTAATACCTTGCTATACGCAATTGCTTCTTTTTGGTTCATATCCTAACACTTTGAGATAATTAGGCTATTTGCTTCTTTTTGATTCATAATCTCAGCCTTATCTTTCTCATGCATACAAACAAGAAAGAAAAACAAATTAAAGACCTAACTTAATAATATTTAACAAAGCAAAAGTTAGAAAAAACTTATAAAATTGCTTTTATCACTAGTTACGTGTTAACAAAATGCTTATAAAATCAAATCTTAATTACTTCTAATACATACAAATCAGAAAATAAGAGAATCTCACCAGCATCCTCTTACACCAATATAAAATATTCGTTTTCCTCTCATTCCTTGACGGTTTTCTATACACCACAGATATGAGATTTATTTTGGGTATTATAAAATATCAAATTTAGTTCGTTATCTCTCATTTCTTTTTCATTTTTCCAATAAGTCAAAATTAAGAAACACCGGCATGTTAGAATTTAGATCATAATAAATATATTATAAGTAGTTTTCAAAGTAGGACCCTTTAAATATAAAATAAACAAAGATTGTCATGTATGACTACTTGATTCAGACCAACGCAACTTACCATACACACATTTGAGTATTTGACTAATGGTCCTATTCAATCTTCAAGAATTACTATAGATTTGTCTCCAATTATTTCACACCCATCAACCAATCAATCTCTACATTTCTTCCCCCAATCAATTCTTGACCTCTGCAACAATGGCAGCAAGAACCCCTGAATTCATGCTGCTTCTGGCTGTCAATCTTGTCATCTTGCTAAGATGCGTTGAACCCCTTGTGCCACAAGAAGAAGGTAACAGTTATGCGTGTGGGTGTGTTTTTTTGAAAAATATCATCTTTTTTGGTTTCAAGAAAGTGGGTTGAGGATTCTTGATCTAGTTCATCTTCAAATTATATGATTGTTGCTGCAAGTATCTTGATTTGTATGTTCACTAGCAGTTTAGAAGCTGAATATTCAAAGTATATCATTTATATGGATTATGTGTTATGATTTCCTAGCAAAAGGTTATCTTGTATAACATCTTTATCAATCTTTTTCATAAGATTTAAGAATTCATATGGATTTTGGAGTGGAAACTTGAAATGAGCTGGTTTGACTTTAAAAGTCAAACAATATGTCTTCTCAGTTTTCATGATTGGAAGTATATTAATCTTTTATTCAGTGGGTTATTTAAAGATTTAGTGATTAACTGAATCTAATGATTTATTAAACCAAATGATTGAAATCCAAAATGAGTGGTTTGACTTCTAAGTTTGACTAATATTCTTTAGAAATGAGCTATGCACTGAAAATAATTACCAAATTATCTTCTATTACCTTTTGTTTAATCTGATTTAGTGGAAGCTGTTGAGAACTTTCTTGCTGCCATGAATGCAACAAGTTGGAGATTCGATGGCGATGATTGCAATCTTGATATGGTTTCAGAAGTGCCAAAGCTATCTCAAGAAGCTATTGCTAGTATCGAATGTGATTGCAACATTGGCAACGATACCGATTGTCATGTCGTAAGGATGTATAAACTTCTGTCTTTAAGTCCTGTTTACTTATGTTCAATTTCAATTTTCAAGTAATGAGTTCTTATGTTCATAAAAGAGGGCACTTTGACTTTAAAGTCAAATTATGATTTCATAATGCTATTCATATTGATTTTCTTTACATCGTTACATGACCATGCTTATTCAGAAACTTTTATGAATTTGTTTAGATGAGATTAGCATATCCTTGACCTTAAAGTCAACGTTCTTCGATTACAATCGACTCAACTTGTGGGAACTCATCTGTTTTTTTGGCATATGCAGCATACACAAGTTTTACAGTCTTAATGGCATACTATCACCTGAATTAGTAAAGCTTCCTTACCTACGCTCGATGTAAGTCTTCTTTAAACATATGATTAACTTAAATGCCAAACTTTTTAAATAGTCAAGATTTAATGAAGCTGAAGTATATCTTGTTATATCTTCAGAGATCTTGCTTACAATTACTTAAGTGGCACGATACCACCTGAATGGGGTCTAACACAGTTACAAGAAATGTAAGATCTCTGTTTTACCATTTAGTTTCATACTTTCATAGTTTTTACAGTATGAATATTAAAGTTGTAAACTTTGTACATATCCTTCCATATGCAGCTCTCTTCTTGGTAATCGGATAACCGGAGAAATCCCACGGGAACTAGCCAATATCAGCACCCTCACAAAACTGTATGCATTTGTTTTTCATTCTTCTCTAGTGAATTTTGACCTCTTTTTACCATAAAGGCCAAAATCTTTAGATGATGTCAATTTTTCGTCAGGGTCAATTTGTGAAATTATATGGTTTTATATGCTCTAGCAACTGGTAAGGTTGTTGCTTTGTGACCTAAATAAATAACTTAAGGTCATGGGTTCAAGCCATGAGAAACAGCCTCCTGCACAAAGTGTAGGGTAAGGCTACATAAATCAGATCGCGAAACAATCTGGCCCCTGTGCAAAGCAGGAGGTAAGTCAAGAACTGGTTATGCCCTAATATACTCATCTAGCAAAATTCTTGATCAGGGACCTTGAAGCAAACCAGCTTTCAGGAACTATTCCATCTGACTTTGGGAGATTAACAAATTTGAGTTCATTGTAAGTTTGATTATTAACATATTTTCTTCATTCAATTAAATTATTTCATAAGAATTGGAAACTGATTAATTTATTTGCACCATAATATTATATATCAGGATGCTGTCTTCAAACAGGTTGAGCGGCAGGCTGCCAACAACCCTCGGTCAACTAGGAAATCTAACAGATTTGTAAAATCTTTACTTTATTCCTTAAGTCGCAGTTTTTCGGTTCCAGCATTTTCTAAGGCTAAAACTTCAAATCTTTTCTTGCATTATGCAGTAGGATAAACGAAAACAACTTCAGCGGGCCGATACCTGATTTTATACAAAACTGGAGACTACTTACTAGATTGTAAGATTAAGATGTTTCATGTTTTCTTCTTAATGTCAGTATATGTTACAATGCTGTCTTCTAATAGCATACTTAAATACTTGAGTATTTACATAACACACTTAATATTTTTTAATGTTTGGATGCTTTCAAAGGGAGATTGGGGCGAGTGGACTCACCGGACCTATTCCTTCAAACATATCACTTCTTGAGAAACTATCTGATCTGTAAGTTTGGAATATCTTCTTTAACTTGCTCTAATATTAAGTTTAACTTGCTTATGGTTACACTTGTTCTGTAGGAGAGTCAGTGATATAACCGGACCGGCTCAAGGTTTTCCTCGGCTCAACAATGCTAGTGGATTATTAAGATTGTATGTGGATATTTCTAGCGTTGACTTTTGTCTTGACTCGATTGAATTATGATGTATCATTCATAAATTTAGGATCTTGAGAAACTGCAACATCTCTGGAGAAATACCGGATTATATCTGGCTAGTGAGAGAACTTGAATTGTTGTAAGTATGCACTTAATGTACTGTTTTAATACTAATCCTTTATGATTTATGTGTCTAATGATATAACTTTCTTATGCATATAACAGGGATGTAAGTTTTAATCAATTAGTTGGGAGAATATCTAACAATATCCTAGGAAGGAGCTTGAGATTAGTGTATGCTTATAGTACATTTAACTTTCCTTGAGGTTCATTGACTTTATGAAGCTACATGTTACTGATTAAGCATCTTAATGTGGTTTTGAACAGGTTTTTAACCAATAACATGCTAACTGGAGACATACCAGATACACTCTTGGTAAATGGAGCTAGTATGTAAGTTTGTTTCCTGAAGAATTTTGTTACAATTTCATGTTGCAGACTAAGTTTTTAAAGAAATTAACATTTTTAGCTGACTAATGTATTGTAGTGACCTTTCCTACAACAATCTTACATGGCAAGGACCTAATGAACCCACATGCCGAGAAAACACGTAAGCTTTTCTATTTAAAGATCGCGTGTCAATGGATTTTGTATAGAAACTTAAGTTGTTATCTGTGAAATGTAGCAAAGAATATGCTTTGAATGAATCTTTATGATCCTTGAGATTTTCTTTATAACTTGTTTTTTTCGATGATCTTCATGTTAGGAATTTCTATATAAATTTGTTCAGAAGCTCCTCAACAGGAAACCCAATGTAAGACAGTTTCCATTGCTTTTAGTAGCATTTATATGTTTATATGCATCTTATGTTCTCATACATATGTGATGTTTTCTCAACAGACGAGATGTGCTCCCGTGCACAGAGAATCCTACGTGTCCAAGATGTGAGTACATTCTACCTCTAAACCTATAACAAAGGGCGAGTTCAGATGAGAACCGTTCAATACCTTTTAAAACATAATATAAGTATGACTATATGAGACTACACCATCTTAATATGGTTTTAATCCATTGATCATATGACAGACGTGTGCTCTTTACATGTTAACTGTGGCGGGGATGATTTAACAATCAGGGAAAGCAGCGGGCGGTCTGTTCTTTATGAAGGAGACGCCCATGTGGATGGTGGTGCCGCCAGGCTGTATAAAGCCGCCAGGAGCTGGGGATTCAGCAGCACTGGTGACTTCATGGATGACAACATATTTCAAAACACACATTACATAGAATCCTTACCAGAGAACACTAGCTTACCTGCACTTTATAAAACTGCGCGTCTCTCGCCACTTACACTCACTTACTTCAGCTATTGTTTGGAGAATGGTGAATATTCTGTTAAACTGCATTTTGCAGAGTTACAGTTCACTAACGATAGCACGTATAGAAGCTTGGGCAGGCGGGTGTTTGATATCTATATTCAGGTGATACTCGTATGATGTGTTTTTAACAGCTGTTGGATTGACCCATCAGATTCTGATGGGTCATCCAACTGCCGGCAAATGTGTTACCTGACATGCTAACCGAGTTCTATGTGATTTAGGGGAGGCGGGTTAAAAGGGATTTTAACATTGAAGATGAGGCTGGTGGTGTTAGAAGGCCTTTGGTTGTGCCATTTAACGCTAGTGTGACTAATAACATCTTGGAGATCCGGTTTTACTGGGCTGGTAAAGGGACGACCCGTTTTCCTAGAAGAGGAGTTTACGGGCCCCTTGTATCAGCTATTGGTGTTGACCCGTATTTTAAAACATGTTCAACGGGTGGGAAAAGGTCGAATAAAGGCGTGTATATAGGTGTAGGGATTGGTGTTCCGTTACTTGTTTTGCTGATCTTGGTAGTTTTGTGGTGGAAAAGATGCTATAAAGGCCGGAAAGGGAATGATAAATGTGAAGACTTTACTTCTCTTTTAACTTTCTTGATCCATTAGCTCATTGCTTATGCAACGAATGATTTTCTTGAACAGATTTTGAAGGAATGGAGCTGAAAACACTTTCGTTTTCTTTGAAACAACTTAAGATAGCAACAAACAACTTCAATGCTTCAAACAAAATCGGGGAAGGAGGTTTTGGGGCTGTTTACAAGGTTATAACCTAGCAAAAAGAAGTTTTATAAGTGAATTTAGTTTTGTGTTTATAACGCTTGTGTGATGGTTGTAGGGTACATTGAATGATGGCACTGTGGTTGCAGTGAAGCAGCTTTCATCTCACTCAAAGCAGGGAAACCGCGAGTTCTTGAATGAGATCGGTGTGATTTCGTGTTTACAACATCCTAATCTTGTTAAACTCCATGGATGTTGCATTGAAGGAGATCAGCTGTTGCTTGTTTATGAGTATTTGGAAAACAATAGCCTTGCAAACGCTTTGTTTGGTGAGTATTTTATAGTTTTCTTGCAGTTTGACTTTTAATGTCAACAAACACATTGTTCAAAGTCAAAATTAACATGTGTTTTTGGTCAAATTCTTTCCCAATGATAATACATGCAAAACAAGTTTGAAAACTTACAAACACATAATAAGTTTAAAATTTTGAAACCTAAAATGGAAAATTTAATTTACATTTATTTCGTCCAACCTTATAAGTCAACCTGTTACTCTTTATTTTGGCATTCACGACACTCATCTGAACCTGATAAAAAACCATCAGCTGAACAACTAACTATGGTTTCAGCGAACCATAAACAAAATCAATAGAATTTGGTCAGTCGTCCAGACTAATGGATTTTAACAGTTTGGAGGTTGGTTATAGCATTTCGAAATGATTTTACTTTTTTTCCCTCAAAATCGATTGTTTGCATTAAAGATTTTAAATGATCAAAATGACTCATGTATTCCAAAAATAAAAGAAGTAAATAACTAATAAACGTTAACCAACTAGTTGGTTTACATAACGACTCAAAGGCCTAAAGTCCTAAACCATTGGTGAAACGATTAAACCATCACAACAAAACAGTATAACATCTCAAATTGGCCAAACATGACAACTTACTTTAGTCCGTGCAGTTTCATACGTTTCAACGGTTTATAAACATCCCTACTTAACTTCTTTTAATTCTTATCCAGGTAAAGGTCCGGTAACACTAGACTGGCCAACAAGGTTCAACATATGTATCGGGATCGCTCGAGGTCTCGCCTTTTTACACGACGAATCAAGGCTCAAAATCGTCCACCGCGACATCAAAGCCACAAACGTCCTCCTCGACAAAGATCTAAACCCGAAAATTTCAGACTTTGGATTGGCAAGGCTGAACGAAGACGATAAGACTCACGTTAGCACACGCGTCGCAGGAACAATGTACATTGTCCATAATTCACACTCACATTCCTTTGTCATCTGATCTATCCGTAAACACTTTTCATATATGAATAATGAACGATGAATAATGAATGATGAATTTGCAGTGGTTACATGGCACCGGAGTATGCACTTTGGGGTTACTTGAGCGACAAGGCAGATGTTTACAGTTATGGAGTCGTTCTATTGGAGATCGTTAGCGGCAAAAGCAACACCAGTTACATACCGACGAACGACTGCATTTGTCTTCTAGATTGGGTACGATTCGAGTTTTCATCGTCAGATCTGAAACCGAAACCCTAGATATCAGAATCAGTTATTTGATGTTTAAATGTTCAATTGACAATTATTCATCAATTGAATCGATCGATTATGCAGGCTTGTCGATTGGAAACAAGTAAGCAATACGCAGAGCTGTTCGACGAGCGATTGGAGTCGACGATCAACAACGAAGAAGCCGAAACCGTCGTGAAAGTAGCGCTTCTGTGCACCAACGGTTCGCCGTCGATGAGGCCGACGATGCCGGAGGTTGTGAACATGCTCGAAGGAAAAACGTGTGTGCCGGAAGTAGTGGCGGAAGCACGTGGTAGCTCCGATGATCTGAGATTCAAAGCGATGAGAGACTTCCGACGTGAGATGAAAGGCGAAGGAAGTCACAGTCACAGAGATGAACAAACGACTCAAACGCAAAACTGGAACACGATTCGAACTGATATGAACAGTTCGTTGACGTCTTCGGATGATGCGTTTGAGATCCGATCAGTTGATACGAGATCGTACTGAAATTCAGGTTCGATTGTTCTTCATGGTTGAACATATGTCGATTTGTAGAATTTAGGGCGAACACAATGAATTCAATCGGTGTGAGTTTGTGTTCTGTGTTGTTTTGTGAGAAGCTTATGACCGGAAAAAATGGCGTTTGATGATCGGTAGAGAGTGGATCACGGCGGAACACGGTGGTGGCCGGCGGGATGAGGTGCTTCTGTTTTCGATATCACAAATTTTGTATTATTGTTAATTAATTATTAATTATATTATTTGTATAAATTTAAATAAATAATGAGCAGTGTAATTTGCGTATTTTTATGCATAGGATCCTTTAATTTATTAACATTTATAACTGTTTTTCGATTACTTTTTTTTTGAACGGCAAAATTTATTTAAATAAAATATAAGCTACTAGCAAGATGTTAGAACACTATAACAGACAAAATTACACCGGAAAGTTAAGGAACTAAACGTCACACCAAGATTTCCAATCTAGATTGTTTAATTTCGCTCTATGTCTCAGCCATGAGAATGACATATACTCCACTTCATCCACCACTCTTGACATTGATACGGACTTTGAGTTAAATATTAGGTTGTTGCTCGAGTTCCAAATACTCCAAAAGGATGCTAGAAATATCACATACACTGCCTTTCTGTGTTTGGAGTTCACATCCATTTCAAAAGGAGTCTGAAGAATAGTTTTAATAGACCCTCTTTTCAATACTGACTTGTAACACCAAGATGAGATATGATCCCAAACAACTGATGCAAATGAGCATTGCAACAATACATGATCTAAGGATTCACACACACCAAAACATAAAGAACTTCAATAAAATTAAGATATACTCCTCTTACCCATAATACTTCTTTAGATAGAGCTTTATTGTTTCTTGCTCTCTATGCAAACACATTTATCTTCAAAGGCACCCAAGGTGTCCACAGTTGAGGGCTAAAGTCATATGACATCCTGTTGAGCTCAAGCAAAGACCTAAGAGACCTAACCAAAAACTCTCCCGTGTCATCCCCCATCCACGTCCATTAATCTACACCATGTGTCAAATTAATCTCATTAATAGAATCCGTAAGCACCTGTAACTGCTCTAGCTCTTCGGTTCCGCTCGGATGCCTTAACCACTTCCAATTCCACATGATCCCAATCTCTCCCATCTTTATCATTTCACCTACTTTACATGTTTATCGATTACTGATAACCATTTAGATGCATCTGTAGTCAAGTCAAACCTATTGCGGGTAGTTCACATAATTTTTTACATGGAAACTATTTCTCTTAAAAGTAAATGTCTTGATTCAAATTTAAATAATAGTATAATTATAAGTTTAAAAAAGTAGAAGTAGGACCGCTAAAAGAATTATAATCAACCATGTGATTTGTAATATATGTCGTAATTATGAGTTAGGTGTTGACATAATGACATCGGGGTGAGTTTTACTGCTTATTAACTTTTTGTTGTCGTATCAAGGTTACACTAGTTTTTACTTTTGCGTTACCGTTTATTTGGGCTTCACCATCATGTCATTCTTACTTTTAAATAAATAATTTTCATCAATAATTAAAAACAATACATAAGAATAGTTACTAAAGTAATAAGATTAAAACTACAATCTGACTTGTTTAAGAATCTCCCCATTTAAAATTTCGAGCCCTTCACCGGCCGCCCCTTCAAGGTGCTCGGTGTTTACAGTAATATCTTAAATCCTCTGGATCACTTACAATTTCTTTCAAATGGATTATTTGTTTGTTTATTTATTTTTGAACTCGTTATACTTTGTGCTAAATTTTTCTTAGCTAAAGCTTGATCCAATTTCTCGTCATTCAAAGAAAATATTATTGGCCATTTTGCTTTGTCCGTTTTGATAGGGCATTTTGGTTCGATCAGTGCTTCATTTGTATCATCTTTGTTGGGATCTACGAAACAACGTGCATCTCCCTAGATGTAACCATTTCTGGCATCTTCGACTTCTTCCTCTTTGAACCACTCGTTGGTTGAACTATTTCAAGCATCACCACTCATTTTGAGCAATGTCAAAGAACATCCAAAGCAGATATAAGTTTAAAAGCTTGATTATGATCCTCATTGTATTTTTCAAGCTAGGTGTTCAAGATGTTAACAACGCTTTCGGTTATTGTATTTGTTGTTGTAAAACACTGCAAAACTTTAACATCGTCCTTTTCATTTCGCGAATATTTTAAGTAATTTGGTTAAAAGATGAATACGGTTCTCGGTCTTTAAAAGCGCAGAACCTCTCTTCTAGCCCAAGGCGGGCCGAATTTGCGTGTTACCAACGATGGAGTCCAAGTTTTGTACGACATTTGTGGTTGGTACCATTGTTAGTTCGGGTCGTATTCCAATGATTGGGTCCAAGTTTCATACGACAATTGCGGTTGGTAGTTTGTTAGTTCTGGTTGTATTGTGATGACAGTGGAGAGATGGGGAAGAACGAACTGTGGTTTTGAGGGTTGTATGGACCATATTTTTTTTTTCAAAAGTGAGAAGAGTAGTGATCACGTAACGATATTCTAATGATTATTATATTTAAAAACATGATTTTACATCGCTATTGTTATGGAACGAATTTACTTGCATATTTTTTGTTTCACAAGGTTTGAAAGCTAAAAGAAGCATAACTTGAAGAAAAAGAAGTAAAATAACGGATTCGTAAATATAAAAAGACTAAAGATGTAAATATAAAAAGATGAAAAAAAAGAGAAATAGGGGGCAACAATAAAGTTGAAAGACTAAAGATGTAAATATAAAAAGATGGAAAAAAAGAGAAATTGGGGGCCAACATATGATACGTCGGGCTTGGGCGTACCATACGCTGGGTGGAGTATTGGCGGCACATGATGGGTGTATTTAGGAAAAAAATTCTAGAAAGTTGGGCGTATGGATGCTGGAGGCGGCATACGGGCTTGGGCGTATCATAAGTCGATGGTTAAAAAACTCTAGATTTTAAGGATTTTCAAGTTTATTTAAACATCTTCAATTGGTTTTCAAATAACAATTTCTTCTAGACGAAAAAAGAAGATTTCAAGGTGATTTTTGTGATTCAAGGCCTTCCAATTCATTATTTGAAGATTAAAGACATGATGAATACCATGAGTGGCTAGTTCTTCTTTTGGGTGGATGATTCTTGATAAGTGAAACAATTGGTATATTTGGATTACGATTTTGTGATAAACAATTGATTTATGAATGTAATCTAAGTTTTGGTTGATTTAAAAGTTTAGTTTATAAATAAAGTTCCTTGCTCAATTATTAGTTTTTGGTTTCCCTGTATCGTATAGTATTATGAACAAACGAATCTTAAAATCTCGTTCATTTGTTAATACTTTTACCAAAAGATGAAATCTTAAAAGTATGTTTACCCAAACTCTAGTTTAACATGTTAATTGTTGATCTTGTAAAATTGGAAATTCGGAAGTGATTACTTTCTCAGTAATTATAAAAAATCTCATTTAAAGTTTGTTGTTTTTTACAATTGCGGTTCTCAAAATCATTCAAAGTTCAATTTTTGTTTTTAAACGCTTTCCGTACGTAATTTAGTTAAACACCTTCTATCAAATTCTCGTGGAGACGACATTACTTACACTTACATAATAAAAATAGCTAAGACCTCATGATTACATTGTTTTTTATTGAGTCTCGACAACCAAATAAGTAGATCCAGAGAATGATTGTTTTTTTATGAAATGATGAATATATATTTTTAGACCTGACATATACTAGGGCCACGTATTACCTTATGCATTGTCTAGTTAGGTTTCACACTAAGTGTTTGTGAACAAAGGTTTATTAATTATAAACTAGTATCGACATTATTATTTTTTATTCCAGGTTTTTGAAAGGATCAGTTACTACCATCCGTTGATGTTTATTTTTCAAACTGTAAACACAAATTACATTCAAGTATAAAATAGTATTTAACCTCACGTGTTGCCGTGGGGTGTAAAACCATGTCAAATATCATCAATATCACACCGTTGCTAACCACCACCAACACCAGAAAAACTCGTAAAACAAAAAAATAAAACGAATGAAAAATAAACGTAAAAACTTTAAACCATGTATGTGCGTTGCGGCACGTTAATGTGTACAAATTAGAACACAGCGTATTACACCACGCGGTCGTGAAACAAAAAAAATTATATGTAAAAACGCTAAAGCACATACGCATGTGGCTGTATGTTAACTCGAAAATTTTAGATCGAGTCGCAAAACAAAAATTTTATAAAAGATGAAAAGTATATAATACTAAAGTTGAAAATAAAAAATATATTAGGGTTAAATGTAAAAAGTGAAAACTATAGGATCAAATGTGAAATGTGAAAAAAAAAAAAAAACAAATTAAGATACAATCTATAGAACATAAAGTACAACCATAATATATAACTAACTTGATAATTAATATTATATAAATATATTCTTCTGAACTATATTCTAAAAATCTAAGTGAGCATTTGTTATAAATTTTAGAAGACATTACTTTCCTACCCTATATATTAACGTGGTTTCTAGGTAGGATTTTTTAAATTAAAATCTGAAAGGTCATATTATTTCGTTTATGGTTAAATTTGTATCTCTAATTCTATAATATTCTGTCTATTGTGTCGGTATCATCTTTTCTATAGAGAGCGTGACGATATTCGATATATACCAACCGACTAACCGAGAATAATTAATGAAACCACAACATATAAAGAAATAAGTTTAATATGCCATACTTTTTATATTTTTCAATTATTAGTTGGTTAATGCCAAAATAATTTATTTTGATGTTTAATATATTCTTTTTCAAACACCCGATGTCGATATCACCTTTTGTTTTCAAATTTTCAACGGAACAAATATTATCATCAATCAAGGAGGTAATTTGACGCTATTATGTTTGTTTTAGTTTTGGAATCAAGAGTAAAAATAACAATTATAGATATTATCATCAAGCATGAAGGTTTTTAATTAACTTTAACAAATTGTTAATTAGTATATTATAAATTTTATCGGCTCCTAAGCTCCCACCCCCAACCCCAATTCCCAAAACAAACACACAAAAATTTAGGGCAGGACTAAATTAATTACTTATGGGGTAAGTAATCTTATACATCCTTTGCAGAAAAAAATAAATAAAAGTATATTAAAAATTAATTTTAAATGAAAACAGAATAAAATAGTAAAATTAGATAACAATGAAATGCATAGTAAAGTATTAAATGAATAATAATTTTTGCTTTGCAAACTAACATTAAGGAGGAGGTTGATTATATCTTAACGTGATGATTTTACTATAAAGATGGTGGGGGCACTCATGCCGTACACACCATATCACACCACATATTCATAAATTATATTTTATCATGTTACATCATACCATGTGTGTGTGTGGGAGGGGGTCACACACCGTGTGGGGATGCGGCGTTGGGAAGAAGCACATGGTTCAAAATGGGGAGGAAACATTCGGCGGTACCCGGAGTGGGGATGCTGTGAAAAGGCCAAACAACGCGGCGCGGGGGACTGCGGTGGTGTTGCTGCGCGGCGCCACCCACCGCTATGGGGTTCTGCCGTGGGCGCCCCCAAACCCTAAGATAAACAAATCTTTTGAATTTGATGTGGGTTGGGATCTAGTGATAAAATAAACGTTGTCCAAGATAAAAAAAAACTGCTTGAAAGAATTCTTTTGAATTTACCTATGTTATAGCAAAGATAAGATGATTATGTGACAATGTGAGACTAGATCATTTGGTAGATGCTTTGTTTTTTAAAGCGGAGGTCTTGAGTTCAAACACAAACAACGATGTAATTTGGTGTAATATAGGAGTACGATTACTTTGCTGTTAAAATAAAAGATGATTATGTTAAAGTAAATATAAAGAATAACTTTATCCCCGTAGATCATTGATAAAGATGATGTCACACCCCAGTTTAGTGACACGTAAGTACGTAACATAGGTTGAATGTAGACATTCAAATCTCAGGAACTTAAAACATCATAGCAAGAAAAGTTTAAAATAATAGCTTACAATAGCATGAACCATAAACATTAAACATTAAATGTTCTCAAAAGTATATCAAATGTCAAAAGTCTCGTTTCTAATAGCCTGCGAATGCTCACTAAACCGTCTTTCTCCCACCCCTCCTGTTAAAGGGGCCATTCATTTGTGAAATATACGCTAAAACAAGTTAGCTTATGCGTGTGAGTTCTAATTTTAGTATTGAGAAACACACTAGTTTAAACCCTTCCCGTGTTACAACGGGAGGGCGTAAAACTATGCCGATAAGTAGCACAAATGTCACGCTACTGTCAGCGACCACCAACATAAACTTGTATTAAAAAATAAGATAAAATCAAACAAAAAGTAGGCATAAAAACATCTAACCACGCAGGCGAAATGTAAAACATATAAAACAATAAGTAAGTCGATATCGGATCAGCGCGTTGCGACTAGATTGTTAAACGTGAAAAAATAAGCATAAAATTTAGACTAAAACGTAAAGCGAAATTTTTTTAAAATATAAAATGTGTAAGGGATCAAGTTGAATGTAAAAAAAAGTATTGGGAGCAATATATATATATATATATATATATATATATATATATATATATATATATATATATATATATATATATATATATATATATATATATATATATATATATATATATATATATATATATATATATATATATATATATATATATATGGGTCGGTTACTATGCAAAGTGTAATTTTTGTGCGAAGCGTACGAAGTGACAAGGACAAAACACGTGTTTTCTGGCGGAGGGGTAGTTTCTTAAGCGTTATAGTTACACATATAATGTACATAATCCGCAAATTATATTAATAATTACACAAGATATATGCATTATCGGCTACTAAGCTCCCACCCCCGACCCCAATTCCCAAAACAAACACAAACAAAATTTAGAGCAGGACTAAATTAATTACTTATGGGGTAAGTAATCTTATACATCCTTTGCAGAAAAAAATAAATAAAAGTATATTAAAAGTTAATTTAAAATGAAAACAGAATAAAATAGTAAAATTAGATAACAATGAAATGCATAGTAAAGTATTAAATGAATAATAATTTTTGCTTTGTAAACTAACATTAAGGAGGAGGTTGATTATATCTTTACGTGATAATTTTACTATAAAGGTGGTGGGGGCACCCACGCCGTACACACCATATCACACCACATATTCATAAATTATATTTTATCATGTTACATCACACCATATGTGTGTGTGTGTGGGAGGGGCTCATACACCGTGTGGGGATGCGGCGTTGGGAAGAAGCACATGGTTCAAAATGGGGAGGAAACATTCGGCGGTACCCGGAGTGGGGATGCTGTGAAAAGGCCAAACAACACGGCGCGGGGGACTGTGGGGTGTTGCTGCGCGGCGCCACCCACCGCTATGGGGTTCTGCCGTGGGCGCCCCCAAACCCTAAGATAAACAAATCTTTTGAATTTGATGTGGGTTGGGGTCTAGTGATAAAATAAACGTTGTCCAAGATAAAAAAAAACTGCTCGGCAGAATTCTTTTGAATTTACCTATGTTATAGCAAAGATAAGATGATTATGTGACAATGTGGACTATCTCATTTGGTAAAGGCTTTGCTTTTTAAAAAAGGAGTTCTTGAGTTCAAACACAAACAACGGTTTAATTTGGTGTAATATAGGAGTAGGATTACTTTGCCGTTAAAATAAAAGATGATTATGTTAAAGTAAAATTAAAGAATAACTTTATCCCCGTAGATCATTGATAAAGATGATGTCACACCCCAGTTTAGTGACACGTAAGTACGTAACATAGGTTGAATGTAGACATTCAAATCTCAGAAACTTAAAACATCATAGCAAGAAAAGTTTAAAATAATAGCTTACAATAGCATGAACCATAAACATTAAACATTAAATGTTCTCAAAAGTATATCAAATGTCAAAAGTCTCGTTTCTTTTTATTGAACGATTAACGAATAATTTTTTAAGCCCGGTCACCCGGGTAAACCCAATGGCGAAAGGCCACCCACGCCCGCGAACACAGACAACGCTGGTGACCCGGCTCGCCCACTATTCCAAGGGAAACCCACCACCTAAAGATCCACTGTGGTAAAACCCTTGGCCCACTAGAAGCATATTGCACCTAGTGAGACTCCAACCCATGACCTCCACTTTGGAAAGTCATAGGGTGCCTCCTTCTAAACCGTTGATCTAGAACTCATTGGCCAAAAGTCTCGTTTCTAATAGCCTGCGAATGCTCACTAAACCGTCTTTCTCCCACCCCTCCTATTAAAGGGGCCATTCATTAGTGAAATATACGCTAAAACAAATTAGCTTACGCGTGAGTTCTAATTTTAGTATTGAGAAACACACTAGATTAAACCCTTCCCGTGTTACAGCGGGAGGGCGTAAAACTATGCCAATAAGTAGCACAAATGTCACGCTACTGTCAGCGACCACCAACATCGAAAAAACTTGAATTAAAAAATAAATAATAAACAAAAATAAAATCAAACAAAAAGTAGGCATAAAAATATCGAACCACGCAGGCGAAATATAAAACATATAAAACAATAAGTAAGTCGATATCAGATCAACGCGTTGCGACTAGATTGTTAAATGTGAAAAATAAGCATAAAATTTAGACCAAAACGTAAAGCGAAAATTTTTTAAAATATAAAATCTGTAGGGGATCAAGTTAAATGTAAAAAAAGTATTGGGAGTAATATATATATACATATATATATATATATATATATATATATATATATATATATATATATATATATATATAAATATGGGTCAGTTACTGCTGCAAAGTGTAATTTTTGTGTGAAGCGTACGAAGTGACAAGGACAAGACACGTGTTTTCTGGCGGAGGGGTAGTTTCGTAAGCGTTATAGTTACACATATAATGTACATAATCCGCAAATTATATTAATAATTAGACAAGGTATATGCATTATTATGCAAGATATATTTGATATTACGCAAAGTTAAATTACTCACGTTATAAAAATAATCACGCACGATATATTTATAATTACGCAACTTATGTTGATAATTACCCAGTGAATAATTACGCAAGTTATACGCACAACACATAAATGATTTTTTTTGGAAATGTTGTTTTTTTAATAAAAAAATATGACAATACTATACTCATATTAAAGAGGATAAAATGCTCGTTTTTATGGTGTTATTTTTTTAGAAAAAAATAACCCATACGAAAAAGTTATATGTGTTTAAAAAAACGGTGAGAAATTTAAAAAAAGTCATCATTTGTAGGGTATTTCCAATTATACCCCTTCAGACACATTTACTTGCATGATTATTCCATTTTAAGTCTAAACCGTTCATCTCTTAGATCAATGGTTCTCATTAGAGATACCCTAGTCTTGTTATCCCTATATCATGACATTGCACATCATCGTCATTTCAAGAATCATCGGTTTCAACCTTGAACTTAACATCTTAACCTAACATACTTTTCATCAAATGAGAAGGTAGTATAATGTATTCGCCTCATCATGTTGACAATATGTAAATTGCTACATCTAGTGTTATGCGTTGACAATACTAAAAGTATATTGAGTAACATCACAAACCACCTTCATAATTAATTCTAGGGTAATTTCACCACCTATGATCGTGTGTTAATTTTGTCAGTCCTAAGAGAGAAAACATCAAACGCACAACATAAATCATCATCCCTAGAATATCCATCATAAGAATGATGAGGTTGATTTATTCCACCTTAGACTGGGTGTTGTGGGATAGAGCCCATATGATGTTATCTTATAATATTGCGACATGTGGTGCTGAGTGGATGTTAACCTAACCTTGTTGTGGATAAAGTGATCATGGGCTCACTCACGCCTCGCAACCTCCCTCACGCCCTCGTGATCGCGCCCCTGATCGTGCTAGTTGGTTGCGGTGAGCGCGACCAGGGTGGCGGGCCATGTGGCTTGCGCTCTGGGTTGCGACTCTCGCAACATGTAGCCTTAGTACGTCAAAAGTCAAAAGCGTATGAGAAAACTAACATAAAAGTGTATACATATATTTTGAGGGAAGGGTATACTTTTATTGATTTAGTAACCTTGGTTGCAGCCTTTGAGGCGTCTGAGTCTATTGATTTAGCAACGATGATGATCATTGTAGATCTGAGTTGATTTGTTTTATATTTTTTATTAGTTTTGTTTGTGGTGGTTGTGTTCGTGGTGGTCACACGATGATCTGTTGGTAGTGAGGTCAATAGTGTTTGAGGATGGTTTGCTCTGAAATGATGATGACGGTTGTGGATCTGAATAGATTTGTTTATTTGTATTTATTCCTACTTTCTTTTGGAAAAACCTCCTTTTAGCGTTTTGGATAACGTTGATAATGGTAGTGCAACAATCATAACTACAGTGACTTTGTGTGTTTTGGAAGCAGTTGTAGGTTGCAAAGGTCTAATTGCAGTTTAACATAAAAGAGTTCCTACCGGCTGTGTATGTATGTTTATTATCACTATTTTATTGGTTGTATATGATGTTTGGTTTTTGATTTAGATAATATTTCATGAGAATGTAGTTGTGTAATTGTAACCATGTAGTTAACTAGCTAGCTTTTTTAGGAATTATATCTAACAAAGACTTAACAGTGACAAGGAGCATTTGAATGATGCAATCACCTCAATCTTCATAACAACAATAGAGGTAGCTATATTAAACTTCGTATGAGTCTAGGCTGGTAGACTAATTGGCTAATTTAGGCAGTTTTACTAGATTTAAAGGTATGGAATAAGTCTGGTTGGGTAATGGTCTGAATTTAAATAATGGCAAGTGTGTCTAATAGATTAAATATGATATAAAAAAATATATTAAATTATTTATTATGTCACTTTGGATGACTTACAACCTTTTTAGCCGTTTAAACTATATTGGTTATTTTGAATCACCACATGAAACACATTTCTTTTCTCTATTACACAAATAGGTCAAACCAACAAATTTCAAGTGTTATGATCCATCTTAATATCTATTGCGGTAAAGGAGTAGATAGCGAGGATGATTACGCCTTGGTACACAATGTGATATTGAAGTAGCCTTAACAAGCGCATTTACGTTCCAAACTGCGGCAACGCGCGGGGTCAAAAAGTAGTCTCATTTAAGTATCATGAACCCAATCGAGTTAATGACTATTTGATTGCTCCTACTATCCATAAAATAGAAAATACCTATATAAACCATAACGTATTTCAGCTTTAAGTTGTACCTTTTTCTAGCGCATTTGTTATGCAAGTATTAAATATTCATTTTTTAATATAAACATTAAAAATTTAACTTTTTTTAACAACGTACGAACTCACACACACTTTAAACTTAATTTTAAATCTACATCACTTGTTCACGATAATACTTGAACCCTCAATCTCTTGGAAGAGTGTAACACCCGGAAATTTATTATTTTGAAGCCGGCAAAGAAAGAAAAGAAAATAAAGTCCAAAGTCGAGGGACCAAACTCGCCAACGAAGAAAAGTTGAGAAATGTGGTGATATGTGTAGGGAGAGGGCAGCCCACTCTCCCCACACTTCACATATTTTCAGATTTCAAAGGAAGAGAAGAGAGAAAGAGGAGAAAAAGGAGAAAAGGGGTGTTTCGGGTGATTCGGGTGTCCAAATTCGTCGAGTAGCAAGCCAAATCGAAGCTCTTGTCTTTGTGCTCGATTGTGTGAGTTCTAGGACCCCACTTTTACTTCTTTTCAACTGATTTTGGGGCTGAAAATGTTCAAAACCCGTTTTTGTGTATGTATGTGTTTGACCCATTTGGGTGTGATGTGTATGATGCGTTTAGAGTATGATTTCGGGCTTGTGTGTGCTTGTATGGTGTTATGGTATGCATTCCTAAGGTCCAGGAGGGTTAATTTAGGCTTAGAATGGGTTTGGATGAGCTTGGAGGCCGAATATGGCAGATTGGGTTCGGGATGAACTCCATTCTGCATCAGCTAGGGCTAGGCGACCGAATGAAGGCCATACGGCCGAATGAGGGCGATTGAGGGTCATTCGCACGATTGGGATTCATTCGCACGATTGACGGTTCAATCGCACGACTAAGATTTCAGTCGTACGACTGGGAGTCCAGTCGCATGGGGATTGCACGACTGAGGGTTCAGTCGCATAGAGGCTTAGTCGCATGAGTCCACTCGCATGAGATCAGTCGCATAGGTGCCCATTCGCAGTAATCCCATCCGCATAAGGTCCGTACGCACGATTGGATGTTCATTCGCATAGATGTTCATCCGCATGAGTCCAGTCGCATGATGTTCAGTCGCATGGAGGCCATGCGACTGAAGGGTGTCCATACGCCCGAATAGGGCTGTTGCACTCGAGGAAGGTGTAGTTTGACTTCTGGCCTTCGGGGAAAGGTGCAGATGTAAATTTTGACGTAAAGTAACCCGTAAGGGCATGTAAGAGGATGGTTATGGCCTTAGAGGGCATGTAGGGCATGATGATGATGATGTTGCATGTTTATGCATGTTATGTATGTATGATGTTGCCCTGTATGATGATGAATGTGTATGATATGTTCCTTATTATGATGTATGATTATCTTTCCTATGGCTTTACTTAGTATGACGAATGAAATGAAGTATTATGTAACGTAAAGTGGAAAGAAATGACACGTCTTGCATGCATCGGATAACGGGTCCTTCTTTGTGATTGACCATTATGTGGAACCTCTACCGCTTACCCTTAGTACTGTGGCATACGTTTAGCTGTTCATTTATTGACTTCGGCCCAGTGGCTATGACTGATCAGTTATCATTAGTACTGTGGCATACGTTTAGCTGTTCATTTATTGACTTCGGCCCAGTAGCTAAGACTGATCGGTTACCCCTAGTACCGTGGCATACGTTTAGCTGTTCATTTATTGACTTCGGCCCGGTAGCTGAGACTAATTGGGGTGTAGCATATGGTATTGGTATGGATGATGTCCGATGCGCAAGTAAGTTAAAAGGAACGAATGAGTGAATAAATGAATGAAGAAGATAATAATGATATTATCTATGCGTACGTATGATGTGTGATCACGTTAAAGTAACGAATCGTTTTATATGAAAGTAAAGTATGTTTTATAATAAAACTAGAACTCACTCAGCAACGCTGACTTTTATTACATTTTCCAGTTGGCAGGTAAATGATTGCTGAGGATGGCACGGTGAGGCTACTCGGCTCTTTTGGGATGGCATCCAATTATATAGCTTTTGTGATGTAATGCAAAACATGAATTTTGTAACCGGATAATGATGTATTATTTGGCAAAAGTATTATAATGAAACGTGATGTCATTTTTGAATGTTTCCGCTGCAATGATTTCTTAATGTAATGTAATTATACGTTTTATGTGCGATGAATGACCAACTGTAGGCGTCCTGGGAACGGGACCTTATAAGTTGGTATCAGAGCCAAAGTTTAAGTGAAATGGGTAAATTTTCAAATAAACCTTAACTTAAACTGAGAATGGGACGGAAAGGGAATGGGATGCCAAACTGAGTAGCTGCGTGCCATCAGGTATTTTATTAAAGTTAACCGGTTTATGTGCGCATGGTATATGTTATGTGTTGTATGTAGATTTGAATACTGATATAGTCAGGACAGGTAATACTTGGGTATGAAGAGTAAGGTAAGTGGCTAATCACAACTGGCTACTGTAATTAGGGACTTACTGTACTTGACATAAACTGAGTTGTTTCCTTGAATGACCGTGTTGGTGTTTGAATCTTTCAGTGTGATAGAGAATGGCTGGTGGTAGATCTTCTAGAGCTTCTAGGGGTGGAGGCCGTGATGGCCCTGTTGCTGAACCACGCCCTAAAAGAGGAAGGCCTAGAGCTGAGAAAGAGGTTCCTGCAGAACCTGAGACTCCTCATCCAGAAGCTGGGGATGAGAGCGCGAACTTAAGGGCCTCAGTAAAGGAGGCTGTTGTCGAGGAAGTACATCAGGTCATGCAGACGATCTTACCGTCTGTGGTGACCGAAGTCATCAAGGCTGTGAAGGAAGGGGAAAGGAAGGAGAGAAACCGGGCCTCGGGGGAGCAACCGGAGCCTGAAATGATTTTCTCTGATAATGAGGAGGAAGAGGAAGAGGAGCCTGTGCGGGAAGTGGCACGAGGCTGTAACTACGGGGTGTTTATGCGATGCAAGCCCCCTACTTTTGACGGTAATGGCAATGTTGCTGCTGCTCACCGATGGGTGAGAGAGATGGAGGCTGTTCTCGACATAAGCGAGTGCCGAGAAGATCAGAAAGTAAAGTTTGCCACCCACTCCTTTGTGGACTCGGCACTATGCTGGTGGGACAACATTGTCCAAGCGGAGGGTAATCGGGCGATCGGGAGAATGAGGTGCCCCGAACTGAAGAAGATGGTGATCGAGGAGTTTTGTCCTCATCGGAAAATGGATAAGATTGAGAGGGAGTTCCTGCAGCTGGAGGCGGGATCCATGACACACCAGCAATACACTACCAAGTTCAACGAGATGGCACGGTTGGTGCCGGATCAGGTGACACCTCTATCTCGGAAGATCAAGAGGTACATTCAGGGTTTACCGGTGGATGTTCGCCGGCATATGATCGCCGCCCGGCCAAGTACGTTTAGGTCGGCGGTCGATTTGGCCGGAAGACTTTATGATGAGAGGGGAGTGGTGGTGGTTGAAGCGAATAGGAAGGGTGGTGGTGATCGAAGCTGGAATGGGAAGAGGTTTGGTCGGGGTGAGGCCTCGGCGGGTAACAAAAAGGCACGGGTGGATGACCGCCGCGTGGCCACACCGGGAGCAGGGTCGAAAAGATGTGGTAAGCGTGGAAGGGAGCATGTGGGGGAATGCAGGCTGGGTTTGAATGTGTGCTTCAAGTGTGGGAAGACAGGGCATATGGCGAAGGATTGCCTATCGGGCAAATGTTTTAACTGTGGGGAAACTGGTCATATGAGCAGGGATTGTAAGAAGCCGAGGGCTGAGAGTTCAGGGGCAAAGAGGACGGGAGGTGAAGGACCAAGGGCGAGCGCCAGGGCATTCACCATGACACAGGAGGAAGCTAGAACGGACCCTGATGTCGTGTCCGGTACGTTTCTGATGAACCAAACTTTAACTTCTGTGTTATTTGATTTGGGTGCCAGTAAAAGTTTTATTCCTGCTGCTTTCTGTGCTAAGCTGCCTGTTAGTAGTAGATGTGTTGATGCGCCCTTCGATGTAGAAACTGCCATAGGTAAGTCTACCAGGATTTCTGAGATGATAGAGAACTGTGATGTGGAACTCGAGGGTCATAAGTTTCCTGTTAGACCGTTCGTGATGACCTTAGGTGGTTTTGACTTGGTTCTTGGGATGGATTGGTTAGCGGACTTCGAGGCGAATATTATGTGTCGCATGAAGATGATTCGGTTGTTGGCACCTGACGGTAGTTCAGTGACAGTGTATGGTGATCGGGTTACTACGATTCCAAAGGTGATCTCGATGGCGGTGGCGGGAAAGTGTATGAGGCGTGGATGTAGTGCCTACTTGGCCTATGTAAAGGATGTGGATACGCCAACACCACAACTAGCTGATGTACCGGTTGTGTGTGACTTTCCAGATGTGTTCCCAGAAGACTTATCAGGAGTGCCACCTGACAGAGAGATTGAGTTTCAGATTGATCTGATACCGGGTGCCCAACCTGTCGCCAAGGCACCGTATCGGTTGGCTCCGACCGAGATGAAAGAGTTGATGGAGCAGTTGCAAGAGTTGCTTGATAAGGGGTTCATTAGACCGAGTATCTCTCCTTGGGGTGTTCCGGTCCTGTTTGTAAAGAAGAAGGACGGTAGTATGAGGATGTGCATCGACTACCTCGAGCTGAACAAGTTGACAGTGAAGAATCGATACCCCTTACCGAGGATAGATGATTTGTTCGATCAGCTTCAGGGTGCCAGTTGGTTTTCGAGAATAGATCTTCGATCTAGTTACCATCAGTTGAAGGTGAAGGAGCAGGATATTCCTAAAACAGCTTTCCGTACGCGCTATGGTCACTACGAGTTTCTTGTCATGTCCTTTGGCTTGACCAACGCGTCGGCTGCTTTTATGGATTTGATGAACCGTGTGTGTCGGCCTATGTTGGATAAATCAGTGATCGTGTTTATTGATGATATCCTGATTTATTCGAGGAGCGAAGCAGAACATGCCGGTCACATTCGGGAAGTTCTAGAGACGTTAAGAAGGGAGAAGTTGTATGCTAAATTCTCCAAGTGCGCGTTCTGGTTGCGCGAAGTTCAGTTCTTGGGTCATGTGGTGAATCCTGATGGGATAATGGTGGACTCGGAGAAAGTGGAGGCGGTTATGCAATGGAAGTCACCAAAGACGCCATCCGAGATTCGTAGCTTCTTGGGTTTGGCGGGTTACTATAGAAGGTTCATCCAAGACTTCTCCAAGATTGCTTCTCCACTGACCAAGTTGACCCGGAAAGAGGTGAAGTTCGTATGGGGTCAAGCTCAAGAGAAGGCGTTTGAAGAACTGAAGGCGAGATTGACTCAAGCTCCTGTTCTGTCATTACCCGATGGAAGTGAAGATTTGGTGGTTTATTCCGATGCTTCTTACTCGGGGTTGGGATGCGTGTTAATGCAGAGAGGAAAGGTTATAGCCTATGCATCCCGACAGTTGAAGGTTCATGAGGTCAATTATCCTACTCATGACTTGGAGCTGGCAGCCGTGGTCTTTGCTTTAAAATTTTGGAGGCACTACCTCTATGGGACGAAGTGCACCATATTCACTGACCACAAGAGTCTGAAGTACTTCTTTGAGCAGAAGGATTTGAACATGAGGCAGAGGCGGTGGTTGGAACTTATAAAGGATTATGATTGTGAGATCCACTACCATCCGGGCAAGGCCAACGTGGTGGCTGATGCCCTTAGCCGGAAAGAGAGGCCCGAGCCAATTCGGGTGAAAGCCTATCAGTTGATCATGACCTCCGATGTGATGAAGCAGGTTAAAGAGTTTCAAGATGAGGCATTGAAAGAAGATCATCTTAACTCTGAAAGAATGAGAGGTCTGGTTGGGGAATTGGGTGAAAACACACTCGGTGTTAGAACCCGATTTGATCGTGTGTGGATTCCTCGTTTTGGGGATCTACGGGGGAAAATAATGGATGAAGCTCACAAGACTCGGTACTTCATTCATCCTCGTGCCACGAAGATGTACCATGATATGAAGAAAGATTATTGGTGGCCGGGTATGAAGCGCGATGTAGTGGAGTATGTGAGTAAGTGCCTTACTTGCTTACAGGTGAAGGCCGAGCACCAAAAGCCGTATGGGAAGATACAACCTTTGGATATACCGGAATGGAAGTGGGAGCACATCACCATGGATTTCATTACAAAGCTGCCGCGTACCCCGAAAGGGTACGATGCCATATGGGTGATAGTTGATCGTTTGACGAAGAGTGCTCACTTCTTACCGATCCGCGAGACATATTCATCTGAGAGGTTGGCTGATCTGTTCATCAAGGAGATTGTGACCCGTCATGGTGTGCCGGTGTCTATTGTGTCGGATCGCGACACCCGGTTTACATCTAAATTCTGGAAGAAGTTCCACGATGCTATGGGGACGAGGTTACATATTAGCACGACTTATCATCCCCAGACTGATGGTCAGTCAGAAAGGACCATTCAGACACTAGAAGACATGCTTCGGGCATGTGTGATTGATTTTGGTGGAAGTTGGGATGACCACCTACCGTTAGCCGAATTCTCATACAACAACAGTTATCATGCCAGCATTGGTATGCCTCCATATGAGATGCTATACGGTAGGAGATGCAGAACACCCGTTTGTTGGGGTGATATTGGTCAAAGGAATTGGGAAGCGTCGAGGTAATCGAAGCTACGACTGAGAAGCTTGAGAAGATTAAAGCCTTCATGAAGGCAGCCAAAGACAGACAGAAGTCGTATGCTGATAAACGACGCAAGCCGATTGTGTTCCAGGTGGGTGACCGGGTTATGTTGAAGGTCTCACCTTGGAAGGGTATCATACGCTTCCGAAAGCGGGGCAAGTTGAGCCCAAGGTATATAGGCCCTTTCCGAATCATTGCTCGAGTGGGAGAGGTGGCCTATAGACTGGAGTTGCCAGATGAGTTAAGTGGAATTCACCCGACATTCCATGTATCTCATCTAAGGAAGTGCTTAGCAGCTGAAGATATGATTGTCCCATTGGAAGATATCGAAGTAGATGAACGGCTCAATTATGTGGAGCAACCAGTGGCAATCATCGACCGAAAGGAGAAAAGGCTAAGGAATAAAGTGGTTCCTCTTGTGCGTGTACAGTGGAAGCACAGGAAGGGATCCGAGTCAACGTGGGAGACTGAGGAAGAAATGAGACAGCATTATCCACGTTTGTTCAAGGAATAACAGGTTTCGGGGACGAAACCTATTTAAGGGGGGTGGACTTGTAACACCCGGAAATTTATTATTTTGAAGCCGGCAAAGAAAGAAAAGAAAATAAAGTCCAAAGTCGAGGGACCAAACTCGCCAACGAAGAAAAGTTGGGAAATGTGGTGATATGTGTAAGGAGAGGGCAGCCCACTCTCCCTACACTTCACATATTTTCAGATTTCAAAGGAAGAGAAGAGAGAAAGAGGAGAAAAAGGAGAAAAGGGGTGTTTCGGGTGATTCGGGTGTCCAAATTCGTCGAGTAGCAAGCCAAATCGAAGCTCTTGTCTTTGTGCTCGATTGTGTGAGTTCTAGGACTCCACTTTTACTTGTTTTCAACTGATTTTGGGGCTGGAAAATGTTCAAAACCCGTTTTTGTGTATGTATGTGTTTGACCCATTTGGGTGTGATGTGTATGATGCGTTTAGAGTATGATTTCGGGCTTGTGTGTGCTTGTATGGTGTTATGGTATGCATTCCTAAGGTCCAGGAGGGTTAATTTAGGCTTAGAATGGGTTTGGATGAGCTTGGAGGCCGAAAATGGCAGATTGGGTTCGGGATGAACTCCATTCTGCATCAGCTAGGGCTAGGCGACCGAATGAAGGCCATATGGCCGAATGAGGGCGATTGAGGGTCATTCGCACGATTGGGATTCATTCGCATGATTGAGGGTTCAATCGCACGACTAAGATTTCAGTCGCACGACTGGGAGTCCAGTCGCATGGGGATTGCACGACTGAGGGTTCAGTCGCATAGAGGCTTAGTCGCATGAGTCCACTCGCATGAGATCAGTCGCATAGGTGCCCATTCGCAGTAATCCCATCCGCATAAGGTCCGTACGCACGATTGGATGTTCATTCGCATAGATGTTCATCCGCATGAGTCCAGTCGCATGATGTTCAGTCGCATGGAGGCCATGCGACTGAAGGGTGTCCATACGCCCGAATAGGGCTGTTGCACTTGTCACACCCCAACCTTGACGGCGGAAACGTCGAGATATGAGGGTTAAGATTGTTCACAGCCACATAACGCTATATTTAAATTGCAAATATTATTATCATAAGTATTTAAATGAAATACAACCATAAGTCACCAAAAAGAAATAAGTTCAACATATCTCAAACATAACATAACGTTTTGTTTATTTAACTAGGTCCAAGTCCTAGTTTTATTGCAAGCTTCAAATGTCCACTTTAAACTTGGGGATTTCCTGAAACATGATGAAAATAAAGAGTCAACTAAAAATAGTTGGTGAGTTTCCAAGTTTTCATACATAATAAGATTACAAGTAGCAATTCATGTCATGGATTATAAGCTAGTAAGGTTATAGAACACATATCGTTACAACCAAACCTGACTTGATTACAAGTATAAAAGATTGGCTAAGTGTATTTGGTTCCCTAGTGCACAAGCGTACGACCCCTAGGAGTCGGCAATACCTCGACTTTAGCACCAAATAGGCTTGTCAGGCCCAAAGATCTAAGACGTCGCCAGGCTAGCAATAGTTAATGATTGTAAACAAACTATGTATCTCATATAAACACTTACAAAACACAAATAACCATGACCAAATAATAAGTAGAATTGCATGTGCATTACAAGTCTCAAATGTTTAAACGTGTATGTAATATAAGCATCATGTTTCACCCCAAATAAGTGTGAAATTATAAAAAGGGGACAAGGAAAACTCACATGGCAATAAGTATAAAAATGACGATTAATAAGATAAATAATAGGCGTCGTTCCAAGATAACACGTCACAAGGCACCTAAATATATAAATATTACAAGATTTAGGTTAATATATGATTAACGAGTTAACGTGAACTAGGGTATTAGAATTTGGGGATTTTTATAAAGTAAATAAATTATTATAAAAATACCATTTATAAATTTATTTTTAAAGAAATTGATCCTTTGTAAATAACTTGTGATTTTATTTATAAAATTATATTTAAATTCTATAAATATCATGATAAATCCATAAATATAAGGTCTAATATTAATTTGATGTCTTTAAGTATTATATATAACAACCTAATTTTTATAAAAAAATATTAAATTATTACATTTGTAAATAATTTTATATTAAAATATTACAAAGTTTTACAAGTATAAATTTCTAAGAAATAATTAGATGACTTTAAAAATATTTAGGGTTTATAAAATTCATTTTTATAATTATTATAAATTTTTTATAATTAATTTTAAGCCAAAAAGGCTTAAAAAAATTACATGAGGTGCTCGGGTTCGAACCCGTGACCTCATGTATGGGGAACATTGTCTTAACTAGTGAACCAGGCTTCCAGCCGCGATTATAACCTGGTTTTAAATCTTAAAAACCATTGCGAATGAAAACCCCAATTCCCATATAAACCCTAGAACCATGTTCGATCAAATTGAAGATCAATTCGAGTTTGTTAGCCAAATTAATCATAGGGCTTTTGTTCATTAAGAAAAACCGAGGGTGATGATGTGGTTTACTCACTTGATTGAGATCGAATTGATGCCCTTTGGTGTAGAGCAGGTCTCGGCCAAGAACCGAATTTGATGGATATGTAAAAGATGATGGAAACCAAATTGAACTCGTGGGAAGCTTCGAATAGTGTTCTTGATGCAAAACCCCCAATCAATTGGAGTTTAAAACACTCGGAAGGTGGCTCTCGTTTAGCTTGCAGGTTTGCGACGAACAGGGTAATCGAACAAGGTGAATTCGTGGGTTTCAGGTGTAATTGGTAATTTCAACCGATTAGACTTAGATACACGTTTGATTAGGTTTAGTTAATTGAGTTATAATTGAGTTTTAATGCTCGAACGTTGGGTGATTATTTCTCATCGGTTACTCGATCGATTAGCCTAGAAAACGGACTCTTAATTGCAGTTAAACGATGTACAACGGTTCGAATCATCTTCTAAAAAGGCTCGGGAGCGGTTTTGGGTCGAAACATAAGTGTTTTGGTCATCGCTGGACATTGCCGGAGTACCCACCGGCGCTTCGCCGGATTTGCGGGAAGGGGATTAGGGTGGGGGGTTGGGTTTTGGATATACATGTTTGGTCCCTATGGTTATAACATTTAACATTTAAAGTACAAACTTTAATAGTAAAGTTTCTAAATTGACATTAAACCCCCCCAAAGTTTAATTACTTAAAGTTTTAAAACCTTAATAAGTTTAGTAACTATACAATTTCATTATTATTATTATTAATATTATTTTTTTATGATTATTAATACTATTGTTAATTATTATTAATAACAATAATTATTATTATTATTATTATTAACATTAAAATTTACAATTATTATTATTATAACAATATCGTTATCATTATTAACAATGTTAAACAAATTAATTTATTAACATCCATTTTAACTCAACATGCATAACAAGCCCTCAAAGTTTCATAAAAGACACAAATGATCCTTACAAGAACTTAACAAGGTTAACGCCTAATTTAACAAAAATACAAGATGTTACAGCACTCGAGGAAGGTGTAGTTTGACTTCTGGCCTTAGGGGAAAGGTGCAGATGTAAATTTTGACGTAAAGTAACCCGTAAGGGCATGTAAGAAGATGGTTATGGCCTTAGAGAGCATGTAGGGCATGATGATGATGATGTTGCATGTTTATGCATGTTATGTATGTATGATGTTGCCCTGTATGATGATGAATGTGTATGATATGTTCCTTATTATGATGTATGATTATCTTTCCTATGGCTTTACTTAGTATGACGAATGAAATGAAGTATTATGTAACGTAAAGTGGAAAGAAATGACACGTCTTGCATGCATCGAATAACGGGTCCTTCTTTGTGATTGACCATTATGTGGAACCTCTACCGCTTACCCTTAGTACTGTGGCATACGTTTAGCTGTTCATTTATTGACTTCGGCCAGTGGCTATGACTGATCAGTTATCATTAGTATTGTGGCATACGTTTAGCTGTTCATTTATTGACTTCGGCCCAGTAGCTAAGACTGATCGGTTACCCCTAGTACCGTGGCATACGTTTAGGTGTTCATTTATTGACTTCGGCCCGGTAGCTGAGACTAATTGGGGTGTAGCATATGGTATTGGTATGGATGATGTCCGATGCGCAAGTAAGTTAAAAGGAACGAATGAATGAATGAATGAAGGAAGAAGATAATAATGATATTATCTATGCGTACGTATGATGTGTGATCACGTTAAAGTAACGAATCGTTTTATATGAAAGTAAAGTATGTTTTATAATAAAACTAGAACTCACTCAGCAACGCTGACTTTTATTACATTTTCCAGTTGGCAGGTAAATGATTGCTGAGGATGGCACGACGAGGCTACTCGGCTCTTTTGGGATGTCATCCAATTATATAGCTTTTGTGATGTAATGCAAAACATGAATTTTGTAACCGGATAATGATGTATTATTTGGCAAAAGTATTATAATGAAACGTGATGTCATTTTTGAATGTTTCCGCTGCAATGATTTCTTAATGTAATGTAATTATACGTTTTATGTGCGATGAATGACCAACTGTAGGCGTCCCGGGAACGGGACCTTAACCAGATCTTGGACTTGCAAGCTCTCTACCATGTGTCGCGGGGGGGCGGTTTGAGCGGAAGGAAGAGATACCATGCAACACACTTGGTACCATTAGACAAAAACGCTTTGATAAATAGTTAACTATATATATTTGGTTTATGGTTGATTAGAAAAGTAACTAAACTTTTAACACCCATATATGGTTTATGAGGTAGTTTATAAATTTTGAGTCACCATGTGGTTGCTTTCAAGCAATGACAGTTATAAAACAGCCATTCGAATCTAGAACATCAAGATTAAACTAACCTCAAGTGTTTATCACTACTCCAATGTGAAGAACCCACAATTATAAGAAATCAAATTAATATATTAATCAAACAATTAGCGTTATCTTATTTGTAAATATCCTCTGAATTTTGTTGTCTCCTTGTTTGGAGTCACTCAGTTGCTGTCTGCAAGTCGGCAAAACTTACAATCGTTTTTCAATATTTCGACCGTTCCAAAAAAAAAAAAAAAAAAAAAATCATCTTTCAATATTTAATTGTCTGAATGAATAATGAATTATTGAAAAGGAGATATTAGACGGCAAAAAATAATATTTATGTACGAACAGCATGTAAGATACTTATCATGCTAATCATTTGTTAGCTGCTTAGGATTAATGACCAAATGTATTCGTTTAAAAGTTGTTCTAGAATTCATCAGATGGGAATATACGAGCCAAATGAAGTGAGCATTGTGACTAGTGTGAGTGTGGATAGATATAATCTTCAAATGTCACAATTAAAGGTATTAATCTAGATGAAGTAAAAGAGGTTATAGCCGCCTGCAGGAACAGTTGAAAAAGGATCGGGAAGAAGGGCGCGAACAAGCCCGAGTGGCACCGGAAAATGAGTGAGAACTAGCTCGGTGTCGAGCGGGAAAGAGAGCATTCCGAGCGTGAGAAATTACAAAAATAAATGAAAGATATTATGAGAAAATTATGCAATAAGTAATTTTTGGTTGTTTTGTATTTTCACGTGTTATCTATATTTGGTGATTACTTGTAACCGCTAAAACATTGTTATTTAGTTTATTGTTGAGATTAAATGCTAATTTTAGATTTGGTCTTTTTGAAAAATTTTGGGATTTTAATTATTTTTGTTTTTTTAAATATTTATACAACTTTGTTGCAAATGTGTAGATGTTTTAATGTTTTATTAAAAGTTGTGGTAAAATTATAGCAAACCAGAAAAAAAATACAAATATTAAGTTATGTAGCTAATTTGTCGCAATTTTTTTTAAGTTTTGTAGCAAAGTTGTAGTTAAACTTAAAAATAATAATAAAAAACTTATTAATTATTATCATATTAATATTATTTTTATTTATTAAGAAGATAATAATTACATACAGTTTTGTGAAATATGTAGCAAAAGTTTAGAAAACTGTTTGTGCGACAAAATAATTTCGTGGCAAACTTGTGAGACGGTTTGTGGCTGATTTGTCGAAAATTGTTTTGCCACGGGTTATTTTTTTTTTCCTACAATCACTTTTTTTGGTAAATTTGTCACCACCTTCAATATGAAGCATGTTTGTCACGAATATGCTTGTAACAAAAACTGCAGTTATTTAGTAGTGTTAGGGATGAAACCAAAAGTTGTTTGATTTATTAGTATGATCATTTGTTAGAAGTTAATAACTATTAGCTTTATTTTATGGGTCAAAGATAGGTTTATTCTAGTGCTTTACTCGGTTTCCTTATTAGAGTCGGTTACTTGTTCTTAAAGGGTAGTTTAGTATTAATAAAAGAGGTTAAAAGCCTTGTAATTTGTGTGATTTTATTTTTACGGTTAACATATTAATAAAAAGAAAGTCAAATAGTTGGTTCACTTTGTGTGTTTGTGTCTCATTAAAGGGGTCTGATTTTCGATTGACAAGTGCATGAATAGAACGAATCTAGTAAACTAGTGCACTTTGTTGAATATTACTTGCTCTTAACTCGGTTGGTTACTAATAAAAAGTATTGAAATCCTTAAAAATCGTTGATATGATCGACGCGATAAGAGGGAAAAGATTGAGTATAATTCAATGGCTTTCTCGACGTGAGTTTCTCTAGTTATACCAAAACCATGTATACAACAGTGAAGTGGCTTGATACTAATTTGCCTGATTGAAAAAAATAAGATATAAGAATTAATGCATGATGCAAGTAAATATGGAATGTATAGACATATACAAAGTTGTAATACTATATAATCCACTAACTTACAAAAGTGGATCTTATAATAATGGGCATATCTAAGTTAAGCATCTTGCTGGCCTTTTGTGATTTTTGAATAAAAGTTGCCGTTTAAGAAATAAAATCTAAGTTAAGCATCTTTGGTCAAAACTCAAAATACTATAGTGACTTCAAATAACCGACATATAATTTACTTTAAATAGCACATGATTGACGAAAATCACTGGTTTTAAGAACGATAAAATTGATAAAAATAACTGATTTGGTAATATTTGGACAATAAAACCTAGCTAACACCCAAAAAGAGAGAATGGAGATCAAAATTAGCGACTGCAATTAATTCGATCAGCTCTAAAATTTGTGATTAATAAATTAATGTTGCAAACCAGTTGTAAAATCTGCAGTTCCGTTAAATTTAGTCGTAAATAAAAAATTTCGAACGCAAAACAAACATAAAATTACGACGATCTCAGTTCTATCGCAAATCAAGTTTTTTGTAGCGTCGTAAACTTTTCTCCAGCAATGATTTTATCCCACGAACATATACAATGATTATAGGGTGAGACTGTAATTTACGACATGAATTATTATCAATAAAATGGTTCATGGTTTATATTATTAATATAGTTTGCCTTCATTTTTAGTAACCAAATGATTTCTTAATAACCAATTTAGTTTATAATATCATAAAAACAGAAAATATAATTAAACATAAATTTTTATAAAATGTGAAATTTATTATTTTATAAATTTTTAATTCGGTTTTAGAAGTTTATTAAGTTTAGAAAGTTAGTTAAGTAATTAGATATTTTTTAAAGTTTATGTTTTTACAAATATATAAATATGTATATATATATCTATAAAAAATTGGTATAAATACATTAAAAGTTTTTATAAAATAAATATAAGTAATATTAAACCCAATCAACGCCTCACACCCATCCGTACATAAACTTCTGTTGCAGATGTTGTAAGGATTTTATATCTGTTGAGAATTTCTCAACCTTGTAGCTTGACTGCTTGAGTTTTATGAAACATATAACAAACACATTTTCTAAATAAATATTATATTTATTGTATTAAATACGTACATTACAATTTTTTCCGAAATAAAAAAAGTTACAAAAAAGAAAAATGTAAAATTAAACACAACCCACCCCATCCTTACATATGCGTCCATTGTCAATTAAAGACTTCACCCTTAAAACCTTTCATTAAAAACTTTTCATTAACCAATGATTCTTAGCCCAACTGGTTAAGGTGAGTTACCCATGACATGTAAATAAATGAGAGGTCATGGGTTCAAGTCTCACTCCGAGAAAAAATGCTTAGATTTGAGCCAGTGGGTTTTCTCAGCAATGAGTTTCCTTCTGAGGGGGTTGGGGTGCGGTCCCGGCTGGGAAACGGATAGGTTTGCCCGATTAAGATAACACTTATCCTCCGAAGCAGTGTCGTACATTTGCCGTTAAAAAAAAAACTTTCATTAAAGACCTTTCATAGATGATGCTTCCCAAGGAACTGTCCATACGAAATCGTTCGTTAATCAAACACATTTTCTATAATTACTATCGGAAGTTTCTCTTTGAAACCTTTAAACCAAACACACACAACATACAATGTTTTTTATTTATGTCCAATGAACTAAAGTTAAACCATTACAATCGCCGGTCATATATACTTTAATTTACTTAATTAGTCATTACCTATGCAACTATAATTCTTGATATATAATTGATTATTTCAACATCATCAAATAAATTACTTAATTAGTTTACTTTTATGCCCTTATCACTTAGGTTCTCGTACAAGTAGCACGACATAAGTTTTCTATATATATGGTTGAAACTTGTGCTTCCACCATTGTTATATTCTCTAGTTCTATCTTGTAGCATTCTCGATCAAAAACCCTTATTATCATGGACTTCACTGTAATTCTTACATATATTCTTATATTCTTCTATTATATTTGTCACAAGCTTTCGATTTATATATTTACAATTTTCATGATATACCTCTAATTATCAGGAAAAAGATGTGTTCATAAAAGGTAAGGTGGACTGGAAAGGAAGAGCTGCAACAAAGAATAAGCATGGAGGCATGCGTGCTGCGGTTTTCATAGTCGGTAGGATTTTCGGTTTAGTAAGCTTTTATGTGAATAATATAGGATATAGGTGTTTCTTAAGATTTTAGGACTTTATGTTCCCAGACGTTGCTATGCATGAGATCTTACTTGATACGTTTGTTTGTTTCTTTTCAGTTACGTTTGCATTTGAAAATATGGCGAACTTGGCATTGGCGGTGAACTTCGTGACGTATTTTACTCAAGTCATGCATTATGATGTAGCCGAAGCAGCGAACCATGTCACGAACTTTATGGGTACCGGTTACATCATTTCCATCGTTATGGCTTGTCTTGCTGATGCCTACATTGGCCGATTTAGAGCTCTTATTATCGCGGTGTTTGTAGAATGCGTGGTAAGTATTGATTTATATTTGCTGCAACTACATGTTTCTTTTTTTTAAGGCATGAACACACACCCTCTAAAATCTAGTTTTAAAAGTCATCTATCATTCACTTTGTGGTACTTGAACCTATACTAACTTGATGGTGATAAATACTATATTATGCCACAGAGATTAAAAGGCCATTGGCTCATGTTTCTTTCTAGTGAATCATATTTTTTACTTTGAATTGACAACTGATTATTATTATTATAGGGGTTTTCATTGCTCACACTACAAGCTCATTACCCAAAGCTCAAACCACCTGTTTGTAACATCTTTTTGCCAACATCAAACTGTGAGAAAGCGAGTGGCGGAAATGCTGCGATCCTGTTCTTCGCGATCTACCTGCTCGCTGTTGGCAATGCCGGTGTTAAAGCAGCATTGCCATCACATGGAGCAGATCAATTTGAACAAAAAGACCCAAAAGAGGCTACACAAATGTCAAGTTTCTTTAACTGGTTGCTACTAGGCGTTGCAGCGGGGGGCTCGATTAGCTTAACTATCTTCGTGTGGGTACAAGACAATAAGGGTTTCGATAAGGGATTTGGGCTTTCGTTTATCGCCATGTTCGTGGGTGCAGCCATTGCTATTCTTGGATTGCCATGGTATCGCATATATGTCGTGGTAGGAAGCAGTGCTATTACAGATATTATACAGGTTGGTAGAACATAGACATTTGAATGCTATACAAGATCTTAATACTTGTGGAATGTATCACTTAAGTGTCATCGATCTATATGTGGTAAGAACTCTTGTTTTACTTTCAGGTCTATGTTGCAGCGATTAGAAATCGAAAGCTTCAACTTCCCGACGATCCTTCTGAACTACATGAGATCCCAGTGGACAAAGAAGCTGCAATTCATCAAGAACTCTTACCACATAGAGATGTTTACAGGTTTACTTTTATGTCTATATTCTATTCATTTGATCTTTTGAATCAATGGTAGAACCAGAGCTCCGATTGTCGTTATAAGATTCTCTACTCTACCAACTGCATTTATTATGAGGTCTAGGTCATGTTTTTCTTAAAAGAAACTCAAATTTTATATATAAAAACCGACAAATTATAATGGTTCCTCTTGATATTAACCTGGTTCCAACCTTGTTTATGAATACATAATTATGTAATTAGTGGTTCTTATTATTAGGTGGCTAGATAAAGCAGCAATCAAAACCGGTAACAGTGATCAAGCTCCAAGTCCCTGGAAACTTTGTACAGTTACACAAGTCGAAAACGCGAAAATCTTACTAGCAATGGTTCCAGTTTTCTTATGTAGCATTATTATGACACTTTGCTTAGCCCAACTACAAACATTTTCAGTTCAACAAGGAGTCACCATGGATATTAAGCTCACAAACTCTTTCAGTATACCACCTGCATCCCTCCCAATCATTCCTGTAGCATTCCTCCTCATTCTAGTCCCGATTTATGATCAAATCATTGTACCTTTGATGCGTAAGTTTACTGGCATCCCTACTGGCATAACTTACTTGCAAAGAGTAGGAGTTGGGCTTATTCTCTCAGCACTATCTATGGCAATTGCTGCTATTATGGAAGTAAAGCGAAAGAACGTCGCGAAGAACCATAACATGCTAGACGCGGTCCCTGTGCTTCAACCATTGCCCATTAGTGTCTTCTGGTTATCAGTCCAGTATTTTGTTTTCGGCATAGCTGATTTGTTCACTTACGTGGGACTTCTCGAGTTCTTTTACTCGCAAGCACCAAAATCAATCAAATCCATTTCTTCTTGCTTTCTATGGAGCTCAATGGCAATTGGGTATTTCGCGAGCAGTATCATGGTGAAGATAGTGAATCGCGCGACAGAAGGGGTTACGAAGAGCGAAGGATGGTTGGCTGGAAACAACATAAACCGAAATCATTTGGAAAATTTTTACTGGCTACTTGCTATATTGAGTTTGATCAATTTCATAGTTTATATGTTTGTTGCATCAAGGTACAAGTATAGGCCAGAGATTCTTGATGTTAAGAATGAGTACGAGGCACATGATCAAAAGAGTACGATGAATCCTAAGGAGTACTTTTAATTTCTGAAGATCTTTACATATAAATGTTCTTCATTAAGTTTGAGTTTCTTCATTTTATTTTATTTTCTTTTTCTATTTATAAGTTGTATAATTTCCTTTTTACATGTAAGTTATACGTTATTTTGATGGCGTGAGTGTGTTGTAATTTATTTATTAGTTGTTTAGTTGGTTAATAAACAGCTAGCAAACAACTTCTATGCTTTGTCATAATAGAAATTAATTGTGGATTTGTTAACTGTTACATTTGGTAATCACATTTTTTATCTATAACTGCATCAGTAACTTATGTTTCCTAGTCCATGTAGGCCTTGTTTGATTCACAGAAATATCAGGAATTGGACCTAGAATTTGGAAAATTTTCTATTCAAAATCATGTTTGGTTGGTCAACGGATGGAATTGGATTTGAAGAATTTTCTCTCATTCATTGGAATTCACATTCCTTCCACTTACTCATAGAATGTTTAACAATCCAATGCAATGTTCAAAATTAAAATTCCAATTTCACTCAAAATTGATCAACCAAACGTGTTATCAAATTTTAATAAGATTCCAATTCCAATTCCATTTCCAATTCTTATTCATTTGCAAAACATTCTGCGAACCAAACGACCCCTTAGTTTTTAGGCAACTAGGGTGTTTAATCGAATTCAATTCGGATTACTTGGGCTCAAATAAGCTTATTGGAATTTGAATTGAATTTGTGTCTATTCGAATAAACCAACTTAGAAAAAAAAAACATTTATTTAAAAAAATTTAAAAAATTCAAAATCGTAAGAGAAAATCTTTTGTCTACCTAATATCTAATCCCTACATAATATTATATATAGTAAACTTCGTCTTTGCTTCCTATGATTTGATCTAAATAAGGGTTTACATTTAAATGTTTCAAAATTTTGATTTTGTTCCTTGTGATTTACATCCAAAGGTTTCAAAACTTTGGAGGTAAACAGTTATTTGAACCAAACCAGGGGGAGAAAAAACGAATTTTACTCTATTATATGCGTCCATCATGAACATTTCTAGAATGTTGAATGTCAAATGTATCGTAATAGTTGCTAGGTTAAATTATTAAACTTAGAGATTAGAAATTTAGAATTAAGTTAGCTTTTTAGTTGAATTCTTTACTAGATCATTAAATCAAAGCCTACCTAATTTAAAAGCCCAAAACGTGTTAAGTTGATCAAGGTTGGACAAGAAACCGGTTATAGAATTGTTCTGGTCATGTCTTTTTGAACCGTTTTCATTCGATCCAGCCGGTTACGGGTCTGATTAGTAAATCAGTTAACTGGATCATGTGATCGGACCAGATTTCTATTTCTATTTTTTATTTTTTTCCCTTCAAATTGTCATTTTTGGATTATTTTAGTATTAATTCCATGATGATTATATTAGTTATTTAGTTCTAAATATTTTATTAAAACTACTAATCCACACCAAATTATATAGTATTAAGTATTTACATATTTTGCTTCAAAATTAGATATATATTAAATGTTTATTTTTTCTTTTATTTTGATATCATCAGGCTTAAATCCGCTAGATCCCACCACTTCAACCAGTGGACGAGTAAGATGACTAGTTTATTGTCTAGTCTGGTTTTAAGAAATTAAAAAATTATATAAATGTATTTAAATTCTTCTAACATTAAATTGATATAAGTACACTAAATTCTCATAAAGTTGTTACTTTGCCCAAAGTACATAGACCACTTGTGTATGTAACTCAAATATTATTTAAAAATTAACAATAATGTCCTCACGTGGTTGACGCAGGAGGGGGGTATTTTGATAAAAGTTATTAGACGCTAGCCTTAAACCAAGAGTGTTATGAATTTTAAACCTTAATTCTCACAGTTGTTACTGAAAAAATTAATGAAAACAAGAATGTTTTTGGGACCTATGGCTAGACATGTCGACACGACAAGGTGCAGACCTTAAAACCATATTGTAGCTTCATTTTCCCTCATTCTGTATTTTCCCGATTGCTCCCTCTCGATTTTCTTTCCTTTATCTGTGGTTCCCAGTTCCATTTTAGTTGATTTTTTGCAGTTTTCTTAGTCTCTTATTTATTTTGCCAAATAAGATTACCAATTATATTATTTGCTTGATTTATTTAGTTTGTTGGCATACCCAAGATTTATGGTTATAAATAGACATCAAATCTTAGTCCATATTTGGTGAATGCTAAGAGGGTTATCTATAATGGTATGAAATGTGCTTTAGTTTATTTGATATTATTTCTGAAACAATATTAAATGTTAGAGGGTTATCTATAAGCTATAATTTATAATATATATCTATTACTATATAATACAAAACCTATGGGTGAATTAGTAATTTTTTATTTTTGTAAGATATTTAGAAAAACTATTTAAACATATGGTACAAGTGTTTTATGTAAGTGTTCCTAAATCGTCCCCATTTTATAAACGTATTCTAATTAATACGTGAGTTAATGCATATGATTAAATTCACTATATTAAGTATTACTTTATTTATAATAATTTAAATTAACATTATATTTATATTTTTACTATTTAAATTAAGTATTATATTATTAACTAAATATTATTTACCAAATATTTATATAGTTATAATAACAATAAGACATCTAGAACAACCATTTAAGCATATGGTACAAATATTTTATGCAAGTGTTTTTAAATTGTTCCCATTTTATAAACTTATTCTAATTAATATATGAGTTAATGAATATGATTAAATTTACTATATTAAGTATTACTTTATTTATAATAATTTAAATTAATATTATATTTTTATTTTTACTATTTAAATTAAGTATTATATTATTAACTAAATACTATTTATCAAATATTTACATAGTTATAATAATAATAATAATAATAATAATAATAATAATAATAATAATAATAATAATAATCCTAATAATAATAATAATAATAATAATAATCCTAATAATAATAATAATAATAATAATAATAATAATAATATAATCTGTATCTAAGGCTGGTTTTAAAAGAGACTCAGTAGCACCCGCGTATCACGCGAGCCAATTCGTTATACATAACATATAGAAAGAAATAAAAAAATATCTATATTATCTATACTATTTATAAAATATTTTAGGATGTCAAAATAATCATTTTATCTTGATCTTAAGACACCTATAAAGCTAGTATGGTAATATTACGGTGGATTTTAATTTAATTTTTTTAACCCTTATGAATTCATTGAATTTAATAATAATAATAATAATAATAATAATAATAATAATAATAATAATAATAATAATAATAATAATAGTATTTAAAGTAATTATAATAGTTATTTATAAAATAAGAACAATTTTAGTAATAAGTAATATTGTGTAATAATAAAAAATCATCAAACTAAAAATATACAAGCTATCAAAACTTTTTCTTGGTTCTGAATCTTATATCATTTTTCTCTTATAGTCATAAAAATATTATGGTTTATATAATTTAAATTTGTTGTTATGATGTGCTAAATTATATCAATGTTTCGACATGATTATTTTTTCAAAACAGAGTTGTCAATATAATTTTTTATCCATATCTACAGATTATATAATACTAATTATCAACTTACTTATGCATTAAGGTTGTACTTTATGTTTTATAAATTGTACATCACTTTGTTTTCCTCTTTACTTTTTTATTTTTAACCCTATAGTTTTTGTCTTTTACATTAACTCTAATACATTTTTTTTATTTTCAACTTTGATCTCTTATACTTTTCATCTTTTATGATTTTTTGTTTTACGTATTGGTCTAAAATTTTCGAGTTAACATACAGGCACATGTGCATGTGGTTTAACGTTTTTACATATATTTTTTTCTGTTTCACAACTACGTTGTGTAATACACTTTGTTCAAATTTATACACATTAACGCGCAACAATGCACATGCATGGGTTAAAGTTTTTACGTCTACTTTTCGTTCAATTTTATTTCTTTTATTTTACGAGTTTGACACAGTTTTACACCCCCACTACAACGCGTGGGGTTAAATACTAGTTGAATACTAATGTAGAAGTAATCGAAATCAAATGTTATAAATTTTAACAAATCGTGGCAAAACACGGGTTCACACACTAGTAATAGTAATATAAGCATACTAGTGGAAATGCTCGCGTGTTGCGGCTGTACGACTGTTGCGTGAATTTTGGGAATTAGATTTTCATCAGTATCAACTTGGTGCATTTTGACATAAATTAAAATTTTAAAATATAATTATTGAAAAACTTGAATGAAAGAAAACAATTACGCATTCTACAAAAGTCTTTAAAAACTATATTAACTAGATTTTAGGGGGGTTTGTTTTATGAACGTAGGTTAGAGTTTTATAATTATCGTTGGCAGCTTTCGGTGGTTATTTGCATAGACCGGAGAAAGTTTATGGAGAAATTGTCATCACAAATTACTATCTTGATTGTTATTGAGTTGTTAATGTAACATCCTGTATTTTTTACGTTAATTAAAAGTTAACGTCGTTTAATCTTGTAAGGACCATTGTTGCCATATGTGAAATTTATAGACCATTTATACTTATAATTCTTTTTACTTTTAACCCTTTAGTTTAAAGGTTAATAATATTAATTATTACTTAATAAATAATAATAATAATAATAATAATAATAATAATAATAATAATAATAATAATAATAATAATAATAATAATAATAATAACAATCATAATAATAATAATAGAAATAATAACTAATAAATGTTAAATAAGTAATAAGTTGTAAAAGAATTAAAACTTAAAGATAATTAAGTTAGGGGGGTTAATTTGTTAATTTTGAAACCTTTAAATGAAAGTTTTAGCATGAAATAATAACATTTTGAAGTTGAGGGACCATTTGTGCAAATTACCAAAACCCAACCTCTATCCCCTTCCTACCCGTTTTTCCGGCCGCCGGCCGGCCAAGCCTGGCGCGGCGCCGGCGAGCCCCAAATCCTCTCGAAACCACCCGTTTTTTATGCCAAATCATCCCAAATCGTTTCGTGGACATGTTTCGAGCTTAAACACACACTTTAATTGTGTTTAATCATCGGTTACAACACCATTCAAATGAATAACCGAAGCAACCTTAATCACTTAACCGTTCGAGCCTTAAACACCAATAATAACTCAATTCAATAAACCAAATCGAACGTCTACCTAATTCTAATCGGTTTCAACACTCAATTGCATCTGAAAACACCAAATTAAACTAATTCAATCCTACTCTATATCGCGACCCACACTCCACTCGAACACCATCATTTGAACCTCAAATTCTGAAATTGTTAGGGGGCTTTGGTTCACCTAGGCCTTTAGAAGCTTTCTGCAACACGAATTTGGCTATCGTCCACATTTGCATCGTGAACCGACTTCGACCAAGAAGCAACGTGTTCTTCGGTTGTTCTTGTAGTGGTCAACTTCGAATCGGGTAATTAAACACTGCTATATACTCGATTTCATATGAAGATCAAAAGCCCTATGGGAATTTTGTGTAACAACATCGAATACGCGTCAATTTGGGGGATTTCGAATTAGGGTTCATAGGTTAATTGGGGATTTGTTTCGTTTATGGTTTAAAACTATTAAGGACCAAAGCCTAACAAGGCATTGGCCCTTGGTTCATTGGTAAAACGCGTGATGTCTAACCTAGAGGTCCCTGTTTCGAATCCAGGGGACCTCATGAACTATTTTTTGAGATTTTTTTAGCCTTCAACCCTAACTCTAAATTGTTTTAAAAAATACTATAAAAAGTCATTTTATAAAAGTTGATTATTTTGAAAATACTTTTACTTATTTTCTGTAAGTTAATTTCTTTAAAAGAAATACTTTTATACTTTTGTCATATATTTTTTTAAAAGAATAAAAATAATAATAATAGATTAGTTTTATAAAAACTATACTTTAACTACTACCTTGTTCCACAAATATGATTATTCCGAACGTTGCCTTTAAACTATCGTTTAAAATGTGTTTATTAGACTTTATTCAACCTTTATATATATACAAAATTATTATAGGCGTTATATTTTTATATAAAACTTTATATAAAATATAACAACTTTCTTTAATATTAATAACTAAAATTGGTTCCATTTTGTTAAACATAGTTATTTGACAATCCCTAAAATTCCACTTAGAACCCTAGTCCCCGTTAATTTGTTAAACTTATTATTATTAAACTTTAACCTTGTAAATATATATATAATTTAGTTACCTTGTGAAGGAATACGTTGGAACGACGACTATTATTTTCTTATTAATCGTTATTCCATACTTATTTGATCAAGTGAGTATTTCTATACCCCTTTTTCATATTTTCACACTTTGGGGTGAAACATGTTACTTTATAATCATTGCACTTGTAAACGTTTGATTCTTGTAAACTTATGGCATTTCACCTGTATGTTGTGGTCAGTTGAACTTGTGGCTACCATGTAATGTCGAATATATGTACAATCATTAACTATTACTAGCCTAGCGAAGTCATAGATCTATGGGCCAGACAAGCCTGCTTGGTTAATCCAAGTATACTTAGCTAATCGAATATACTTGTAAACGTTTGAGACTTGTAAAACTTTGTCGAGGTTTGATTGTGCATTCTGTCTTACATCCCTAGTTTATTTTGTTCTCTAACTTACAACATGAATTGCCATCTTTTATATACTTATGTATTGCAAACTATGAAAATCTCACCAACATTATTGTTGACCTTTTATTTTTAACATGTTTCAGGAAATACTCAAGTTTGATCACCACTTTTGAAGCTTGTTCACACCTAGGAATGGACCTAGTTAAATAATGAAACTAATTTGGCTTGTTACAACTTATGTCTTGTTATTTACTTTCTTTGAGACTTATTCTTGTAATGTACCTTTCAAACTTATGAATAATATATTTGTATTTAATAATAGCGTTATGTGGCTGTGAACGATCTTAACTCTCATTCCTCGACGTTTCCGCCGTCAAGGTTGGGGTGTGACAGTTAACAACCGGCAAAAGAAAGAGGAAGATGGATTAGTGCTCAATCGTTATGAATGAACGACATTGAAAGTAAATGACGCTTTTGTTTGGCCAAGTGTATATGCTTTAGCATTTGTATTATAAACATCATATGTAATATACTTTATTGTAAAGGCATAAATGAAATAAAATGGTTAATTTTTTGAAATTTAAGTATGACTTTTCATATGGGTGTCTTAATCCATATGTAAAATTATCATTTCATCCTCATTTCACTTTTATTATAAAAAATATAGATAAACATTAAAGATATTAAACTCACAATATGCGCCTAGAAAAATATTAGTATTATATTTATTATAAATATGAAGATATATATAAGTTATATACCTAAATATTAAAATAAAATAATACTTAATTTAAATAGTATTTAGTTATAAAAATATAATTATTAAATATAATTTTAAATGACAATTTATAGTATCATAAATAGAATAAAATTTAATGAAGTAAATTAAATAATATAATATTATTAAATAATGTATTAATAATGTTTATTAAATATATGAGTCGACAAGGGCAACAATGTCAAGCTAATAAACTTTAATGGATAAATTTATCATATTGTCTCTAAAATATCTTATTATACCTCTCTTAAATGTATTGCATTCCTTTGTACTTGTTGCTTTAAAACTTGTATGCTTGGAAAAATTACATCTCTATCCAAAGAGATATACGTGTTGCCTATAGCGACGACTTGTTACAAATTGAGTTTTAATTTAATAAATATTATTTATTTATTTTTTCTCGCTTTAGTGAAGATATGTTGTCGCTAAAGTTCAACCTACTGTGACAACAACTATTGTGACGCATTAAGGATCACCTTATAGCGACAAGGCAAGATCATCGATATTTACAACGACGAGATGTTTGTAACATTTAATGCATTTCGTAATATAAACCCGAAGCCCATTTGGGTCGACCTTGTAAATCAAATATATTATTTAAATCATTTCATTCATTTTAGTGTTTCATATACAATATTTATGTTACTTTACAATTTATAAAAATAATTTTTTTGTAAACTTATCATTTAACCATTTTTATATATGTCAGTGATTCAAAGAAAATTATTATGGTATTTATTTAATATAATTCATAGGTTATAAAATAAATGTTTAGAATTTATTTGTTAATTATGAGATTTAATTAAAAATTTAAAAATCAATACAAAGATTTTACAAGATTATAAAGTTTTGTAAACTAAATAATTTGTGTATTTGGGTTTATAAAAGTTTTGGGCATGACATGTAATTTTTAAAACATAATACAAGAATTTTAAACTTGAAATGATAAACCCCCAAAACCACAGGGACCAAAGTGTATATTACTTTATAACCCACATGTTTCCCCTTTCCTGTCCGCATTCATCTTCTAGCGAGCTCCGGTGAGACCAGTACGACCAAATCCATTTGAATCAATTGAATCAAACAGATTCAAATCATTTGTTGACTAGTTTCAATTTAATTAGAATCGTTGGTAGGATGTGTCAAACCCAAAACCGAAAATTCATTCCATCCTTTGATCTGTTTCAACTAAAAGTAGTCTAATTAAATCAATTGATTAGCTAGAAACGTATAAACAATCATCTCAAAATCTAATGTATGAAACATTTCAGTTGAAACAATCATTTAATTATTGAATCAACTTGAAACCTCTGAATCAAATTTCATTACTCATGCATATCGAAACAGTTTTAATCGAACCTGTTTAACAGAGGGAAAATACTCTAATAGATCCCTTGAACCTATCTGATTCATCAATTACTCATACAATACACATTCACATCAATTTCAATCATCACCTACATCTTGAACCTGTAACTCAGTCCAGATCCATGTCCAAAGTAATATAAATCAAAATCGAGCGAGGGTTAATAGACCTCAACACCTTTTGAAGCTTCCAATGTTGTCAATTGCATCAAAAAAACTCATATCTTAGAATCAAAGATTCCACCTCTATCACCTTGTTCTTTCTTTAACACATCCCCATATTGATCCAAACTAGGCAATTAAACACATAAACACATTCGTGTAATCATGGTAAACAAAAGCTCTATTATTTCATTCATAAACACTAACAGATTAGGGCTCAATTGAATCAAAGAGATTTCTAGGGTTCTTAAGATTTGACATGTTTGTTAATGCACATAACATTTCCAGTGCGACCCGGGTTCGAACAGGGCCTCCCCCACATTTTCTTTTAAATCAAATTTTGTTTATTATTTAATTACAGAAAATTTTTAATATACATTTACATTAATATATAAATTATTTTGTTCATTAACAGATTCAAACTTTATTTATTATATTTAAAACATCTCAAAAATTATAATTTTATATTCCTATTATTTTTAAGATTTCAAAATGTTATATAACTATTAAAATTCCATTTGTAAGCTTTAAGATTTATAAAAATTATTTCAAATCAAACATAAATCGTTTCAAATCATTTTAAATCATTATTTTATAAATATTTAATTAATTATTTTAACCAAATCATCATATAATTAAATATTAAATTAATTATTTTATGTTTGATACATGCTATAAATTAAATGTTTATAATAACTCTATTATTATTATAATTATTTTCAAATTCAGTTATTTGATCAATGTATTACATTTAATCAAAATATAGATTAAATATCACTATTCTATTTAAATGATTTGTTAAACCCCATATCCTAAATCATAACCCTATTCATACCTAGTTTTTAAATCATTATCACTCTACCACAAGACACATTCCCTTATGTTTAAACCGTGAAAAATCCGTTGGTGTCTAATCTAGCATTTTAACATTCAAAAGTCAATATGAGTATTTATTGTCTATTTTTATATGTTTATTATTTGGGAAAATCATATGACACTTATACAATCAATTGTTATTCATCATTATTTTATTCAAAAGTTCAATTTTATACATGCTATGTTATTAGTTGTAATATGTGTTTATAGTTAGATAAACTAAGATGATAATATAATCATTAATTCATGCAACCACGGTAACAATAATAGATCTATTGGTTTAACAAACCCACCTCATTTGTTTATTCGCATGATGATTGAAACCAGAATCATACATTCTATAAGGATTTGTCTGTGGACCAAGTTAATTCAGTCATTAGGTATGATTATGTTGGTTTGTCTTTAATGTTACATAATTGCATTTATAAGTCTTGACATTGTCATGTGAATTGAATTGTTTTTAGTCATTTTAATCAATGTATATATGTACGTCAAACATGTGTTTACTCACCGGCAAATTTATTAGCTGACTTGTTACTTTTTTCACATGAATGCAGGATTACAGATTAGTGGACTTCTATATGCACATTTAGGGCTTGTACTTGGTCAAATTTAAAGACAATTTCATTATGTTTACTTTAGTTTTTATTTGATTGTAATGTATTACTTGATTAGTCTTATTTAACGAAAACAACGTACTTATTACCATGTGCTATAAGCAATCGATTTACATTTGTCCGCCTCGATGATTCCGGCATTAGTCGGAGTGTGACAATGTCATCGCAAAAGCTATGGCGGCCATATTTTGGGTTTTAGCGACGACTACCTCGCAATAGGTTAACTTTCTTGGAGCAAGAGACACCAAGTAATTTTACTTTCTTGTTCCTGGTCTTACCCTTTAAGAATTTCAAGCAAGACTATTTATGTTAACCGAAAATATTTAATAAACTAAAGATGAACACCTATCTACTTGATTTAGTTTTGATAAAAGGTTATATTAATTTTACAAGTACAAGTTTAGAAGATACATGTTGTATCTTTGATATATATGTTACAATGTACATAGTGTTGCAAATGAGCTAAACATTCAATGAACAATTCATGAAACCTTTCGGTGTGGAATTCATTTATATTCATTCGGTTATTAAATAAATGAACACGAATAGTAAATTTACGTTCATTTCGTTAAAAAAATGAACACGAATAGGGACCGTGTTCGCTTATTTATGTTCATGAACGTTAATAATGTGTTCATTAATTACATTCGTTTGTGTTCGTGCAGGACCGTTTAAGGGCTTGAGCAAATTACAACACAACAACACAATGAGGAGAGCAACTAAACTTTGATCAAACAGTGAACTGGATTAACCAAGTATGATACTAAGAACACAAGTAAAGTAAAGAGACAGAACAAGAGAGTTGGGTTTCAAGGAGGCAGTATATTGCTTTCTCAAGTTCTTTTACAAGTGTTACAAAGCATTAAGAAAGATACAAGAACTTGGAATACTTATACTACAACCTACAGCCGGCTATACTTTGAAAGCCAGCTGGATACAATTGACTAGACACTAACAAAATCAATTGTAGGATCAAAAGGCATATCTGTCTTTTGACCTTGTGACTATGACATGCCATAGCTCACATCCTTATCTATTACAAAAAGGATAAAGTACATAAAGTAGAAAGTTACTGACTCAAGACCTCAATGTACAGTTACCAAAAGCATGGACCTTTTCACCAACTCATGTAATTTGGTGACTTTACAAAGATGCAGCGGAAATGTGCTTTATGGAACAGTACTTCAGATAAAGCATGTGTACTAAAAGTCTTCGGAAGAAATCTGTCTTCATAGGTTGAAGCTTCGGAAGACTTTGTCTCTGAGGCTTCGGAAGACTTCATGTTTGGCTTCGGAAGATATTGGTCTTGGCTTCGGAAGATTTTACACTTAGAGTATTTTCTAATGTATTGTGTAAAACTTCCGAAGCATTCTTTACTTCAGTACTTAGTGCATGTTGCAGAGAATATTGGATGTTTTGGGTTGCATCAGACTTAAGGAATCCTTACAAACTCCCCCTAGGCTGATGCTACCAAAACACTTAGAAGATCTTCAGATATTGGTGGTCTTTAGTACAATCATGACCATTCCTTTCTTCATTAGATGGTTAGGATCATCAAGACCTTCATAGTATCTTCTCATCTCAAAGAGATCATGCAGAGGTAAGTTGATTATGTCTTGCCAAGAGTAGACATTCTCAACACCTTGATCTCTGATTACATGCCATCTTTCTGGATTGGTAGAGTAAGTCCAGGACAAGATGGGTGTCTCAGTTGTTAGAGGAGCCACTTGCATAGGAGTTGATTGTGCTGCCTCATCATGCACTTCCTCAGGTTGATCTGACTCAGCCTAAGGTGTAGAGGTAGATGACTTAGGCTTCTTCTTCTTTGACTTTGGTTTAGAAGCCATTTTCTTCTTCCTTTTTGATGACTTTAACTGAGAAGACTGGTCTGCAGCACCATGTTGATCATCCTTGTCTTTCTCAGTTGGGTGTTCCTCCCTCACAGGTTCAGAAGGAGAGGGAGTTTGACCCTGCCTTGGATCAGAAGATGAAGCTTGCTGAGGCTCAGCTGGGGGTCCGGATTGAGGTGTCTCAGTTTGTTCAAACTTAACCTCCACTTCAGGTGGGACTTGACTTGGAAGAGAGTGCAAGTCAATCAGTTAACCACTCTTAATCTTCTGCTTGATTACCCTTATGTGCTCATCCATTGTGGATAAAGACATAGGGCCAAGTCTCCTTCCGGAGAATCCATATAGCTTCAAGAAGCTCATCATCCTTTGTCTATCAGCAGACTTCTTCACACTCTTTTGGATGATGGCTCTTGACTTTGCAGCTTCTTCCCTTAGCTTCCTTTTGGTTGTCTTTCTTTCCTTGACTAGCTCAAGTTCAAGTTGCTTTAGGTACTCAAACTCAATAAAGTCATAGGACAGGGGAAGAAGTGCATCTGCCTGATAGAAGCCTGTGGCACTCAGGTAGTTGATCATCTTGATCCTATCTTCTTCTTTGTCTACCTGAGGTTCTTGTGGAGCCACATCTTCCTGTGCAGGACTTTCTTGAACTGGAGAGAGAGTGGGAACATGCTTGTAGAGTCTTTTCTGTCTCCTCTCCTCTTTGAATTGGAGAAGTAGCCTTGCATCCTCTTTTTCTTTCATCTCTCTTGACACTTCCATGTCAGCCAGTTCATTCAGTTCTTCTAAGGGGAGGGAGATGATTTCATCAATATCATAGTTCCTGGTCTGTAAATAGGTAATCCTGACTGCCCTCAACTCATCATCTTGAGTATTTGGTCTGGGGGCAGCCCTAATTGCAGCTTGCATAAAGCTAGATGACCCAGAGGAACTTTCTCCCTTTAGCTTCCTTTTCCTCTCTCTCTCTTCCTCCTCAATTTCCTCAGGAGTCATTATCCTTTTCCCTTTGTCACCCACAGACCTTTGTGACTCAGGGTGGATAGAGGCTTGGCCTTTATTGCTTGGTGTAGCTTCCATGCTCTGGCCAAAGAGAGGCTGAGAAACACCTTCACCAGCAAGTGTCTCAGAAGGAGTTTGAACCTCTGCAGCAGTTGTTGATGATGAGACAGGGGTCTCAGGTTCTGTCACTGGGCCTTCAGTCAAGGTTTCCCCTATGAAAATAATCTTAGGGTCCACCTCAACATCCAGTTGACCGATGACATTGCCTGATTGCCTAAGTCTTATTTTTAGAGTGAACTCTGCAAGGATTCTATCTTGGATTCTTTGAGCCAATCTGTCAGCTTGTCTTGAATTCCTTGGATTGACAAGTGGTATGTTGACTAGATCCAATCTTTCATAGAAGTTCAGGCTTTGAAAATCAAACACCTCTTGTTGCCCTTGAACTCTGTGAAGGATAAGGGCTCTTCTGTCAGCATCATACCTCCACCTGATGATGTAGTTTGAAGTTCCTTGTGGTGGAGATGATACAGCCCTTGGTATACCTTCCTCAAAGAGACTCCTGATGATAGAGTCTATAGAGTCCACATTAATGTGAACTTGAGAAGTTGCTGAGAATGCACAACAGCAAGTGAGGATGGTGAGTCCTCTATGTCCATTCTCTGTGAAGAACTCTCAGGTTCTGTGGCTGCAATAACTTTCTCTCCCTTTTTGGTAGCATCACCCACTTGCATAGGTGAGCTGGAGGATAAGTCAATCACTTCCACAGGTTCTTGTGTTCCTGGTTGAGCTCTCCTTAAAGGTCTCCCAGCTAGTTTTTCCTTTAGATATGAAATCTGAAGTTGCTGATCATTGACCCTGTTTTGTAAGGTAGTCACCTGAGATTCCAGGTGACTCACCTTAGAGACTAAATAGGAGCATGTTTTTGACAGTTTCTGCACCTTTAGTCTCAAATTCCCCTCTTATTCATCAGAAGAATCATTGGGGGATGAGATGATTGGACCAAAGTCCTCTCTCTCACCACCAGCTTGAGGTTCTTGGCTGCTGGTTTTCCTCTGCTTACTAGCAATCTCAGTTTGAGATGCCAGTGGGCTGAGTTGCCATGGTTGAGGTCTGAATGATGTAATCACTTTCAAAAGTGAGAGCCTCTTCCATATGGACATCCTGAACATGTTCAGAAGTGTCCACCTCAGTAACAGGTGACTGATGTGCGATAGACTGAGGAGAATCAGAGGTACTCATCTCTCTTTGAGTTGGGGAGGAAAAGAGAGACTCATGGTACTCACTGAATCCTAAGTCTTCATCAGTATAGAAGGATAGGTTGGGAATTGGTTGGTTTAGATCTAAAGGCTGGGGATGGTAGCTGTCCCCTGAAGGTTGTTCACTTGAGTGTTGAGACTCAGAGTGAAGGCTTAAGGCTGTTGGACTTGTGAGCTCATCAGGGTGAGCATGAGGAACCTCAGCCCTGACAGGTGAAGAAATGGGAGTGGTTTGCTCCTCAGGGGAAGTAGGAGCTCTAGTGTCCACTTCCTCCTGTAAGGTTGAGTATATGGGGACCTGCACAGACTCAATAGCCTGAGCAGGGGTTCGTTTGGATTTCTTTGGTAGGTGAGAGTTATTTGTGGTCTTTTTAGTGGCAAAGAAAAAGAAGGTGTGGGTTCAACACTAGCTTGTGTTGCTAGGTTGTCACCTTGAGCAATGAGCTCTAACATGTTTGGGACTAGAGTTGTTTCTACCCCTGAGAAGCCTACAGTTGGCTTCTTCATTATTTTAAAGATGCCGGGCTTCATCTGTCCCAATTTAAGAATATTACTTGTTTCCCACAACTGTGAGCCCAGTTCACAGTTGAGAATGTGTTGAACATATCTAGGAAACATGTAATACTCTAAGGAGTCCAAGTTTGCAAGTAAATTAGTATAAACAAATTGAGAATACCTGAACTTGACCCCCTGAACCATTCCATAAACTATAAAGGAGAGATCCTCAGGAATCTGGTCCCACCCTCACCATGCTTGTTTGATAAGCTGTGGATAACCACATGGAGCAGGTATTTCCACTGGGATGAGACCTTCCCTTTCCTGAAGGTCTTTACAGAGAAATCTCCCTCATAGCCCATCTGCTCAAAGGAATGATTAACAGCTTCCTTTGGGAAGGACAACTTACCTTCTTCATCATCCAGCTGCAAATGATGGTTAATGATGGCTGGAGTGATAAAGATTGTCCTCCCTTGCACTATGGCAGACAGTGCCTTCTCCCCATCCATAATGACCTCTTGGCAGGTCCTCCAGAATTCAAGCAAGTGATCCTCATACAGAGTAGGATCAATGGTCAGGGAGGTGAAATAGTTGGATAGAGTTAACAAACAAACAAACAAACATACCCAGTAAATCCCACTCAAGAGCAGGGTCTGGGAGGGGTGGTTGGTGGCGAGTCTTTCCTCTATCATGGAAAATAGAGAGACCGCTTCCGAAGAGACCCCCGACTCAGTAAGGAAAACAATAACCGTAACAATTATGGTATACAGCATACAACACACAGGTAAAGATCACATAAAAGCTGAGAAATTGAGTACAACAGATACTCTTCAAGAAACGCGCGAAAGGGCAGATTAAAGAAAACAGGGGTCCCGCAACTAAGTCTACGACTACCCTTCCTACCCACAGATCCCGCTAAAAGTCCTTAATTTTAATTCTACGCCTCCACGCACTCCTATCCTCGATCATGTGCTCAGAGAGGTGCAAGTCTACCATATCTCGCCTAATTACCTCGTCCCAAGTCAACCTAGGTCTACCTCTACTCCTCCTACCCTCTACGTTGATGTTCTCTACTGCTCTAACAGGTGCTACGAACGGCCTCCGCTTTACGTGCCCAAACCATCTTAATCTTCCCTCTCGTATTTTATCTGTGATACCAGCCACCTGTAGCCTCTGTCGAAACACGTCGTTTCTTATTCGGTCCAATCTTGTGTGGCCACACATCCACCTCAGCATTCGCATTTCCGCGACCTCAATTTGTCTCTGGTGCGATTTCTTTATGGCCCAACATTCTGTTCCGTATAACATAGCTGGACGAACTGCCGCTCTGTATAGTTTTCCCTTTAGTTTTGCTGGGAACCTCTTATCACACAGGATCCCTGATGCTGCTCTCCATTTGCACCATCCTGACTGTACACGGTGAGCTACATCGTTGTGTATCTCTCCGTCCTCCTGTACGTACGAGCCCAAGTATTTAAACCTAGATGTCTGTGGTACTGTCATACCCTAGATACTTATTTGGGTGTCCTCTTCATCCCCCCCACTAAAGTTACAATGCATGTATTCCGTCTTAGAGCGACTTATCCTTAAGCCTCTTCTCTCTAGTGCGGCTCTCCACTGTTCTAGCCTCTCGTTAAGCACCTTTTTTGATTCTGATATTAAGACGATATCATCCGCAAACAGCATGCACCACGGGACTGGTTCTTGTATAGACTTCGTCATCTCATCCAACACTATTGTGAAGAGAAATGGACTCAATGCCGATCCTTGGTGTAGTCCCACTTCCACCGGGAAAAAGTCTGTGTCTCCGACTGGTGCTCGCACACACGTTTTTGCCCCTTCATACATATCCATTATTATTTTGATATACCTCTCTGGCACCCTTCTAAGTCGTAGACTTTCCCAAATGAGTTGACGCGGCACACTGTCATATGCTTTTTCTAGGTCAATGAAAACCATATGTAGGTCCCTTTTCTTTTCTCTATATTTCTCCATTATCCTTCTTATGACGTGTATGGCTTCTGTTGTGGAGCGTCCTGGCATAAATCCAAATTGGTT